>JAODXP020000019.1:15703950-15778048 GCA_027497455.2 Sardinella longiceps
TCATACGCCAATATTGGCACTCATTTTTCAGTACTTATATTAGTTAGATTAATGCAAATAGGAGGGCAATGGGTTTTTTGGACCCATCCAAAGTTGCTAAATTGCACTTTTAGTTCTATATTCAGTCACTGTTTAGGAAAACATTAGATATAGACCCCCCCCACCCCCCAACAGAAAAAATGCCTGGTCAGCATCTTTATTTGTGTGTCGTGTTACCCGCTAGCACACAAAACCCTTATTACTTCCCCTTCCACTTTCACCAGCCTTAGGAATAATGAGATTCAGTGCCTGAGCTGAGTTTGAGTCAGTTCCCATTGCTGTGTACTCAGCTTTAGCTTCTCAGTAGACAGTGGAGGAGACACATGGAGATAGAATTACCCAGAATGCACCACCACTCCTAGTCTGAGACAGGGGCTCCCTCAAACATTTGTTCCTCTAGCCGTCTCCCTGCGAGAATTGTGTCTGTTTGTGTGTTCACCTTCACCACAGCTTAGTGTGTTGCTCTTTGTGCCCCCCCCCCCCCCCTCTCCACCCTCTCCTGCTCCCTCCGACCTTCTCTTCATCTCCCCCTCTACATCCTCACACACACACACACAAACACACACGAACGCCACTAACACTCTCACCGGCTACACTCTGAAAAATCACTCACTCTCCCATCTCGCCTGCTCCTCGCTCACCGGGGTCAACCTGGGGTCATCTCTACTGTGCTCCGAACTCTCGCTTTCTCACCCGGACCCACCCACCTGTTCATCCATCCCATCCTCCGACTGCCCATCCATTGTCTCTCCTCCTTTCCTCCTCCATGTTGCTCTTCGCTGTCCTTCCTTCCCCATTTGTGCTTTGGCCATTCATTGTCTCCATCCACTGCCGCTGCTTCCGCGTGTGGTGTTTTGTCGTTGTCTCTTCATCGTTCTTGTTGTTGTTGTTGTTGTTGTGACAACCTGCACTCCATTTTTTCACACCCCTCCCTGAATGTCTGACTCATCGTGTAAACGCCACGCTCTCACCTCTCACCCGCGCGCCTTGTCCCCCTGTGTTAACTCATACACACACACGCACACACATGCACACACACACACACACACACACACACACACACACCCTCTCGCCTCACTTTATATCCCAACCTTTTTGACCCCTTTACTCCTCTAACAACCCTCACTCCCTCCTTCTTTTTCTTCTCTCCACTCCTCTCCTGTTTTCCCTTTTCTCTCTCTTTGTCCTGTTTTCCCTCTTTCCTTCCTTCCTTCCTTCCTTCCTTCCTTTTCTTCTTCTTCTTCTTGTTCTCTTTCTTCTTCTTTTTCTTCTGTCTTTCTTCCCTCCTCCCACACCACCTCTTCTCTCCCTCTCTATTTCCTTTTTCACAGGACGACAAAGAGATCGACCTGGAGCACCTTCACCACAGGGTTAACAGCCTTTGCACGGAGGACGACAGCCCCCACAAGCAGTTCTCCACCTCCTCTATCGACCTGACGCCGCTGGACATGGATTCGATGCCCGCCGCACGCCAGGCCCTCGAGCAGATCAGCGACTTCCGCAACACGCACATCACCACCACCACCTTTATCCCCGAGCAGATCCAGACCCTCAGCCGCAGCCTCTCGGCCAAAACCGGCGGCGGCGGCTTCGCCTACGGCTCTGTGCAGGACCACCGGACTGGAACCTTCCGGCAGCGTGCTCCCAACGGAGGCTTCTTCCGCAGCCCCATAAAGACCATGTCGACCATCCCGTACCAGCCCACCCCGGCTCCCAACTTCAGCTACGGCAACGACCCGGACAGGGGCACGTCCATATGAGCTCGGCCACAGAGGAGGGGAGAGCAGCCAAACCTTAAACAAAACAAAACAAAACAAAAAAAAAATCAAATTCACAAGGAAAGAAAAATGAAAAAAAAAAAAAGATTATGTGTACATACCGAATCTTTTTATGTTGTTTCGGTTTCAAATATTTTGGCTTTTGGTTTTTTGTTCGTTTCTTGGCCTTGAACGGTGGACAAAGTGGAGGAGCGTGGAGCGAGAAGTGCGTCCTGCCTGAACTCAACAAAAACTCAACCAGAGGAAGGTGTTCAGTGTTGTTGTTGTTTGTTAGTGGTCGTCAGGAAGATCTCTGCTGTGACAGAGATTGACTGACCTTTTCTTTGTTTTTGTTACCAAGCATTTCAAGAAAGCATTTTTTTTGTGCGGATGAGGAAAAAAAAAGACACTTCAGATTATATAAGACTCACCCAGGATCAGGACCATAGTGGCAAAGAAAAGCAAGTGGGGGCTTGGTTTTGTTGTTGTTTTTTTCAAACAACATATAAGCCCCGCTAATTTAAAAGAAAATAGTAGAAAACAAACAAACAAACAAACAAACAAACAAAAAACACTTGAGGCTCCCTTTCAAAGATCTTTGTTTTCTGTTTCAGTGTGCTATGACGAGTGCCACGCTCTGTTACATTCAACTAATACCTCCAGACCAGAGGTGTCGATTCAACTCTGTGTGGTGTCCCTTTGACCCACCGCCCTCTTGACCTCCAAGCAGGGTCCCGTCTTGAAGCCTGTGAGACCCCATTGATTACCAATGTACTGCACCAATGCTCACAGACTAGAGGAGGACTTTGGTCATGGAGTGTTCTCACCTACGCTGTGACATCGAGCCAAACACAAGGCGCTGTGATTTCAAAAAAAAAAAAAAAAAAAAAAAAGGAAAGGGAAAAAAAACACTTTGAGACAAAGACTCTCGTCTATAGAAATATATTAAAAGAAAAAAAAAAAACAGAGAAACAATTCAAGTGACATCTAACAGAGAATACAGTTTAAGGCTGTTATGTGTCTTTTATTGACTTTGTTTTAAGTATAACAAATCTTAAAGCGTGGAATGTGTTCTTTTTTTTTTGGTCAGAGAGATAAAACTATGATGAAAAAAGATGAAATTATAATACTTGTTCTGAGCTGTCAATTTTGTTTTTTTCCTTCACTTTGGAAAACTGCTTGAGTGCCATTGTCTTTCTTCAGTTTGCATCATGAAGTCACCCTAAGGTTGTTTTCCTGTGTCTTTACAAAAATTGTTTTCTAGTCATACCAGGGCTCGACAAAAACAAGCATTTTGTACAATAGTGTTTTGTTTTGAATTTTTTTTTTTCCTTATTTTGTAGTTGTTTGACTTTTTTTTCTTTTAATTATTTTAAGTGCCATCAGCTAGCTGCTGTGTTCATATTGATGTGTTGAGTTTGCCTCATGGCGAGACTTCTCCTACGCATTTGTCAGACTAGGCCTTACAGAGGGAGGGCTTTCTCCATCCGGCATCAGTCCTCATTCCAGTCTTATAGCCACCCGAGAGCAACAGAGAACATCGCAAATCCTTTTTCGAAGGTCAAGTGAAATCTTTTCTCTGACTCATTTCGTACATTGTTAAGGGATTATACTATTTGTCAAACTTTTTAAAAGTGCTAATTATCTTGACAAGTTCATCAGCGGTGGTGATGGGGGGGTGGGGGGTTGGGTAAAACTTTTTTTGCGGAAATGGAAAAAATCCCACCTTTTCACTAACACTGTATTAATATTTACTAATGTTAGTTGTTTAGACAGAGCTTTGAGTTCATTATCTTCGGACTAAATTGCAGATGTTGTACGTAGAGAAAAGCAGTGTTTGATGCAAGCCTTCTAGATGTAATTTTCTCAAGCTATGGCTATCGAATGACAATAGGAATCAAAGTTTATTTAGTATAAATTTTAAATTTTTATTTAGTATAAATAAAGAACCATTTTAAAAATGTATATTTTACATGCGGATGATTTTTTTATGGATAAAAGAGATGTATATCATAAGAGCCTAGCATTCAATTAGCTGCCATCGCACATTTCTCATTTCTCAACATTTCCCTCTGACCCTTCTACATTCTGACTGCAACCCATTTTATTTGCTTCATTTAAAAATAAGGAGGCAAGTTCTTTCCGGTAAAAGAAGCATGCAGCACTTGCCATGCCTGTAACATTTTTAATTTCATACATAGTATGTACAGGATTACTTGATCATTTTCAACTGATTATAATGTACAGTATTTAATATAGGCCTATTTTGTTGTATGTGTTGCATATTATTCAAACGGAACAAACTGAGGCCTCTGTTACAAGTGGCAAAGCTTTCTGTGTATAATTTGTCTAATAAACATGTTTTCTACAGTGGTATGTATTCTTGAGCTTTAATTTTATGTGTTTTGTTTTGTTCTCATTCCAAGTAGATCTTCTAGTTCTTCTAGGTTAAATTCCAATGCACCTCTACACCCTTAAAGGACAACTTTGGTCAATTTCAACAAGTGCTCTATTGCTCAAGCTATTCGATACTTGCCAGTGCTGAAGACGCAAGAAATATTGTCCAAGTCATGTACGTTTCCTTGAATAGAGAATCACTGACAGCTAACCCACAGGGGCAGAACTATAAACTGTGTTTTTAACATGTTAACATGCTCCAAATGTCACCCCAAAACCTATGTAAGATCAACAGACACCTTACAACACAACACTGAAGTGTTTACGACTACAAATGTCTAAAAAAAAGTGCACACATAGTGCTTGCATTGTGTGTTTAAGCAGACAGCCACATATTGTTTGTTTACAGTATTTATGGGTCTGCTTGCACAGATACAGTACACTGTTTTAACCTCTATTTTAGTCATTTGTAGTCATACACACTACAGTGCTGTGTTGGAAGATGTCTGCAAATGTTGCAATGGTTTTGGGGTCACATTTGGAGCAAGATGTTTTAGGCAAGATGTTAAAAGTTTAAAGTTCTTCCTCCATGGGATAGTTGTCAGTGTTAATTCTCCGTCCAAGGAAACTTATATGAGTTGGACCAAAATTTATCCTGTCTTCAATACTGGCAAGCCTTGAGTGAGCAATAGAGCTCTTGTTGAAATTGACCAAAGTTGTCCTTTAACCATAAGTTCTAAAGCTGTTCTGTGTATGCAAGGCAAGCATGCCACATTAGACATTTAACTGCCATAAACTAGGAATCACCATAAAGCCAATGCATGCCAATTGGGTTGATGAAGGCTCAGGGCATAAGGTTTAAAATGGACTTTGAGATTCAGTCTTTCTTAGCATGGTTGTATGTGTATGGTGGTCTCTAAAACATCTGGGTGCAATAACATCTGGTCGACACTAGAGGCACTAAAGTACCTCCTGAGGTTCAATGACTTTTATCAGTCAGTTGGGGGAAAAATCAGTTGTTAAAGTCTTGGAGTGCTAAAGAGCCAGGTTCATTGGTATGGGAAGGGCAGACAAAGCACATACTCATTCTATCAAAGAGCGCAATTGTTTACAATGTGACCTATACAACAGGCCTACAACTTTTACTGTTGTTTATATAATTTACTTATGGTGACATAAACATTCATTATCATTACTTTTAAGAAAATCTGGTATGGTTGACCCTTCTATATTTTTCACTTTAGTTTAGCAAATGAATGTTTTTTTAAACCATTCTTAGCTTTCTAAATTGCATTTACCATGAAGCTAATAGGCTAGTCCTTTTTTCTGAACATCTAAAGTTAAAATACATTACCATGTAAATCAGTATTCTGGTAGTAAAACACACACATTTATGTGTGCATATTTGCTTTTGTCTGAATGAAGAGCCATACAATAATTTGTATTCAGCTCTCTATTTTTCAGCCCCTGGGGTTTTTCAATTTTTGCAGTGTTCAGTAAGTGTAATGACAGTAAATGGTCAGTAGGTGGCAACAACAAACACAGCATTGAAGCGACTTTCACCTCAGAAAACCCCACCATCCTTAGTGAACCAGCTTCTCAAATATCCTGCAGTGTCATCCTCAAACAGTGGCTGAGTAGAGTTAAGAGTTAAGATAAGCATACTAAATTAAACAGCACTCTGCTGCCAGTCAGCAAAGATTAACAGTGCAAACTAGTCAGCTTTGGCTGGGGCTGTTCTCTGTGACAGGACATATTCATTCTCAAGATACTGCAAAGCCTGGATACAGTATTGATAGCCATCTCCACATCTTTAACAAATCTTTTTTCACCACCACTACCCATAACACTGGGGCATGAGACCATTTTAAAGTTCAGTAAAGTTTAGCCAAATGCTGAAACTTACTATATGACACAAATGTCTCAGCTTACTATATGACACAAATGACAACTTTTTTATTTGTAATAATTAGCCATCCCACCTTTGGCAGTCCATGTGAATGTTTAGCATCAGTTAGTGAAACCCAGAGGTAACAGTGCGTAAAAGTATACTGTATTCCAATCACACTTAATGGCTCTGAATTGGACACTGGCTTGTGTGATTACATCTCGAACACTTACTGGCCCATCTGGTTTGGCAGGCATACCCTAATGCTTTCAGTTGACTTTGCAGAGGGATTCTCCCTTCTCTGTCTTTTCAATGGAAATACTCTCCTTGCCATTCTGAGTAGATTCAAGTCATTTACAATTTATATCATTTGGTTGAATAAGTCTTCATGGTCAAATATGTGTTAAGTTAATGCTCAAATTTTGTACTTTGCAAATAATGAATAGGAACAAAAGTAAATTGGAAAAAAAAACTTGCAAAGCGGGGTTGGATGTCGGGAAGTTTTTTAAGATGGTATAAGTAGACTGGGTGTAAGTTACAGAAACCTTATAGGAAGTAAAGGGAATTGTGGTTGTTTCTGTTGTCATAACATTGATAAAATATGAAAAAGAGGCAGAAAGTTTCTAACTATATCAACCATTGTGCTTTAAAGTAACATTCATAATCCATTTTATGACAGTACAATAATTCAATTCGCAAACAGACTCAGCTTGTATTGATTTGATGAGTTTTTCCACAAGAAACTTGGGTCATGAAGAGATGGGGACACTATGCGTTCTCCCCTGTGAGCATGGCCCATGACCTTGGCATTCCCACAGTCCTGCTACTGAAGGTCAGACAGGAACAGATATTAATGCACAGTCAATCTAATGACATCATACATCAGTCGTTTAAAGGCCTTTAACTTTAACAGGTAGTTGTCATGTAGTTATCAGACTACTCTACTTCTTTTTGTAAATACTCTCTACTCTAATCTACATTTTCATAACACAACGTAAGCAATTTTCATAAGACAATAGGTAAAGGGGCATAAGTGATTGGCTATTTCATCAACTTGATAATGATACTACTTATCAAACAAAAATAATGCTACTTATGTTACTTTCTCTACTGCTTTCACTCAGCCTATTTAAAGGACATTTATTGACACATATGAAACAGTACTTAATGTATGAATAAATAATATATTTCAGTCAAAATCCAGTTACACCCTTCTGGCTCTACATGCTGTCTATTCACAGTTAAGGTATTTGTTTAATAACTCTAAATTTATTAATAATTTACTAACAGTTTGCCAGTGGATTGAGCTCATCAAGACCTTTCAGCATATATTTATATAACTCCTTTTGGATCTAAATGCCTCTTGCTGCCCTTTAGGTTCTCAGTTGGATATATAGCCAATACAGTATGTAAACCTATATTTCTACTAGCTGTATGCACATTTGACATATCCCAATGACATCTTGCACAAAAATCTGATTCTTGTGTCCAATCAAAAATATTATAATTTTCTTACAGTCCCACAAAGTTCATAAGAAAAACAATTAATTGAGTTAACTGAGATTACTTACCCCTGTACACAGATATATTTAGGCAATTTCTTTCAATTGCACTTCTTTAAAAGTTTAAGGTAGCCTATAACTGAGCCAAGGGCTACATTTATGTCTAAAAAAGTTGTACAGATTTATACAAAAATCTGTGCATTATTTCTACCACCACGATCAGTAGCAGTAGTAGTGGTAGCAGCAGTGATATTTTCACGTCTACATGGTAAAAATACGCTCTCTACTCCCTGTTTCCCCGGAGACTGGAATGGGGAAAGCAGCATGCAGACTCGCTCACGTTGGGAGCCCCTATCGAGACACATTTTGTGCACATTTTCCAAAGGGTTCCCCGAGCGTGTCGAATGGAACATAGAGTCTCCATTGTGCCGAAGTCACTTTAATAATCGACCGCTACAATATCCAACCTGTTGTTTGCTTTAGGAGCCTTTCCAAGGCTCACAGGACAGCGGGACGGGGGCACACACTGGGACAGAGTCAGGCGCCAGTCCCCGAGCCTCAGCGCACTATGAATTCATGAATAAATGCAAAAAGATTAATGCTATTTTCCTCAGAAATGAAGAATTTATATAAAGCATTATTCATTCCACTGTTGATTTATGGACTAAAGTGCAAGTAGCTTATCGCAATTCATTTATTACTAGTCGAATATGTATTGTATTAGAATAATACATTGCCTTACGAGCCTGGTCTGTTTATTTCTGATATATCTTTAAAAAAAAAAAAAGTCTGGCAGTCTATCTGCTTGCCCATCTACAGAGACAATATAATTATTTTCTCTTTTCTCAATCGTTCTGAGTGACAGTAGTTACAAAAGTTCAAAGTCTTTCTGGCACTAGAACATGATCTCTGATGGCAAAAAAAAATAAGTTATGTCATGCTGTAACTAGGTTTTCTTTGATTTTGAGGTGGTCTCACCCTCCACCCAGAACTACAATCTACATATCCTGGATAGCTGGTGGGAATACAACTTGCATTTACCCACCCCTCATATGATTCAGATGTATCTCATCCAAATAAATATATGGTACCAAAACAAAAACAAACAAAAAAAAATCAATAATAAATAAAGGATACCTCAAACAGCGGCAAAAATGGTATTTAATGGTAATTTAATGGTTTGAAACAGATAACTGGCCTACTATAACTTTGAAAGAGATTGTTGTCAAAGATCTTAATGGCCCCCACACGCTCCGAGTCTATAACATCCTATCCTCCATTGCTTGGGACAGTAAAAACGCTCCCTGATCATGTTTCTCATCCTGATGCAGCCCTTTTTTTTTACCAACAGGGCGTTCCTTAAGTCGGATCAAAAGGTTTTGAACTTGTTCAAAAGGAAATGAAATTTAAGATGGCATTAACTTCCACAAAGTAGACGTGTGCTGAATGGTCATTGAGCAAAATAGGAAGCGGATTATTTTTCCAGCTTCTTTCTGGCCCAATTCTTCGGTGAATAAACTGAAATTTGGTAGACTAAGTTTGTGTCATATATCGATTAATGAACGAAGCCCACAGAAACTCAGGATCACCACGCTTCACTCGCTCCACACATTTTTCAACTGGCAAGTTCTCATAACTATTTATGGATGATCAAGTGCCCTTCCAAAGACAGACCTTGGGGTGCTCAAAAACTAATTTGCTATTTAAAAGGCGTTAGCTGTAGACATATAGACCTATTACCATGGTATATTGTTTTGTGAGTAGTAGTGATAGGCTAGGGTTAATGTTTGGTATAGTATTTATGTTTTATGTCATGCATAAAGTTTATGGGCTTTGCAAGGGATCGCCAGTTAGTTATTCGGGTTTTAGTCCAAAAGGATAGATGCCTCGAAACTTAGGTCACAGATGCTGTCACTCAGTTTATGTACTAAGGTACCACACCTGACGCGTGGGCATCATGGTGTCTTTTATGTGAAGCTTGCGCTAACCACGCTTACTGACCAACATCTCCACGTGTGTCCGGTGGGACGACTCATTGTGGTAATAACACCCCAGTTAAACAACCCTAAACTGCGGCATTATCAAAAACAGTTTGGGCGTAATAACCTCTCTCGGGTTTACCGCGCGTTTTCATTGGTTGTCCACACGCGCCTACCCCAAGTGCTCTTATTGGTCAGAGCGCCACGCGACCATAAGAGAAGGGGGGCTCCCAGGCGCGTGCCGCTTTTTAAAGCCACGCAGTGCCCTGAGACATCAGTAAAGCATCAACCACGCGACTAAGTGCGCACAACAGGTGCAAAAAGGAACACGCCGCTGTTGGTAACTTTTTATATTTTCTTTCCATTTTTGCCACTGTTTCGTGATTACCCCTACCTAAAATGGATGGACTGCGTCTGGAAGTTCTGAGCAAAGACATTAAAGAAATGAGTGAACTCGATGTCCAAGAGTCTAGTTTGGGGAGGGGGGAGCGGCGCGAGTACCCACCGAGTCTGGCACTCATGGACAGCAGTGACCCACGCGCCTGGCTCGCTCCCGTGCAGCCTGGCACCTGTGCGCCACACGCCGACTACCTGCTGCACTCGCCCGGCTCAAGTGTGGAAGGCGTGTCTCCGTCAGCAGGTCACCTCTCCAACTTTAGGAAGAGCTCCAAAAGTCCCGTCAAAGTGCGTGAGTTGTGTCGACTCAAGGGCTCGCTGACATCAGACGACGGAAGGCAGAGAGCTCCATCCAGCAAAGCCACTAACGTGGTGCAAAAACAGAGGCGCCAGGCTGCCAATGCACGGGAACGGCGGCGTATGCACGGACTGAACCACGCCTTTGACGAGCTCCGGAGTGTCATCCCGGCGTTCGACAACGACAAGAAGCTCTCCAAATACGAGACACTGCAGATGGCACAGATCTACATAAACGCTCTCTCTGACTTGCTGCAGGGTCCAGGTGCTAAAGTAGATTCGCCAAAATGCAGTCTGTCTGCTACTGTCTATGAGGAGGGCAGTTCACCAAGTGGATCGCCGACAGCCAGAGTTTTCCCTGCTCAGCTAACCGGAATGCCATTCCCCTATGAGGATGCGTCGTTCGCCTCTTTTATGGAACAAAATATGCAGTCTCCTATGAAGTCCGATTCGGAAAACAGCAAAGACTCACCCCGGTCGAACCGAAGCGATGGAGAGTTTTCTCCCCACTCTCACTTTAGCGACTCGGATGAGACTCACCTGGAGATGCAGAGCGAGGACGAGCTGTCAGAACTCAAACTTCCAAGCCACCAAGCATACTGACTCGTTAAAACAGACTGTACTTAAGTTGTGTGTGTGTCAATCAAATGTGGAGTTGGCATATCAATTCATATAGTTTGCTTTATGACAGCTGATATGATGGTGTTTCGGATTTATATTATATGCCCTTGAGATGAATGTTATTTTTCATAGTTATTGTTCCGCCAACAGAATTTACGCGCCTCTTGGTGACATTGATAGGACCCCTTTGCCATGTCGACTGCCATGGGCTCTCAAATGTCATACAAAAACATGTCTTCCAAGAAAAAAAACAGAAGCCTGATTTTGCCTTTGTATACTTGTAATTATGTTCAGAATACTGAATTCATTAAGATTATAATGTCTTGATTTTGTCCCTGTAAGAATTTGCTTGCAACTTCTAAAGGTTATGTGCACTTTAAAAACGAGCCAGAGGCTTGAGAGACATGCTTTTGTCATGGAACAAATAGCGTCTTAATGTAAGTAGTAGACTACTGCCAATTTGATAAACATATTTAAAATAGCCATTAGTCTTTTTGTACATTTGTTTGTTTTTGAACAATCCTTTTTAAAGCGAAATTGTATTTTGCTTTGAATGGAAGAAGGTGATTTAAGTATTTATTTTCGATTGTTTTCTTTGTCTTGCTTTTCTAAGGAGATGTTACACTGCTGAAATCTAGAAATTTGCCATTTGGTAACGTTTTCATTGATTTTGAAAATAAAATAATTCAACATAATTATTCTATGACTAATGCCTTTTTCATTTTTTGGAACTTCTTGTCTAGGCATATTTGTTATGTTTTATACGAATTTACTAACACAACAGCTTGCATTTACAGCAATAAATAGGCCTACTTTGAGGAAAACATTGACCATTGGAAACTTCACTGTTTGACTTGATATTATTATTATTATTATTATTATTATTATTATTTAATTATTATTATTAGCCAGTTAGCAAATAAAGAATGCTATCCCAACACATTTACAACACAAGTAACTTGCATCTCTGTCAATAACTCCATCCTCATCATCAACAACAATTACTAGCTTACCACTAATTCTACTACTACTATTACTACTACTACTACTACTACTAATAATAATAATAATAATAAGCTTCTTGACTTAGGGTTATGCTCTGTCATCATAATTTTTTCCCCTAAAGTGCTTTTAAGAACCAATAGTTTTCTAACTTGCCAGTCACTCACAAGATATACCATTGGTTAACCGTTATTATTAAAAGTAGGCATTTTGTATTATTCATCGGTTTGAGGTTTTGAACCAGTTTCTATTTTGAGATACAATTTTAGATAAATACCTATGAAATCCCTAATCTTAAAAGCAATTGTTACAAATAAAGCTGTCAAGACTGGAAAGTTGAAGAAAATAAGATTTGGTTAGGCTGACCACTTCAAGAATAACTTTATCAGAAAAGTTTCATTCAACAATATAAATTCTTTGGTGTTTCTTCAGTGTTTGCCTACGCCCTCCGTATGGTGCCAGTGAGGACAAGCCTTTTTACCAACCATTGTAAAAAAAAAAAAAAAAAAGTACAGTTTTAGCATTTTCAGATGCCTGTTTGCGGTTACGAGATTTGTAAACTTTTGGTTACTCTTACAAACAATACTCGCCAATAGTTTATGAAAAGCCTGAGTAGTTGGTGTTTGTGTGCGTGTGTGATGGTAATCGGAGTGTTTATTAATTTGCGTGCTATTGTTGGCAGACCCGTGGCAAGGGGTGTTGGGTATCCTCATTGAAACACACGCTGTCAGCTGGTGAGCGCACAGGTTCTCCTACACACAGAGCGCGAAGTCCCTCAGGACGAGACTCCAGAAAGAACACTTGCTAAGGAAGCCTGCCACGCACACGCTCACGCGTACGGCGACACACAACCGCAGGGCACTGACGCCAGCATGCGCGCGCTCGCACAGACAGTACCGAGAGGATGGGGGAACACAGCAGGTGTAATTGAACCAACATTTAAAGTTGTGCACCCAAACGTGGAGTTACATATCGAATTGTACAACCTTGTGTAGATATGTACAGTGTGGACGGTTTGTTTGGTTTTGCCTTCAGTTTTGAGCTACTGAAGGATTCACGAATTATTGATGAAAGTGCTACTACACCTGCGTCCCACCCACGCCCTTAACCAATCATGCGCCATGTCCTCGCGATCGCCTCAGCAGATTAGCATAGAGAATAATAGGCAATATCATGTACACGCGCTCTGTGTTCAATTATTTACAGCGTTTATCCCTCCATACCTTTATCTTTCTATGAACAACCAGCCACCTGGTGACACATGCGACCCTCCCAAACGACCACGATCTCAGATTTCAGTAACTTGCGCCCTCGATATTGTGCATGCATTCTGACACACATCCATGTGATTATTTACAAATTTTAAAGCACAGTTTGGTTGATAGATACAGGTCAAAACTATGACTTCAAAAATCTGTCATGTAAGAAAAAAGTTTTTGTTAAATAGAAAGTTTAATCATGAATGCACTTGCCTATAGACTATGATTTTAAAGCTTTGCCAGCTTTGATGATCAGATTTTAGTTTCACATGAGCTATATTTGGCTGCAAGACTGCAGGACACTAAAATGTCTAAAAATCTTAATTATAAGGGCCGTGTAATACAAAAGGAATTCTATCCTCATTCTCCTTTCATCCGTTCATTAATCCTCAAGGACTGTAACAATCCCTGCAACTCTAACAAATAAGTCACTTAAAGTTTTCGTGTCGGGTGTACAGGCTATTTTCTCCCCTCAAACCTTGCAACTTTACTTATTAAAAAAAAAAAAAAAAAACGAAGCTATTCACCTCAAAGCAACTGGTGACATCAATGGACTGTATGCATACGTTATAATGCTGCGCCCACCCCTTCATCTGCATTCTCTACTTAAACAGCTGTGAGACTGTCCGCGTGCCCGACTGGTATCACATTAAATATTAATAATGTACGTTGAGGAAAATAAAAACAACTTCTAGTGCTTCAGGCATCCTAGGCCTGCGGCAAGCAAGTTAACAGCCTATCCCTCTCAGCATAATTGCATGAAAAAGTTACAAGCCCGTCAATGTAACAATAATAAGAAGGTATGTGGAAATAGAACAATTAGTAAATTATATATTTTTTATTTGGGAAATATTATTTTTAGGTAAAAGAAAAAAAGGAGGGGTTCTGTTAAGATTCTAGAATCAAGTTAAGAAGTTCTACTTTTTTTTATTTTCCACATCCAGATTTGGATTTGATCCAATAATGTATACAATACAATAAACTCTTCCTCATTCCAATGCAGGATGATAAGAATTTGTTTTGAATTTTACACTGACACTTGTTGCATGCAACCAAGTTTAATGGTATTATTAGAAATACACAATAACCTGTGCACTTTAATGAGGCACTGGTTTAACCTAACAACACAACCACACTCTATTCTCCCAAAACAAGAAAGGAAACCGTCAATACAAGTTCAAAAAGTATGACAAAAATCATTCTAAATTATGCAGAAATGTCCAGGTTCTATTCAGACCCATGCTAATGTTGACACTTCTCAACCTCAGGGAGCTCAATGAATTTCTGTAAAAAGATAACGCAAGTCGTAGGAGCCTAATAAAAGAGCTGGAGCTCTCTGGGGACTTCTGAACAAAAGATTAAACTCAGCCGTACTTCCCATCTGCTCTGGGACAGGGAGAGAGAGAGAGGGAGAGAGAGAGAATAAGAGAGAGAGAGAGAGAATGAGGGAGAGAGAAAGAGAGAGAGGGCACAGGGGAGAGGTGCATGCGACAGAGGGGAAAAGAGGTGGGGGTGTACCAAGGGGAGAGAGTTCGACACTGAGCACAGAGAGGTAAAGAGGGGACACTCTCCAGCAGAGAAAAAAAAGCTTCATCAGGGTTTAACAGGTTCTTTGGTTTGTTTATCCAACACTAAGATGTACTCCTTTCAGGCTGCCTTTTTCTTTTCTTTTCCTTTTTAACCTTTTTTTTTTTTTTTTTTGGTTTCCTGTTCACTTAAAGTCATTTAATTTCACTTAGGCGTTTCTTTATATAAAATGGCAAGAATTCATGCAAAACTAGGCTATTTGTGTAAATTAAGTTATGTTATGTTTGCCATCTCATATCAAGTTTTGGTTTGTCACCTGTACCTCTCTATTGAGATCTATATAGATTCAAGCTTTTTGACCCACAACTCTGACTTCTCAGCATTTCAGTTGAAAATGATGAATGTGCTGTTTTTGTTGCTATTGCTGTTGTTGTTATTCTCATAGCTCTGTTGTTGTTGTTGTTATTGTTGTTGCTAATGCAGGAAGATGCTCCTTAACTGCTGCTCCCCCATGCATGGTCAGTGAGTCTGTAGGTCCCGCCCAAGAGTCCATCCCGCAGCTGTGTCACATATAGCACCTGCCATACTTCTTCTTGGAGCTTCAATTAAAAAGAGCTGCTCCATAAAATATTAATGTCTGTAACAGTACGTGTGAAGTGCCCGTGTGGAGACATACTGCACACACCTGTGGCTGCACGGAGGAATGGGTTTGTGAGCCTTGTTTCTTTTTGAAAAGATTGTTATCTAAGCAGGCATGGAAAATAATAGAAAATGTCACATGAGCCAGTGAATAAGTGCGATGAATAATGCATTAGCTTCCTATGAACACAGGGGTTTGTTGACGCTCATGATAAATATCAATGTATCCCTTATGTCTTATCTTGTTTATCGCACTAAGTTGTTGTTAAAAGATCATGGGTGTATCTACCAGCCTTTTACAGGCTGCTTCTCAAGTTCCTGCTCTTAAAATGTGTAACCAGCCCCTGCTGAACTTAAAGCGGTCATATGATTGGTTATTATTGGGTTACGGTTAAAAAAAAGAAAGAAAGAAAGAAAGGGAGAAAGAGAGAAAAGGCCAATGAAAAGGAATGCTGAGAATACATAAGGAAGGGAGAAACATAAATCTAGTTATGCCTTTGCTGCCACCCCCCAGACACATTTCCACTTGTTTGACAGTGTTGTCCATTTGTCTTTCTGCACAACCATGAAAGATTAGTGCTGAGGGGCAAGGAAGCCTTCGAGGCTTTGTTCATCTGCTGGCCGCCCTTTTGTGTCCACCAGTGTTCAAAGCCAATGTACATAGACTAACATGAGACTTCTTGGGTAACCGTCCCATTGAAAACCGCACAATGGCTGGGCCAATTACGATGACGTTCAGGGCTCTCCGAGCCTCAGTTTCGGCCTTTGTGAGCATGTGTGTGTATGTATACATATAGGAAACACCTCGACTGTATGGGTATTTACTCCTTTTTTGACTTCCCTCCAGATTAGGTTACGTCCAGCACGCTGCCTCTGACCTTAGGTGTGAGGGACCTGAAGCTGGGCTTGCCCTGAAAAGAACCTAGGGCCATAAATTAGCAGGTGTTTCTGCCTCTGGCAGTTTTTCACAGCTCTCACCTCTCAAAGTGAGATTTCCCTCCATTTTTTTCAAAAGAGAAGTCAACTGCCCACCTTAGAGACTGGATTACAGAGGAGAGAGATGGAGATTGATAGGACTTGTCTTGAGGGTAAAAATCCTAGAGAGTTGTTCCTTTTCCCTCCAGAACTGTCACACAGACATAGACAGGTGTATATTGTGAGTTCACCTGTCACTTATGATGGATACTATTTATAGAAGTATAGCTGTAATAGATTGGCATAAGAGGACAAGATTTTTTTGTCCTGAATACCTTGAAACTTGAAACTCGGCATTTCAAAAGTCACGTTTTTGTAAACTATAATATTTTTTCATGAAAAATTGAAGGAACTCTATCCTTCAAATGTTATTTTACACAGCAAGAGTAGAGCGTGCAAGAAAATAATGATAAAGCTTTGCTATAAATTAAGCAGTTTTATTGCAATATAGAACTTTAGCATGCAGAAAGTGACACACAAATCCCATTAGCTCAATGACACTGCTTGGACATGCTATTAGGTCTAAACAAGTGCATGTGTTGTTATCAAGGACACACTGATGGACTGTACGGCTAGTGAAAACTGATCATGCGTCCCGCCCCATATGGCCATATACGATGAAAAATGTTTTTTTTTTTTTAATGGTATAAAATCCAGTATCTTAAAAATCTCCCATAATATCCTATTAAAGGATATCTCACATTGTTTCTTACTGTTGCTTTAAGATTAAAAGAGGCTTAATGCACACTATCGGTAATATTGTTTACCCCCAAAATATTTTTATTTCTACCAAAAACACATTTTCATACATAGTGCCAAAACAAACAAATGAAGAAAAAAAAATTGAAACGTAGGAAAGGAAATTGGCTGAGGAGGATGTCCAAAGCTCCATCTGATTCTGCCATCCCATTCATTTTCATAATCCTGCATAAAGCGTCCGTGTTGAGAGCATTACTCGTCCCTCCCACTCACCTGTGAAGCACTGCATCTATTAAGGACTCTAGCCCTCTATTGTACAGTGGCCGCACAGATAATATTTCAGCTGGTCGTCGGGCTCTGGAGAGGGATACTGTATATTGTAGGAGTTTTCTTGTATTTTATTCCGCTCCCTTTCATGCCTGTTGAAAGCCTCCCCTGCTCCTTTTCCCTGGAGACCCCCTACTCTCAGGTATCGTGTGGGTGGAGCAGGGAGGAGTGGGGGGTGTGGGGCGGGGGGAGAGGGGCAGGTAGGAACAGACAAGGATATCGCTTTCAGCTGCGCACACAGACAAACCATGCCTCCCCACCACCAGCAGCATCAACCCCACACCACACCACCCCCAACTCCAACAACGCCCCCCCCCCCCATACCACACACACACACACACACACACACACACACACACACACACACACACACACACACACACACTTCATCCCCACCTTACCTTTCCTCCACTCCGCCCCATCATCTTCCCTCCAATTCCCAATTAGAGATACACGTCCTGGCTGACTCCACTCCTTCTGAGATGCACTATTCATTATGCCCCCCCCCACAAACACACACACACACACACACACACACACACACACACACACACACACACACACACACCACCACCACCACAACCCCTTACAATACTGAGTTGTGGAAAGCGATTCAGTAAATTAAGGAGCGTTAGGGGCAGGGTTGCAGGACAGCGTTCCCAAGTCACATGGGTGATGAAATGCAGACCCGCAGCCACTCCGCTGCATAAACCCCCAGAAGTATTGAATGGCTGCAGTGTTGTGCAGCGTTGCCCCAAACTGGGTCTTCTTAATCGCTGGACCCATCCTGTGTGTAAAGTTGCATTATGCAACCGCGATTAGCTTCAGGGGACAGAGGGAGCTTCTATGTTGTCACTGGTAAAAAAAAAAAGACATTTCCATACGGAGTGGGAGAGAAGGAAACCCTTGTGAGTTACCGAGCTGAGTAATGCTAGCAGGATTTAAAGGTACACCTGGCAATATCTAATGTTGTTTCTATGTTATTTTAACGGTTTCATAGTAAGATAGATGGTTAAAGGGACACCATGCAGTTTTTTGCTGGAAAACTAGTGAACTAGCATACATAAAAGGCCTTCAAACATTTTGAGGACATGATAATGAGGTCTGATAGTAAGAAAAGAAAACATTGCTGTAAGTATACAGAACTACACAGTGCACATCCTGGATGGCTGGTGAGAACATAACTTGAACATAATTCACCCACCCTTCATATGAGTAGGCTATATGTAATCCAAAAGTTGCCTATTGTTCCTTTAAATGGGCTCATTATTATGGGGTGAATGAAGGTCTCTGTAGGGGGGGGGGAGCTCTATTGGTAAATAAATTCAGGCTTGCCTAAGAAAAAAAAAAAAAAACTCGCTGTCAGGTTTCCAGTTTTCATTTCAGGGGGAGAATTAGTGATATTTCACCAACACTTGTTGTGTGTGTAAACAATTGTTTATCCCTCACACATAGAAACACGAACCTGCAAAAAAACAAACATCTAAATGGGAAAGAAGAATGTGTCCTAAGTGCCTTAAGGGGATGCTTAGGCTACATGCGCCCCATGCCCCCCCCCCCCCACTCTGACTTAAGCAGCGTATATCAAAACATTCCAACAGAGCCACTTCCTCATTGCATTATCTTAGCCAGGCCCCATTGGGGATCCAATGAAAAGTGAGTAATTAGTTAACTAGGCAGTAGCTGCACTCTGTAACCAATACTTCCCTTTTTCCTCTGGACTCTGCAGGTCACCTCTATCCCATGTTTCTTTCTTTTTTTTTTCGTAGCTAGCTAAATTAGGCAATGAAGAAGTAACCCAATAGTTGCTTGTCAATTTTATCTGATAAAAATGTACAACTCTCCTTGTATTGTTCTTAATTATTCCATTCCCCTCAGGATGCATGCAAAGATGAGATCTTAAAGTTATTAGCACAAGCATCCGGTGGTGCAGGTCTGTCTGCTTGTGTAGTGGTGGACCATTTGAAATGTCTTGGATCTTTTTTTTTTTTGGAGAGTTGTGCATGGGACAATCGTGGGAAAGCTTAGCTCAACTCTCCTCCTCCTCCTCCTCCACCTCACCTCCTCTTCTTTCCTCTCTTCTCCATCTCTTATCTCCCACTCCTTCCAGATTAGCTCTTACATCTCATGTTTTCACACCATCGGCCCCAATCCACATCCCTCATCTCCTGAGGGGGCCACCGCAGAGATCAGTACTGCCTCGGCGCACACGTCAATCAATCGGGGAACATACCCTCTCTCTGCTTCTCGCTCTCTCTCCCACCCCTCTCTTTCCCCCCTTTTCCCTCCCTCTTTTGCTTTCCCCTACTTTTCTTTCCACGCTCTTCTTTTCTATTCCTGTGACCGTGGTGTCTGTCACCTGATGGCGTGAATCTACTGAAGTCTGCATGTTCAGATTCTCTAGGTCAGGACCTTTGTTGTTGCTGTTTGCCTTAATAAAGTTGAGTAAAATTGAATTGATGAAACTGAGGGAAGTTGAATGAAATAGCACACTGCAGTAATCTGGATTAATATAGGTTTCCTAATTCCATAATTCTCAAAATGTGAGCAGCACATCACAACATAAAAAAAACACAAAGCCACTTAAAACCAAGACAAATGATTTCAATTCCACCAAATACCATTCAGTACTGAAGAAATAATGCTAACACTTTCTATGAAACCAGTATTCATAAAGCATGCATAAAGAGGTTACAATGCATTAAATCTAAAGTATTATAATGTTCATAGTCTTCAGGACTTGTCACAAATAGTCTCAATTTGTTAAATGTCCCTTACGCCACCAAAATTGAATCAGTTCTTACTTGTCCCAATACACACGTTGTCCGAAAATTGCATCAAAATCTGTACTTTTTGAGTTATCTTGTACACAGACAGACAGACAGACGCAGACAGACAGACAGACGCAGGTGAAAACATAACCTCCTTGGCGGAGGTAATAACTGGGACACATCAAGTAAAAGGTTTACATGATAACAGTATACTTTATGAGTACAGTAATGAGATTAGTAAGGAGCAGTAATGTCATTAGTTATAAGACTTTATGAATGCTTAATTCATAAATAATAAAGCATTCATAATGCTTTATGAATGCTATATGAATACTTTATGAATACTTATGAATGGAATGACCCTCTGCATGGCTTTGTTAAAGTATAAGTCCGGAGTAAGTTTAAGCATAGCCCTGCTGCACGAGCCTTCTAACAGCAATATATTTAGCATGAAATTAAAGAATTTCAAACAGCACAGACCTAAAGCGAACGCGAAACACTTTACATTGACTCAATGTAACCTCAGATCTTACTTTCGGTTTCCAATAGTCAGGTCCCATCGATTCAGTGTAAAGTGCCTGTTCGCTTCTGCGTTCGGTCTGTGCTGTACCAAATTATATTGTTCCACTCGCTAACTAGCGCATTTAGCAAGCTCTTTCAACAGGGCTATGCTTGAATTCACTCCGGTGCTTTCCTTTAAGATTGGGTGATATGGCAAAATTTGTTTATATATTTTTCCATGGCCAGTATCGACTTTTGTCATGATTAGGGCTGGGAGATTAAACTTAAAATCAATCACATTTCACTAACTGGACATAGCTTGTGCGAAAGAACACTTTCAAGGAACAGTACTGTACATGTACATTAATTCAGTGGAATGCACAAAAGCTAAAGTTCACGGAATAAATAACAAATGACAATCAAGTATTTAGTCATTGCCACAATTGTGGGTTTGATGTTTTATGGTCTTTGTATCAGTTGTGTCATGCATATTATCAGTGAGTGAGTGAGTGTGAGTGTGTGTGTGTGTGTGTGTGTGTGTGTGTGTGTGTGTGCATACATATGCATATGTCTGTGTACATATTTTTTACATGAATGGTTGCAGATCCAGTTCCAAACACCACAAATCTCAGCAGACACTGACACAGAAGACATTGACTCTTTGAATGTCCTCCTCCCTGCAGTTGATGGTCTAGACATTTCCCGGAACCAAGTGACACTTTCTGCCACTCCCGTGTCACAACAGCCAGAGAAAATCCATCAGCTATATCAGATGCATCAAAAACTATTGGCACACCTAGCAGGCCCACCTTACCCCACCTGTGTATGAATACTGGGAGGTTTTAGGAGGGAAAGATGAAGGACTACACTGGCCACCGCCATTGATCCGGGTGGGGTCTCTAGGGACAGAACCCCAGGGAGGCAAAGGTGAGGTCCCCATACACACACACACACACACACACACACACACACACACACACACAAAGAGGCTTTGATCTTGTCAGCCTGAGCTCCACTAAGAGCCGAAAACAAAAGACCCTTCCCTCTCCTCCTCCCACTGTCCTTTTCAGCTGGGCGTCCTCTTCTCCAGCCCAGAGTGAGGCTCTCGCTGTCAAAACTGCTCTGACAGCCTTCATAGGCAGCCCAGGTGAAAACTATACCATGTGACAGCGTGTCAACACCAGGGTCATCGGCCATTGTTGCCCATTCACTTGATGTTGCATCTGAATAGGAAAAAGTGACTTCTTAAAAGGGGGTTTGTCGTATATTATGGCAATTGCATGGCTTTTTTTCCCCCCATAATGGTGTCGGCTCAGTCAAAACGAACAAAACCCTGCTGTGTGCGGTCTTGGCACCGGCCTTGTTTGACTATGTTTTGAACGGTCAGGCAAAATATACTTGAATTTCAACGATTCCCTTGGACTTGTGGGTTATTTTTATCTGCAGAATCAGCCGTTTGCTTTCAGTTTGAAAAGGGAGCCTGGCACAGTGAGCTCGCCAGCAAGACTCTCACTCTCTCTCTCTCCCCCCTGCCTTTCTCTTGAACGGAATCGAGCAACTGAAACGAAATCGCAAAGGTTTAGGGAGAAAAAAAAAGGAAACGAGACGAAAAAAAAAGAAAGAAAAGAAAAGTAGATTACAAAACAAGCAGCGAATTTGCTTTTGTGTCTAAAGTTCAAACTGCCACTGGGTTTGCTCCTTTGGGTGGGTAGGGGTGGACAGGCGGGCGTTTGTGAGAGAGGAAAGAGAGGGTAAGACGAGCGGAGAGCTTTGTCTCTGGCACACAGACACTCACTCAGGTCCTCTCTTTCTCTCTCTTTCTCCCTCTCTCTCTCTCTGTCTCTCCTGACTTTACCCCCTGTGCCACCGCTGAGTAAGTGTTCACTTTGGGGACGAGCATGTGATGGTAGGGGTTTGGGCTGCCAGAGAGACAGGGCAACAAATGGCACAAATAACAAAAGGGGCTGTATCCAGGCCGGGGCCGGCCATTGTCCCGCCAAGGGCCTGCCGCCGAACGTGAGACGCCCGGGTCCCCCCTCCGCCGCAGGAACCTAATAGGAAATCAAAGTTGTGCGGGAGAATAGCCTGGGCGCAGTGTTACCCTCCCATGGGTCCCACTGAAAGAGGAGTGCAGAAAGGCTCTGGCAGTGCCGGGGAAGGTTAATGTAGCGGATAGTCTTTCTGGGCCTACCTGCCTGCCTGCTTACCTGACTGCCTACCTGCACTGTGGCCCCCCGTGCCTTCCTGTGTGTGTCTCCGTGTGCTGGGAGGCCCCACGGGGCCCCTGGTGGCTGGTGGTGGTGACTCGCGCGCGCGCGCGCACACACACACACACACACACACACACACACACACACACACACACACACACACACACACACACACACAACACACACCACACACTTTTCTTTTCTGCCCGTCCTTCTCCTCCTCCTCCTCCACGGGGCTCAGACCGTCTGTGTGCGTTTGACATTGCTGGCCCTGGAACGCGTAGAGGCATCAGGTGTGGGTTTTTTTTTGTTTTGTTTTTTTTCCTGTGTCAAAGAGGTGACCTTAGGTGGATGATCATCTGACGTGTTGTGCTCCACTGACCGTGCAGTGAGTAAGAGAGAAATATAATAGGTAGCAGAAGTTTCTGTATTGTGTCTTGTTATGTGCATATGTGTGTGTGGTGTGTGTGTGTGTGTGTGTACTGTATGTGTGTGAGTGGGCACATGGACCTGAGCATGTTAACCTATGTGTGTGTGTGTGTTTGTGTGACTTTTTTTGCATCTTTAAAGTTGACGTCTTTTGCATGTTTGCTTAAGTACATGAGAGCAATTACACAAGCCTTCACCCTCTCTCTCTCTCTCTCTCTCTCTCTCACACACACACACACACACACACACACACACACACACACACACACACACGTCCCCATCTGCGTGCCCTTTTCTGCAGGGTGCGCTGCATGTGTGCTCACTTTAAGGGTATAACATCCTCTTATGTCAAAGGTCAATAGGCTGACTGAGTGGAACAGGCCAAAGCATCGGGTAAGTAGAGTATTAATCGGCACTAAGGCTGTTGATCCTGCCAGGGCTAAGCAGCTTAGGAGCTGCAGGCAGGGAGAGAAAGAGAGAGAAAGAGACAGAGAGAGAGGGAGAGAGAGAGAGAGCCCTGCAGGGAGAGGCAAGAGACCCAGGGACCAGGGGAGGAGGAGGAGGAAGGGGTGGGAGAGAGAAGTCCACCACAGCAACAGCCTCCTCGGTTCTCCCTCACGGTTCTCCCCTTCTCGGCCCTCCCGTTTCTGGGTTACCTGTGCGAGAACAAGAGCTTTTTACTGTTCGGATTCTTGGAAGGTGTTGGATGTCTGCAGTGTCACAACTAACAAAACCATTTGAAAACAAAGTGGCACGGTGAATGCGCCAGCGCAATCCGATCCCGGGGCCTTTGTGGCGGCCGAGGGGGGAAAAAAAAACGCTTCTCCGAATCAAGAGGAGAGACACCATTTAATTCCTCAGATTTTCTCTCTTTTATGTGCGTTCTTCAAAGGTGAACACATGAAAAAAGAGCCATGTTACCTCTCAGAACAGGTGAGATCCCTCTCTTCAAACATGCATTCAGATAGAGATTAACGGCATGTAGGATCTAGATCTTTCCGGCAGGTGAGCTGCTTATCAAAATGCTGGAAAGAGAATATGACTAGAGGGAGAGAGAGAAAGAGAGAGAAAGAGAGACTTTCACAACAAATGATATGATTTGTAAATGATACATATGATATGATTATTAGATATGATAAAAAAAAAATAATAATAATTGGAAAATGAATCTAATCCGTTAACTGACACTGCCTCTCTCATTTTGGTACACCTCAGCGTCAGATGTAGTGAAGCCTTTCAAATTCCGCCAGGCTTTATTGGTAGTAGCAAATGGTATCAGAGTGTCAGCATCACAAACATGAGTGCGTGATGAATCAGGACAGCGGGAGCACAGTGGCGTGGCGACGCGGCAGCAGTCCGGTCCTGTCACCAAGACGCCGCTGATGGGAAGGACCTGCCCTTTCCTCCATCTGGCCCTGTGAATATGACACGGGACAGACAGCTCACTCCCCTCTGCCTGACTCCATGAAATCCCTGTCAATCAGCCAGTTAATTACCACCCCGGTCCACTCCCTGAATGGCCGTGTCGGGATCTTTGACCCGCTGGGGCTGTCCCTCATTCCGTCTCCGGGGGAGAGGCCCTGCCAGCCGAGCACGGCCCATTGGCCACCTGACAGGCCGCGCTCGCTCGCTCACTCGCTCCATGCCCACCTTCTGTGGCGGTTTGACCGATGGTGTTGGCAGTCTCCCCTTTAAGCCTGTGCTTGGAATGGGGATGCAGTGTTGGAATCAGCATCCTAGAGCATGCAGGGTCATCCAAGTGCATGAGCTTTGGGGATATTTGGGTTTCTGTATGTGTGTATGTGTGCGCGTGTGTGTTTAATTATGCATGTGTTTGTGTATGGGTGTGTGTTTGTGTATGGGACGGTGTATGTGTGAGTGGGTGTCTGTGTCTTTGTGTGCATGTGTTTGTATGTGATTGCGATTTGTATGCAAGTGGTTATGTATTTGTTTGTGTGTCTATATCTGTGTGTGTTTGTGTGTGAGAGTGATGGCTAGAAAGATAGTGTGTGTGTGTGTGTGTGTGTGTGTGTGAATATGTGTGCTCAGGGGGAGTGGGGGAGAGTGCTCTCCGCGGCGACAGTGACGGATGGTGACGGAGTGGAGCAAGACCCCCGGGACTTCTACTAATCCAGGGGTTCAAGAATGGCCGCCCCCAGCAGGAGGCCTTTCACTGGGCCCGGCGGAGGCAGGGGGCGGAAAATGACACACTGACATATCTCATTAGCTTGTTAAGGCCGTCTCTGCCCTTGTCTCCGTCCCAGCTCCCTCTCTCTGTCTGTCCTCTCTCTCTCTATCCATCTCTCTCTTTCCTTCTGTCTGTTCTCTCTCTCTATCCATCTCTCTCTTTCCTTCTGTCTGTTCTCTCTCTCTATCCATCTCTCTCTTTCCTTCTGTCTGTTCTCTCTCTCTCTATTGCTCCCTCTTCTTCTCTCTCTTTCTCTCACTCTTTTCCAGTATATTCCCTCCTTCTTGCTCCCTCTTTCCCTGACTCCCTTTCTCTCAGTGGATTACTCCTCTCTCTCTCTCTCTCTCTCTCTCTCTCTCTCTCAATGTTCGTCTCTCCCCTCCCTCTCTTTTACTCTCTTTCTCTCTCCCAGTCTTTCTGGCTCCCTTACTCCCACCCAGTTTGCCCCCATATACTTTGTCCTGTCATGACTGGGAATGGCTGTACATGCCATTTATCTCTCTCGCTGATGCCCTGCCATCACTATGACCCTGTGACAATGACAATACGTCATGGCACCGGGGTCTTGGGATGAGGTTAGTTTCTCAGAACAGAAGACACAGTCAGGGGTTTCACAGACTTAGGGGCCATATCAACTGGGAAGAAACTCTTTTTAATTAATTGACACACAAAATACAAAAACTGGAATCGATGAAACATGCAAGCTTTTTACAAGCCAGTTAATGCAGTTAGTTTGTTTGTTTGTTTGTTCTGTCATTTGTAATTACTCAACGACAAGGCCAAAAAAAAAAGCTGATTGTAGCTGAATTTACTGTAATATGAAGTTTAGTATAAGGGGAAGCCCTGGCCCCAACAGTACTACCTCTAACTAACTTCATAATGTTGATATAATAGGCTGCAGGCTGTTTGAACATTGTTCCACAGAGAAAACATTAACTTTTGTTAAATGAATTGACTTCAATCTAATTTGTTTAATTTAAAGAGAAGCTCTAGGCTTGCAGTGTTCCTATCCAACTTTGTTAACAACCGATGGTAACATCAAATTGTACCCCTAATGTGGGAGAATGGCTTCTCATCATATCAAACATAATTATATAAAAGCATTCTAAGTGTCTTCTGCAGAATTAAGGGCCATTTCAGAAACAGAATATTGTATCCTAATTACTGCACACAATCCTGTGTATACTGCTGTGAAAATAGCCATTCATTTTTACTAAGGTGCAAATTTTAACATTTTAAACAGCCCTCATAAAAAATAATGATAAAATCAGTAAGTGAGTCAATAAGTTAAGCAAGCATATTCTCTTGATAAAGCAGTAAGCCATTTTGAGCATACCTCACCGCTTCAGTAAGTGTCAAGACTCAATCCTCTCAGATACAATATTTTGTTCAAAGGCTAAGATATACGCATATATCTGCTATTTATGGTTAACAATATACAGTATTTTGAGAGCTTTTAAATAAAAAATTAAAGTAAGCTGACCAACAGGTTTGATCTAGACTGAGCTGACCAAATGTAAGAAGATTTAAGAGGAATGCTTGACAACCTAAAAAAAGGAATAAGATCACAAGCAAGTCCAAGAAAAGCAAATGCAGTTTATAGACACAATTCATCTATCCCCTGTTTATGGTTTGCGCTATACAAGGGTTGCACTGGTGTACCAACTGAACTTGCATTTGAACAAAAGCAGTCTTAGCAGGCAAACTACACAGATGATGTGTTTTCCCCATCACAGGCACTTATTCTCTGTGCATGAGTATGACCTTGTGAACCACAGGATGTTTGCTTCTAACTGGATCTAAGGCACAAACACAGCAGCCCATTCAATTCCTCAGAGATCAATAATAAAATTGTCAATGACCAATACCGACTATTATCTAGGTTCAAGCTAGCAGGGATCGGTCAAGATAAATAAATAAAGTATAATGCAGGAATGAGAATTAAAATACCATCGCTTCGTCGTAAGATGAAAAGACACAAAATGAAAGAGAGGCTTTGGCAACCTATTGGGTTATGGCAGGCCTAATCGCATCACTAAAGACTTGGCTCCTCTCTGCAAATTTGATCCCAGGCAATAACCCGTCGATTAAGAGCTCAGCTCGGCGGGCGAGAGAGAAATTCAAAAGTCCTCGGCGACTGTGTGGACGCACTGGGATTGGATTAGAGCTTGTGCAAGTACGAGGAACACCGCTGGGGCCGCATACTGATTGAGGGCCTGCGCTGGGCAAGGAGCAATTCAACATCGCAGTCTCCCCGGATTAAACTGGATTAAGCCACAGGCTGTGAAGGTAAAACTGGACCACAGGCAACTCAACAGAGTGCAAATGCAGTTTGTAGACATTTGGCTCACATACAATAAATGAAAGACTGAAGCGTTGGTAGAAACATTGTTTGTGTGTGTGTGTGTGTGTGTGTATGTGTCGCACACACAAGTGCACGCACAAGGTTTGTTTGACACAATTTATGGTGATAACTGTACTAGACATAAAGCTTTTCAACAGTTCAACAGTCTAAACTAAAATGTTCACTTAAAGGAACCTCAATTGAGTTATTTTGTTTGTTGAAATAACTCCACTCAGAAACGACTTTGAAAGTGTTACTAGCGCAAGAGTTAGGGCAGGCTTTCAGAGAATAGTAAGTTCTTGGGAAGAATGTCAAACCCTGGGTGGCTTTGAAGAAAAAAAAAGGGGGAAAAAATAAGATCATCCCAGCCACTAAACTCCACTCCATTGAACTCTAAGTGGTTCCTCTGTATGCCTGCAGGGAGGAATGGGCTTCTGGGGAGGGTCAAGACTCCCAATAGATCTCCTCTCTACAAACCTCTCTTTAGGTTCTCTCTCTTTCTCTCTCCCTCTCTCTCTCCTCAAACCTCCCTCAGGTTTCCACATCCAGGAACACACAGAGGGAACCCTAATGGCCACAGACATCTCTGATTTCTCCTGACAAATTGTCTTATCAGGCTGCGGCCGATTGGGCGAATAAAAACATGACCCTTGCCTAGATTCCCCCCCACATCTTGGGTACACTGATGAGGAGATAAGGGGGGGATCAGTGCGGCCATTGGAGTGGCTAACAAGGACCATTAGGGTTTCTTTCATGCATGGTGCTTGATGCTTGAGGGTGGATGGAGTGGGAGTGGAGGTATTGGGGAGGAGGTGGTTGTGGTGTGTGTGTGTGTGTGTGTGTGTGTGGGAGGGGGGGGTTCTGTGGGGAGGTAAGGTGAAGGGGGGTGGGGTGTGGTGGTGAGGGGAGTTGGGGGTCGGTGGGTTTGCTTGCACAGGGTCCGATAGTCTCTCTCAGATCGGCATCATTGTCCGACATTAGGAGCCATAGCCATTGTGTTGTGTGCGCACAGGCAGGGGTGGGTGGAGGTGGAGGTGGAGGGGGAGGGGGAGGTAGGGGTTGGGTGAAGGAGGAGGTCGGTGACCAGGGAGATAAGTGGCTCCTCCCTCTCAGATTCACGCTCTGCTACTCCTGAAGGAGCCAAGGACAGGGCTGGGGACACAGTGGGGGCTTTGTGGCAGGTTAGCTGCAGGGATGGCCGAGCGGAGGGTGGAGTGCGAAAAAAGAAATGGAGCAGGCTAGAGAGGGTGGGGGTTTGGGGGCTACTTTACGAAAAACTCAAAGTGAGTGGATGGATGGATGGAGTGGCATGGAAAGGGTGCAAGAGAAAGAGGGAGAGAGATGGGTGGGGGGCATTGGCGGTGCGATGAGATGCAATGCATGCAATGCCATGGACAGAATAGTCCTGGGGCACATTCCTAAATTGAGTGCACAGTCATGGAAGAGAAAAAGAGAGGGTGGAAGGAAAGAAAGAAAAATTGAGAGTGAGAAAGAGAGAAGAAGGGAGAGAGAGAGAAAGGAGGGTGGGAGAGAGAAAAGACGAGGGAGAGAAAAAGAGAGAGAAGGGAGATCAAGAGAGAAAGGAGGGTAAGAGAAGGGAGAGAGAGGAGGGAGGGAGGGAGAGAGAGAGAGGGTGGGAGAGTGGAGAGAGCAAGCATAAAGAAAGGGAGAGTGAGAAGGTCAGCCTCAGAGACTTCATGTCTATGGGGGGTGTTGACTCGGAGGCTTCAGTTACACAAGAGCACTCCTGTCATGTCCATCAAGGCTCGCTGAGTCTCAGGCTCAGAGAATAGAGAAGAAAGTGTCTGAGGAACTTCCTGTCTGTGGCTCGACCACAGGAGTCCCACACAATCGCCGCACCAACTTTCGCACCACATCACACCACGCCACGCCACCTCACAAGTTCACACCGAACGCTGGGAAATGCTCCGAACCAGCAGGACCTTTTGTCATAATGTTATGATACCAAGATATGGGTGAGGTCTAGCAGAGATTATGTGCTATTTTTTTGAAGGCTTTTAGAAACACGTCATTCAACAAGACGCATTCATGTGACAGTCATTGGTGATTAGAGCAATTTATGAGTCATGAAGGTGAATAGGGTTATGTTATGATTCTTTTAGCTTCATTGGGCCACAGTGAGAAAATGACATGAGTCATAGGCATCAAAGGCATGACATGGGACAAAACGTTCAAAGGATTGCTGTGTTAGATGGTAAGTCGAAACGTTCTCGGTTGAAGCACTTCGCTCTCTTATGACAGATACTTAAATTTCGTAATGACAAGAGGAATAGAGACATTGTGGCAAGACTTGTTACAGCAGCCATGACAAAAACAAACAAAAAAAAACTTCATGAGACCTCACAGCTGTTTTCATCTTTATTTGCTTGTTGTTTTCTAAAGAGACAATACGAAACTTAACAAGCAAATAATAGAGTGTTTGTCTTTTCCCGAGGCTTAAAGGAAGATCTGATGATGATGTGATGATGATAAATCACACAATACTGTAAATCTAAAAATGCAGAGTTCATTATTTGGTCATGGAATTGTGCTTCATTTGTTATATCACAAACTGGGTCTAATTTTCCATCTCACTCAAGCATAATTTTCATTCAAAGCTGAAGCTGCAGCACAGGCCAAGGATTTTTCGTCTGCAATTATGGCGAAATAAATCACTTTCCTTGTCAAACAATGACACAGTCTAAAGAGCTCTTAATAGTCTGCTAGTTAATCATTATGGGAATCTATTAGCGCAAATGGACGACAAGATTTATGGAGCACACAAGAGGAACTACTCATAACTCATGATGAACATTTCACCCAGACAAGTCTAGCAAGTCTAAAAATGGTACTTGATGAATCCAAAGGGAGAGATAAAAATAGAATGCATAATCAAAAAATTGTACATCCATAAACAGTATGTAACTCGCCTTGGATGTGTGTAAGTAGCTATACTTTTGTTGTTAGGCCAGCAGGTTCAGTTTGAGAATCCAACTGACAGAGCCAGAATGTCGGCAACAGGCAAAACCATGGCAACCGCTCCAACCTCGCTCTGGCGATGGGCTCCCTACTTCCCTGCCGGGCCCATGCTGGGCGGGGTCATGTCAGACATCGGCCCCCATTGCGTCGCTCCGTCTCCTGCCTCTCCTCCTCCAGAGCTGTCACCACCCCCCTGCTGGCTTGCCCCAACACAGACTCAACCCCACCAGTCCCAGGCCACAGGGGGGCCTGCTCCCGCCTTTATGCTCCCCCAGCCCTGGGCCATCTCAGCGACTCTGCCATCCATAACATAAACGCCCCAGAGAGGCAGAGAGAGAGAGGGAGAGAGAGAGAGAGAGAGAGAGGGAAAGTGGGAGCCAGTGAGAGCCCATCTCTCATCCGCCTCGTCTCTGTCGGAGAGGCCCTAACCTCGCAGCCCCCGCATGCGTCCGTCTGTCTGTTGGTCCATCTCGGCCGCCGCTTTCTCTAGCTCACTGTGTGGGACGATTAAAAGAAGGCACCCTGTGAGCCCAATGACTTCCTCTCCTCGCACTCTCTTTGTGGCCGTGATGGAAAGGGGACACGTCGGTAATTTGTTTCTGACAAAGAAGGCTTAGCTGTTTTTTTTTTCCATCGCTAACTTTTAAAATGAATTGACACACAATAGCACTCCTTTACGAATTTTAAAGTTTCATTACCAATGGTTTGAACATTTCTCTCAGCCCACATTAAACTCCTGAGCTGCACTGAAGTGTCATCTGTATTGGACACACCACCTCAAGGCACTGCCAAGAAAATAGACTCCTTTTGTATCGGCTCAATAAAGAAGCATTGGCCTGATGCTACTAATGCTTTTTTTTTTTTTGGTGTGACCTTCAAGAGAAATTGAGTTGCACCAAATACCCTCGAGAGCAGGGAATTGCAAGTTGGCAAAACATTTTAATCAAAGGACGAACACTTTTGAGTCAGGAGTTTTAAGTAAATAAGTCAAATTAATTGTTAGAAAGTCAATATGTTACCTCAGTGTACAATGACTAAGCATCAAATTATTGCTTTGCTGATTCACTGTCCGGTCATGAGATTTGCCAGCATAGAATGCATGAGTGACAATGCACTAAGGGTGGTATTCTCCCAGGTGCTGAAGTCCAAAAAAGTACTTCATGCAGGCTGAAATGCATGGAGATAAGCACTTTTTTTGACTTAAGCATCTAAGAGAATGCTGGCCTAAATGTACATATCATGAGCATGAAGGTAATTGAATCCCAACCAGTGGGCCGATTGTAGGCAGCTGTTTTTTAACAACAAACATTCTGAGTCAACGGTGCCATATATTATGGCCTGTTGTTAGTTCAAGGATAGGTTGACATGGCTCGTGTAACAAAACAGCCCCACCCAAACTAATTGAGCTCCCTGAATTACCCTGGTCTCACATAAACAGAGGGTAATTAGTGATTATATGACACCCAATAGCATCCCCAAACTGATACTTTATATCGGGGCGATAATGATGAGACATGAGGCCTGGTAACCACCATGAAGGCATTACACGGGTGATAACAGCGGCGTAATTACCACTGCTCGTAGCCTTAAACAACATCTACCCGCATGGTGCCATTGAATCACCGCTCCAATACGCCAGCGGTGGTATGATGACAACGCTGGAGTGAACCCTGTGCGACGTCTGACTCTCACCTCCGGTTCCCCCTGGGAATTCCCACAGGACGAAGAGAGCGGAGAGCGACGCGGCGTGACAACAAAGACGTGACAGAGGCAGGAGCTTCACATTCTCTTCCCACACTGGCTTTGCCCTGGAGATGGTCGTACACCCCCTCCTCCCCCCCAATACACAGACACATACACCCTCCCCAACACTGCCACCACCACCACCACCACCACCAGGATCCGTACCACCCCATCCCCTCCCCTCCTCCTCCTCCTCCTCCATACCTTCCTCATTGTGGTGTGTTTTAATTAAAGTCTCTGTCACCTCCACCACCCCGGGTTTAGGCTCGCCAGGGTACGGCTCCTCGCTGGGACACGGGGAGACTGTGTGTCATCCATAGTAGACCCTCCCCCTTACACACACACACACACAAACACACACACACACACCACGCTGAGAACAAGCAGAGAGTGATGTACTCATGATGGCCACTGTTGTGCCGACCTGTCGCCGACTCCTCAACACACACAAAAACTCTCCCCCTAAGATTAGACACTCATTACGGGTTCCTCAACCCTCTCACATCAGATATGGAAATGATACGACAGCTATGCGGATTTCTTCTATCATGCTCTAGAAAGTCTTTAAAATCTCTAAAATCTCTACAACTAACAGCTCTGTGAAAATATAAAATAATACACAATATAATTAGGCACACATTTCAGATTTGTAAATGTGTGCCCGGTTATATTGTGATTTGTAAATGCGAACAGTTCCTGAAGAAATCTATCAAATCAACATTATCATCCAATGTATCTATGATAAATATGATGCCATCTAAGTGAGACAATGCAATTAATTTTGTCTTGCTCTTGCCTGCTGAAAGGGTGAAAGAGGGAGGGGCTAATGTGCATTTATGGAATGGGGGTGGGTCAAATCCCAGACATGTTGCCACGGTGATAAGGTACTCCCTGCCGCCGTCGGGTCTCGCACATGTGGGGAGTCATGGCGACTGGATTGTGACAGACACAGTGACAAGTCCGACGAGATATTGGGACAACCTTGAGGCGTGATTCTCGAAACTTTGCGGTGCTAAGTGCTGGCCACTTAATATTGTGGTGTTTTCAGAAAACTAATATAGAGAGACTCTTCCTGGCTGGCTTTTTTTGACCCTAGTGTTTTGCTCATAGCTCAGAGAGAAGGCACCATAACTCTTAAAGTTTTTCACTCCTCTCCTCCGTGTCCTGAAGACATAAGAGGCACACAATCACACTAGATCACACTATGCCTAACCACATTCTCCAGTTTATTAGGTTCCTTGGCTGACTGCATAGTATTTCAAGTTAACAAAATAAATAAATAAAATGAAAAGCCAGTGGGCTCACTTTGGGAAGGACATAAATGTCAGATCCTCCTAATTTACGGGAGCATCTACCGCCACACAGGGTACTCTACAATCAATTTATATGTGGAGTTAAACTGCAAGAAAAGTTGAGCGGGAGCCTCGTTGTGGCATCCTGCTGCCTGGAGGTCAGGACTCTGATCAAGCTCAATGTCAGTGTGGCCCATTGTCCCCCCCCCCCCTAAAACCATCAGCAGCAGCCACCCGCCGCACTAGTGTAACTTATAGAGGTCTCCATAGTGATGATGACCACGGGGAGACAGAGTGGCGACACAGAGAGAGCAGGCGAGACGGCTGACACGAGTCAGGACTGTACATTACTGTATCTGAGCCCACCTCTGCACCATCACCCGCAGCGCTGAGGGACACAGACATTTATTTGTCTGGAGTTGGGAATTGGGGGGGGGGGGCACTTGACTACAAACACTTCAGGAGAACTGAGTGAGTTTGAGTACCAAGGAAGGAAATTAAGGCATTAAGGGGTTAAAAAAAAAAGGTTTGAAGGTTTGATTGGAGTTGCATAACACAAATTTTAGCACCATCTTGGTATATACAAAAAATATACAACAAAGGGAATGATGGTGTGTTGTACATCTTAGACAGTCAAAACTGTTAAACTCAAACTCCAAACACTTCAGGAGAACTGAGTGAGTTTGAGTACCAAGGAAGGAAATTAATCGGTTAAAAAGGCATTAAGGGGTTAAAAAAGGGTTTGAAGGTTTGATTGGAGTTGCATAACACAAATTTTAGCACCATCTTGGTATATACAAAAAAATATACAACAAAGGGAATGATGGTGTGTTGTACATCTTAGACAGTCAAAACTGTTAAACTCAAACTCCTTATGAACATCATGAATAGATGAACTTATTAAGCAGCATCCTTAGAAACACATACACATACACATATGTATGCTTTTGCTGTGTAAGTTGCTGTGTAAGTTTTCTATTTCTATATCTTCCTTAATTGAGCACATCTTCCAAAGTGCAAAATATATCAATAAATTGTCCAATGCTACAGCTAATTTTATTAATGACTTGAGCTATATTGCAGTAGCATAGGTGCTTGAGAACCCTGAACATCATAAACACAACACAATACTGACTGTGCAGTGAATCCTATCTCTAAGAAATCGCCTGTCTTGTGTCTGCTGGAGTAGCCCACAGATACAGTGCCCCCTGCAGGACACTAGACTTGGAACAACTCCACTCACTGCTGGCTTTATGGCCCAAGCCTGTCACCTTGTGGGCACTTTGTTTTTACTCACCCTGTCGCTGCTTGGTAGTAAACAGGCTTTTGAATCAGACTGATGACAGGGCCATTTAACTGTGATGGAGACACATATCACCATTAAATATGTTTATTTTAAAAAGTAACTCTACATTCTTATGAAAATGTGTAAACTTAGAATCACCTGGCAAGCACTGACAATGAGAGCTAAGATCAATCAGCTGTGGTTAAGTGGTAGGCCTAGATTAGATTATAGAATTTAAAATAGATTTTTGACATCTAAATGCAGTTATGAGACTGGGAGATGATGTGTTGGGGATTGTTTTTTGTTCTGTTTTGTTTTGTTCTGACAGGGTCTTATTACAGATAGGCTATGTTAGTGCTATTTCTAGGCCATAGCCGACCCATGTATCCTACATTAACTTTTCTGGACAGGCTAACTTTAGCTCATTCTAATTTCTACAGCTGTGGACCCAAAGTGTCTCTGACCCAACTGAGATAACTCACCATGCTACAACCATTTTACAAGAATCAAGTCTTCTCCAGTTGCCTCGTGTTCTCTTGATCCTCAAAATAAGGTTTGTAATTCAAACACAAAGATGTACTTTCAGGTTTATAGGTGATCTGGATCAAATGAGTCTCCTCTTGGCATCTTGGTATTTTCTTTGGTACAGGTGACGATACAAAACGTACACGCCTCATTTTCATCCTTGCACGGATCCTGCATTTCTATTGGTTTGTGTGTCTCAGGATGCTGCGTTCTGTCGAATCGGAAACACCCGACAGGGCGCTCTAGCCATGTGGCGGGAAAGGCCGTCAACTCGCTCCCTCTGACCTGTATTATGCGCTTATGAAATTGTGATGTTTGTCTGTTGTGGATGACAACGTATTGCTAAGTGTCTTGATAAATGTACTGACACCAAGCTAATGACTTTGCTAATGCTAGGCTGCGTGAACCATTTGTAATTCCTGTACATTTCAGACTGATACAAAGTGGCATTCTCACGGGAACAAAGGGAGCTAGCTAGCAAGCTACGTTAACCTGAAACGCCGGCCGGCTAGTCAGTCAGTCCTGCTGCAAAAGAATGAGTTTATTTAACTTGGACAGGTTCCGTTTTCAACGGGGTGAAGGAACAAGTTCTACACCGAAGTTAAAGAAGTCCGAGTTATCAAGTGACTCTGCGAGCCCCAATTCTGATAAAGAAAACAAACCAGGTAAGACCTGCCATTAACAATACCAAAAGCTACTAGCACTTTACATAACTGGACAGACATGCTAACATTACCATGGCCTCTTTTCTTTTTCATTATCGTTAGTTGAAATAGTCTTGCTGGCAGTAGCTGGTGTAAGTTGGCTTGAGAAGTAGATTTTCGGGTATTCCGTTTAACATCAATTTAAAGCATTAACGTCTACATAACACGTACATGTTGACCAGTTGTCATAGTGCTTATTGTGTGTAGCGTTAACATTAGCTGTAGATTTTACGAGTGTATGATGCATGTCTCGGATTGCTAACTTTAGGCTACTTTGTAGCAAGCTAACATCAACAGTAACATTATGTGCTACATTGTAGCTAACAGCGTCACGAAGTGATACACTTAACGGCTGTTAGTGATACACTTAACAGCCTTATAGATGTTGCGATTGAATTATGGGCAGAAACATTAATTTCCCTAGGGTTTCTGCACAATGTAGGAAATGCTTTTAAATCATTGCTGATGGCTTGGTGCAACGTTAGCTGGCTAATCATGATTAGATGTTGTCTCAAGATGTTGTCTCAATCTCTGTTTTCACGCAGAAACAGCCAAACAAGACAAACTTGCCTCTAAGAAACCTCTCCAGAAGAAAGTTGGAGGTGGTGATTCTGATGATGACCCTCAAAGTGGAGAGTAAGAAAACTATTTTTGTTTGTCCTGATATTCTGTTAGTGACGGGCTTCATGAAACTTTACATGCGTTTAGAGCGATGTTAAGTGATTTTTGTTTTACATGAAATGCTGTATTTTACACCGTGTGTCTGCCTGCTCTGACAGATTGCCTCAGGGAAAAGAATCGTCTCTCAAGAAAGAAAAGATTGAGCATTCAGGAGATGAAGATGATGAGCACCAGAAACTTGAAACACTTAAAGAAATGTTTCCTCAGAGAACCCGTTGTCAGCTGCTAGAGGTAGCCTAGTTATAGTAACCTATTGACCAAATACTTGTGAACTGTTAATTAATGCTATTAATACTACCTTAACGTGGCACCTATTCTTCAGTCTTGTGCCAGAGCTTTCCTCTAGCATCAAAGCTTCAACCTAATTTTGATTGTGCATAAAGGCATCTCCCAATTTTCCAGCATCATTTTAACCATTACATGTTTTTTTTCTTCCTCACAGTTAATCAAATGCACAGGCACTTTAGAGGGAGCTGTGGCACTTTGTCTGATGCAATATGGAGATAGAGGTATGGCTTGGTCTCGTTGTTGCGTTGTCACTGTAAATCTGATCTTTATGGTAGCTGTATGCATGTTTTTACATTGCCTCATGTTTTTGACACTACTACCTGTTCATGATACTACAGCCTGTTGTGTCTGTACACTCTTCACATAAAATGCTGATCCTCTCTTGTAAGGTGTACCCAAGCAAAGAAAGAGAGATGTCCTCAGTGAGGATGACGATGATGAGGAAAAAGATGAGGATGATTCATCAAACCCGTCTAAGAGGAGACGTGCTGAAGTGGTAAGAGGCACAAACTAGATCATCCTTTCTATATTTAGTGCCAGGAAACTCAGTTGTGATGGTCGTTTTATGGTACTACATATGCAATATTAGGCCACAGATATCCTTAAGGTCTTGGGGTGGGCAAATTGGTTATTGTTTTGTTGTTGTTGTTGGTTATCTGTTTCAAGTCAATGTAAATTGTGTGTTTACCTTCACTTGCAGCCTGAGGATTCCAATGAATCTGAGGAGTCAGAATCAGAAGAATCTGTTGATTCAGGTGATGACTCGTTTGAACCAAACCACGAGAAGCAAGAGCAATTAGTGGAGAGGCTGAAAAGGAAGCTTCCAGACCTGGACAAGGATGTAAGGCCTAGCGCTTAAAGGGACAAAGGGGGGGGGGGTGTCTGATGCACCTGTAGGTGTAAATGTGTACTAGTGTAAATGTAAAAATATCCATTCAGGTGCTTCATCAGACTGGCACAGTAGGGTGACAGAATCTACTACTTAACTTATGGTTTTCAGGCTCAGTGGAGAATGTGGGGCTTATATCTGACTCAAACCATTTTGAATGAATGGTGGAAGGTATAGTATATAACATCTGTTTCTTTGCAGGTTCTCAGGGACGTACTGCAGGAGCACAACTGGCACTATGGGGACGCTCTAGGATCACTGCGAATGTTTGCAGAAACAGGTGAGGGACTTAACTTTCCATTGCCTCTTTGTCCCTGCATATGGCCAGGTACGCTACTCCCATCTGACAAGCCATAGTGCAACATTAAATATATAGTTTGGCAATGATCTGTAGATCAAACTCAATCCTACGCAGTATATAAGGTTGTCTTACAAACTGCCTCTGCATGCAATTGGAGAGCATTGTGATCCATCAGAGGAATGAACAAGATAAGATACCAGAGCTAATTTAAAAGACCACTGACTCTCTAAACACACTGAGTGTTGTGATTGGTTAGACGCTGTTGTGATTGGTTAGACGCTGTTGTGATTGGTTAGACGCTGTTGGTGTTCACCCATCACAAGACCTACTAAGTCCCAAAGGCTTGTTGCTAGACATAGTGGCTGAGCAAATCTATTGCGTGTAGATGTCTAGGCTACAGGTACATTGCAGCTGTACACTAGTGTCATCACTGTGCTTTGCTAATGGTCTGTTGGCTGTTGAGGTGGCTGTCTGCCATAACAAGCACCCATTTCAAATTTGGAAGCAAATAAATTGGTGACTAGTGTCGCCAAACAGTTTTTAGTTTATTGAGAATCCAGATGACTGTTGTCATGGAAACTAAAATGAAAGTGAATGGTTGTCTTTATTATTTTTTGGTTTGGACTCGGGTCACTAATGAGTCCCGGGATCCCTTTTAGACAAGCTGTCTGCATAGTCACTGATACCACACAAAAATAATTGCACTCTCAGTGTTCACAGAAATGGTTTTGTGGTTGCTTGTGTCTTTCATGTCTCCAAAAAGACTCCAGTTCCTCCAAAAAGAAGTCAAGTCAACCAAAGACCTCCAGCTCTTCAAAGGCAAAGAAAGGCAGTGGTGAAACAAAAAAATCTAGTCCCAGTGCAGCTTCCCTCTCGCAGTGGCTGTACAAGAACCCCAGTGGTTCAGCGACCACCAAGGCCAAGCAAGGCGAGAGCAGCAAGGCCCAAGGCGGTGAGTCGGCCGAGAACAAAAAGCTGGCCAAGGTGACTCAGAAGAAAGACGACGATTCGGCGGATGAGGAAGAGCAGGCGCGTAGCAGCGGGGGCGAGGAGGAGGACGACCTCACGGATGACGAGTACAACTCGGACGACGAGGGGCCCGTCAACTCGGAGCAACGGCAGGAGATCCTGAAGTTCTTCCAGGAGGCGGCGGTGCACGAGCTGACGCTAATCTCCGGCTGCTCGGCCAAGAGGGCCAACAAGATCGTCTCACTCAGGCCCTTCAAGAACTGGGAACAAATGGTGGGTTCTCTCGCTCTCGCACTCTCTTGCTTTCTCCTCCTCTCTCTCTCTCTCTCTCTCTCTCTCTCTCTCTCTCTCTCTCTCTCTCTCTCTCTCTCTCTCTCTCTCTCTCTCTCTCTCTGTGCCTTTTTTCATTGCTGCTCTGTTTTGTGTTCTTTGGAAATTCTTTCATACTCCTTTTGATTACAAGCAGAGCTTAGCTCATTATGCTTCTCTGTATCTGCTGGAACAGAGTGACAGTTTTTGCCCCCTCTCACATCTCTTGTGCACGCAGAACAGGCATACATTTAGCTGTCAGTAGCAATGTTAGTCCTATTAGTAAATGTCTGTGGCCCAAATCCCACACAGTAGTTCATGCTGCCTTTGATTAATACTACTAAGTCCCTTGTAATGCTGCACTAGATCTGACCAGGACAGACTAGAGTAGTCAATTTAGTCCCTCTCTACTCTAACATCAAGTCAGTCTGCACATGGTTACATGTGGTGTTTTGTGAGATGAAGTGCTTTTGTAAATATGCACACAAAGTATGCACATAGCTTAGTGTTGTTTTGTTGTTGTTGTTTTTTCGCTTTTTTCTTTCTGCTAGCTGTTCAGATTTTGCTCTGCTGGATTGCTTTGATGGGAGGGAAAGGGGGGAAAAGTGGAAAAACTGTCTCATACTTTGTACTTTTGCCTCAGTGTGCTGGCAAACAGATTGTGCTGTGATGATTTGTGTGCCCCCAACACAGAGCTCCTTCATCTGTCTCCTGCTTTGGAGTGGTCCACATCTTTTTATCCTGCTTTTTTTTTATTTATCTATTTATTTATTTATTTATTTATTTATTTGCCCCACCTCCTCATGGTCCCAAAAGGGTTTAACAGGAGAGGGGAGGGGGGAGTTTAGTCAGACTGCTGGTGGTCAGAGTGTCATCACACAGCTGTTTGAGTTTCCCCTGTTGGCCCGCTGCTCAAACAGCACTTGTTCTTTTTCCACAGCGGAGCGAGCGGCACAGTTGTGCCATTGTGGCCCGTCAGCAAGATCTGACTGCTACTGCTGCCTGCTGCTCCGCTACCTTTTTTCATCAGTCAGATGTGCTTCACCTGGCTGTGTGTGTGTGTGTGTGTGTGTGTCGGGGTGTGTGTGTGTGTGTGTGTCGGGGTGTGTGTGGGCGCATGTACATCAATGTGTGTGTGCATGTGAATCAGGTGTTTGTGTGTGTGGGTTTGTGTGTGTTCGCATGCCTGTGTGTGTGTGCCCAGCTGTGTGTGCATTTGTTGCAGTGAAGCGCATTCCTCTCGCTCAAAAGGAAAGTGTTTGTTCTGTGACAGATCTTCTTTCTTCCTGTCTCGCTTCTCTAAAGGAGCACATGTGTGGAAATTGGACAGATTTCAAGCCTTTTTGATTCAGACTATTTTGCCACAGGGCTGAAATTACACAAAGATGGTGTGATAAGATGTTGTGTTTTCATGACTTTTCCACCTGCTTTTATCCCTGTTCGCTCTCTTTGACACTATTTTTTCATGTGCTGTTGTTGAGATGCCTTTATTTCGTGCCAGTACTGTATTTATTGGCAGATTTGGTGGTGTGTAGATAGATGATTAAGAAATGGAAAATGTCAGGTTCCTCCTATCTGGAGTGTGCAATTCTAGCGATGGGCAGAAAACGATAAAGCAGATCACGTGTTCACACTGTGTGCCAGTGTGTGTTAAAAGTGGGTGTGATGGTGTATGTAAGAGACTGATAAAGCTTTGAGAGTGGTGATGCACAAACATTCCTTCAAATTAGTTTGGTTTTAAGATCGGATGATCAAATGCATGGTTGTGACTTTTACTGAAACACATTAGTGCAGAGGTATAAAAGGAGTTGTGCTGTAAATAGGAGGGAGGAGGGAACACTTGTTTTAAGAATATGAGCCTGTGATAAATTGTCAGGGATCATGCAGTAGCCTAGATTTCTATGGAGCGGAAAAAAAGACAACTCCATTTTAGTTGCATATGTAGTTACTGTATATTTGTATGTACAGTACTCACTCATTCTCCTGAGCTTTGCCACGGCATCTACTGTTTTTACTGTGTGTTATATCAGAGTTCACCTGTGTCTGTTGCTCAAGACGCCCTAGCAGCTGCTGTATCTATTGGTGTGTCTTTGTTAGTGTCTGTGCCTGTGTCTGTGTGTGTGTGTGTGCGGGTCTATGTGTGTGTGTCTATTCCTCAGGAGGTCCTGTGTCACTGGCTAGTCTTCATTATGTTTTCACTTTTACCTGAGCTTTGCCCTAGGTGTGTGTACTGTTTGTCTTAAGAAGTGTGTGTGTGTGTGTTTGCCTTTTCCACAGGAGGCCCTGTGTCACTGAGTCTGAATCTTCATTATGTTCTCACTTTCACATGAGCTTTGCCCTAGGTGTGTGTGTACTGTTTGTCTTAATAAGACTCTCTGTGTGTGTGTGTGTGTGTGTGTGTCCTCCAGGAGGCCCTGTTTGACCGGGACAACGGCCTGTCTGCGGAGCTGCTGGAGGGCTGCCGTGTGGTGCTGCGGGAGAGGCAGGTGGTGCAGACGCTCATGGGCAAGTGCGAGGGCATCTCCCGCAAGATGCTCAAGGACGTGACAGCCCTCATCGAGCAGGGCACCGGCTTCGCCAAGCAGCCCGCCATCCTCAACAGCAGGTGAGACCCCACCTCTCTCCCTCTCCCTCTCCCTCTCCCTCTCCCTCTCTCCCTCTCCCTCCCTCCCATCCCCTCATCCTCTTTCCCCCTTCACGCAGTCTGAGCACAGAAGGGCTGGGGACTTAGGGCGAGAGGGAGAGAGAGATGCTGTTTGGGCGAGAGGTTGAGATGAAAAGAGGGAAAGATGGAGAAAGAGTGGAAAGAGAGATGGTGGTGTGAGGAACAGAGAGAGAGATAGAGATGGTTTGTGTGTGTGGCAGTGGGGAGGTTGACAGAGATGGTGTATAGGGGAGAGGTAGAGGGTGAGCAGGAGTGAAATGGCCTGGGAGAGCGTGACGAGCAGAGAGAGGGAGAGGGAGAGGGTGAGCAAGAGTGAGATGGTGTGATGGGGAGAGACAAAGACCGTGAGGAGCAGAGAGGGAGAGGGAGATGGTGTATAGGGGAGAGGGAGAGCAAGAGTGATATGGTGTGTGGGGGAGAGAGAGCGTGAGGAGCAGAGAGAAGTTGTGTGGGCGAGAGAGGGAGTGTGAGGGAGTGTTTTACTGCTTCAAGGAGCAGGGAAACCGAGGAGCATGTGGTGGCCTTTTGAAATGAGAAATGAATGAATTGAAAAGATTGGAGACCTTGGTGGTCCTGGAGAAGGATAAATTGATCCTGAAGACGTATAGAAAACTATATTGACAGATTGTAGACAACCTTCAACAAACAATATAGTCTGAAAAGTACTATACCTTCAACAAACATAAAATATAGTCTGAAAAGTACTGTAAAAATGTATGAATGTATTCAAGGTCATAACAGATGACTAAAATCTACTTCATCCCTGTGCAAAGTAATCAGAGGGAAACTTTGGTGTTTGTCCATGGTGAGTGCTTTATGCCTGGATGAATTTGACAACTGACCTGGAAGGTCCACTCGTAACGGCTAGGCAATCCTTAAGGCTAAATACTGCTTAAATGGGGTTTGAAAGATTTTAAAACTGCTAAAATCTTTAGTCATACTACAGTATATTGTAAGATATTAGCTGCTTTTTATAAGTGAAATGCAATGTTTGCAGTGTTTTATACCTCTAGTCCTTTTTTATTTTTCTCTTCTAAAACTGATAGTTCCGATCCTCGATTATGATGGGTTGAAACACGTTCGATGCCATTGTAAATTCGGCATTAGTACAGCTCCAACTGCATTTCATTCTAAACTGCTGCGCCATAGTAAAGTGAACGGAGCTGCGCTTATGCGTTACTTGGCAACCATTCAGTAAGAGGAAGTATATTTTTTTGGCGGAGGAATCGGTATCAATGAATAGCACTCTATATTTCAAGTGGTTGTGTCTTCCTTCAATGAAACCAAACTAAGCGCAATAAATACCTTGAGTCCGATGGTAATGCTGGTTTTAGCACGGTGTAACACCCGTGCTAAATCCAGCATTATCATCGGCCTCTCTGTATTTATTGCTTACTTTTAACACTCCAGTGAGTGTTGCATGTTTGGAATGCACGTTTGGAACTTTTGCAAGGATTCTGTGAATTGTCAAATTATGAAATGCATTGCTGGTGCAATGAGTTTTTTTTTGTGTGTGTGTGTGTGTGTGTGTGTGTGTGTGTGTGTGTGTGTGTGTGTTTGTTTTTTTTAACCCAGACATTTCAAACTACATTTTTTACAGCAGTAATCTTTTGCAGTGCCATGATACCATGAATCCATGATAGTGTTGCTCAAGGTCACCATGCCATCTGAGTATCATACCGCTCTGTGCTAAACTGCTGTATTTACGTCCGGTAGTTGCATTTTTCTTATCTGATTGAGCTTTTCTCACTTTCCCCTCCATTTTATTGTGTGTGTGGCTTTGGCTGTTCCATTGGGACCCGTCAGCATGAAGTTACAATCCTATCAGCTCATTGGGCTGAAGTGGCTGACGCTGCTGAACCAACATAAGCTGAGTGGCATCCTCGCTGATGAGATGGTGAGTTCTAAAAAAGACTTTCATCCCATCCATCTGTCCGTCCGTCCACCGATCCATCCATCCATCCATCTATCCTTCCATCTCTTTCCCTTGTTGTGTTTTTTGCTCACTCACACAGCCCCCCCCACCCATCCCTGCTTCAGTCTTTGACTGTCTCACTCTCTCTCACCCCGTCAGTCTGACATTTCAGTAGGTGTCATGACTAAGCAAGAAAGCTGTTGTATATCAGTAATGATACAGTAGTCCTTGAGCCTTACATAAAGTTTCTTTCTTTCTTTCTTTCTTTCTTTCTTTCTCTCTTTTTCTTTCTGTATCTCTTTCTTTCTCTCTCTCTCTCTCTCTCTTTCTTTCTTTCTTTCTGTATCTCTTTCTCTCTCTTTCTTTCTTTCTTTCTTTCTTTCTTTCTTTCTCTCTCTCTCTCTTTCTTTCTCTCTCTTTCTTTCTCTCTCTCTTTCTTTCTCTCTCTCTCTCTCTCTCTCTCTTTCTTTCTGTATCTCTTTCTTTCTCTCTCTCTCTCTCTTTCTTTCTTTCTTTCTTTCTCTCTCTCTCTCTCTCTCTCTCTCTCTCTCTCTCTCTCTCTCTCTCTCTCTCTCTCTCTCTCTCTCTCTCTCTCTCTGCACAGGGCCTGGGGAAAACAGTCCAGGCTATAGCGTTCCTGGCCCACCTCCACATGCGGGGCATAAGGGGCCCTCATCTCATCACTGTGCCCTCCTCCACGCTGGGTAAGAGAGACATCCCCACCCACGGCCCACACAACAAGAGAGCACTTTGACATTTACCTTTATTAAATTGGCACACACGTACACGACCAGACTGAGTCGTGTGAACATAAAGACAGTGTGTGTGTGTGTGTGTGTGTAAGGGAGAGATAAAACCCAACATGACGGCTGCCAGAGAGCTGGCATGAATACCTTAGGCGAACGCAGTCTGGCACCGACTCAGGAAGTACAGTTTAAGTACGTGAGGTCAGAGTAGCATTAGAACTTCTGTTAGAACTGGATGTGGATATGGGGCCTTGGAGGCTTGTGTTAGAGACTTTTGTATGTGTGGGTATGTGGTTGGCCTTTAACTTTCCTCCATGGGTGTTGCAGGTAGTGACCGTGTTGTTGATCGTGTTATTGTTTTCCATCAGACAACTGGGTCCGTGAGCTGAAGCTGTGGTGCCCTACTCTCAAAGTGCTGGTTTATTACGGTGAGCTTTGACACTCGATGTGCAGAAGCATTTTTGATATGAAATGGTGGTTTATTGTCCCTGGTAGAGTAAGGTCATTATTTGTGTGTGTGTGTGTGTGTGTGTGTGTGTGGGTTTGTTTTACAGGCTCAATAGACGACCGAAAATACCTGCGCCGTGACATTCTCGACAAGCAGGTGGACTTCAATGTCATTGTGTGCACGTGAGTACTAATCATCCTTCAGGCTTCACACAGACACACACACACACACACACACACACACTGTGCCTCCCTCCTCCACAGCTCTATTTCTGTTCTTCATCCTCCCTTTCTTTTTTCCTCCTCCACCGTTGCCTCCTCTCTCTCTGTAACTGTCTGCCAAAGCACCACAGTGCCATCTAGTGCCCAGATCCGAAACTGCAGGCTCTCAACGTAGCCTTCCACGGCCTCTCACAGGGAGCTCTGAAGTCCCAGTGGCAGCTTGCGCACCTGGAAAGCACTCGACAGAATGAGCAGATTAATCATCACCTAATGATAATTGATTGCTACATGCTGTCAATCACGGAGCAATCAGCGCCTGGCATCTGTCGCTATTCATCTCCCTCTTATGTGATTGGCCCGCGGAACGACTCGCTGCCAAACGGGTTTTCCTATAGGATTTAAGTTGTGTAACTGTAAGGTGGCTTTTGTGTGAGCCTCGAATCTACTTGAGCACGTAATATGCAAAATATGCAGCACACTGTGTGTGTGTGTGTGTGTGTGTGTGTGTGTGTGTGTGTGTGTGTGTGTACACATACATGTTTGATGGACAGTGTGTCCTCTACCCTCTCCCAGGTACAACTCTACACTGGGGAACGAGTTTGACCGTAGCCTGTTCCGTAAGCTTCGCCTGAAGTACGCCATCTTTGACGAAGGTCACATGTTGAAGAACATGAACTCCCAGCGCTACCGCTACCTCATGGCCATCAACGTGAGTGCTCCATCCATGATGATGATTGATGATGAGAGCACGTTATAAATTAAATCTGCATAAACTATTATCTGTTCAAAAAGCACACAGCTTGTACCGTATTTGGTGCCCAACAAGTGTCACACGACCCCCATCAAATGCTGATTTGATGATGGTGCAGTACTATACTACATGTGGCATGGATAACCTCTGAGATGAATAAAAACATACACGCCTCATTCGGAGTGCAGTTACTTACTATATTTAGCATGGATAACCTCCGAGATTAATTTAAACACACACACACACACACACACACACTCTCACACATGTGTTGTATTGGGTCCCCAGGCCGAGCACAGACTGCTGTTGACGGGCACGCCACTGCAGAATAACCTGCTGGAGCTCATGTCCCTGCTCAACTTCATCATGCCCTCCATGTTCTCCAGTAGCACCTCTCAGATCGCCAGGATGTTCTCCACCGTGAGTGCACAACATTTTGCTTGTTTGTTTTTTTTTTTGTTTGTTTGTTTGTTTAAAAGGGACCATGCACATTAATCAACATCTCCAACAGAATTAGAAATGTATTTGGGTTAGAGCAGTGGTTCTCAAACTTTTTCTGTCAATTCCCACTCTGCCCTGAGATGTTTCACAGAGCGCGTAGGCTTGCAGATGGAGGTAGAGGATGTAGGATGCAAGATGTATGAATTTTCATATTACTTATTTAAAGCCAAATATCGCTCAAGCCACTTATCAGCAACTAGCAGATGACACCATTAGAAAGCTCAATTTACTGACGTGTGTGCATATCTGATGCATGCTCCGTGAGTAATCTGACAAAGAAGAATTCGGGGGGCATGGTGCGGCCGTCAGTTGATTGAAGAGACGCCTCATCTGTCGTCTCTGTGCTCCACAAGTTTGTGAAACACTGGGCCAGAATAAGCTAAATAATTTTCATCTGCAGTCCCTAGGCAGGTTAACTAGGGGGCCAGTTGGAAGTTCTTGGTAGGGGGGGGGGGGTTGCTTTGTATTTTAGGGGAAATGTCCATCAAATCAGCTCCTTATGTTTGAGAGTGCCAAGGTGTCGGTAAGAATTAATAAATGAACAGAAAACAAGGTTATAGGTGTTTTAGGTGGTGTATACATATTCACTAGTTCACTAGTTCACTTTTTTTTTTTTTTTTTTTTAAATTAATTTGTCCTTTAAGTCTATAGATCACACATATCCTGGATAGAAATAGATTTTCTGTGGTGATCTCCGCCAGGGGAAGAAGTTTTGATCTTGATCTTGGTCATAAGCCACATACAGGAAACTGGCCTTTTATGTAATTGTGAGGGAGGGGAGGTTTACTCAGAGTAAGTAGCAAATATTTCCAAAGGTCTTCTCCTGTGTTTGGCAAGGACACCGAAGCGGTGGTGCACTTCTGTCAGAAGTTTTCCCACTTAGTCTGTCTGAGTCACAAAAGCCATGTACCTGGAATAACCTCCAGGTCACTACTTTTAATTCAAGGCTGCCTCTGTCTCCTGTGCCTGCTACCTTTCTTCTCTCCTTGGTTGCTGAGGGCAAGTAATAACCTGGAGAGCTGAGATCAAACAAGCTGAGCCTTCCCACAATCCTGTTTGCTCATTGCCAGTCCAGGCATTCCTCTCACGCGTGCTCTCCCCTCACAACCTCTCTGTCATTTTCTATTGTTCACCGCTGTCTTTGTGTGTGTGTGTGTGTGTGTGTGTGTGTGTGTGTGTGTGTGTGAGAGTGAGAGGAAGAGAGAAAGTGTGTGTGTGTGATTTTGAGAGTGAGAGATTTAGACAGAAAGCAAGAGAGAGATCCACTCACTCTTCACTCTTGTATTTTGTTCAGAAATCTGACGAGGAGAGCAGTTTCCATAAGGACCGGATCGATCAGGCCAAACTCATAATGAAGCCCTTCATTCTGAGGAGGGTCAAAAGCGAGGTGAGCCACAACCCCCACCCCCCACCCCTGCTCTGCCCACTGAGGGGTAACCACCGCACACATCTCCACTGCTCACTTAACACTTCCTCACAAAGTAGACACATTTGACCTAACATGACTTTTATTCTGGGTGTTCTGGGTTGGAATTAGCCTGACTGGCCACAATGGGTAGATCCTAGCAGCGGAATCTTTCAAACTGCCACTCAATCATGACCTTCCAGTCATTTACTTACTTACTTACTTATTTACTTACTTATTTATTGTGTGTAAATATATGTATATTTTAGTTATAGTATGCTATTTCAGCACTGAAAGAGTGTTAAACATTGACACCATTGGCAAAAATCTGAGTTCTTCCAGGGTGTTTTTACTCTCTCCATCCTCTGCTTTGATATTCAAAGACCACTCTCTCGCTCTCAAATTCTCTCTCTCTCGCTCTCAAATTCTCTCTCTCTCTCACTCACACTCTCTCTCTCTCTCTCTCTCTCTCTCTCTCTCTCTCGCTCTCTCTCTCTCTCACTCACTCACTCTCTCTCTCTCTCTCTCTCTCTCTCTCTCTCTCTCTCTCTCTCTCACTATACGCACTCACTCACTCTCTCTCTCTCTCTCTCTCTCTCTCTCTCTCTCTACTATAACAACTCACTCATCTCTCTCTCTCTCTCTCTATTCTCTCTCTCTCTCTCTCTCTCTCTCTCTCTCTCTCTCTCTCTCTCTCTCTCTCTCTCTCTCTCTCTCTCTCTCTCTCTCTCTCTCTCTCTGCCCAATGGTTTCTCTCTCTCTTTAACCACTCACTCCACTTCCCTTCTCCTCCCTCCCTCAGGTGCTGAAGGAGTTGCCCCCTAAGATGGAGCAGGTGGAGAGGTGCCCCATGTCTGCCAAGCAGAAGGACCTGTACAAAGCCCTGTTCAACAAGCTCAAACGCACCATCCCTGGAGAAAGTAGGTCCCCTGCCTCTTCTAGCACACTCACTCAGTCAGTCAATCCCACAGGGCTACATTCCAACACCAGATGGACATGTCCTACTGGAGTAGATCCAAAGTGTCTGTCTGTGTGTGTGTGTGTGTGTGTGTGATGAATCGCACCTTTGCCCTCCTTTGAGTAGTACTATCTTAACCGCGCTGTGACCCTGTGTTTGTCTGGTGCTTCTCAGAGAGGGAGCTGTGTAACGTGATGATGCAGCTGCGGAAGATGGCCAACCACCCGCTGCTGCACCGGCAGTACTACACCACAGAGAAGCTGGCAGCCATGAGCAAGGCCATGCTGAAGGTCAGCCTTATAGACCTGTTTCATCCGTAGCACAAGTGCACACACCTAGGGCTCAGGCCATGCTGAAGGTCAGCCTTATAGACCTGTTTCATCTGTAGTCCAAGTGCACACACCTAGGGCTCAGGCCATGCTGAAGGTCGGCCTTATAGACCTGTTTCATCTGTAGTCCAAGTGCACACACCTAGGGCTCAGGCCATGCTGAAGGTCAGCCTTATAGACCTGTTTTATCCGTAGCACAAGTGCACACACCTAGGGCTCAGGCCATGCTGAAGGTCGGCCTTATAGACCTGTTTTATCTATAGTGCAAGTGTACACTCTTAGGGCTGAGGCCATGCTGAAGGTCGGTCTTTCAGACCTTGTTTCATCCGTAATGCAAGTGTACACTCCTAAGGCTCAGGCCATGCTGAATGACAAAATGACATAAAATCTGATACAACATAGACCAAATAATAAAGCTACCGCTAGCTGAATTGGGCATAGTGTAAATGAAACTGAAAGTAAGGTGCTGTGCCCTGTTCAGTTAGTGTTGGCAACCGGGTCACCATTCCGTCTAGCTTTCTCAGTTTCCTCTAAGTATAAGTGATGATGCATGCTATTACATGTCACACAATGGCTATTTGTCCTGCACGAGAACTTTGCTTGCTGACAGCTGTCACATTTTGCTAGCTAGAATGTTTTTCCAGATTCACAGATTTTTTTTTTTTTTTTTTTTTTAATTTGATGAGCATATTCTGGGGCACATTGTGCAAACATTTAATCTGATTGGACGTGCAAATTAGATTTGACAATATTGTGGTCAATTTTAAATTGGCAAATGATTAGCCGATGATGTGTCAAATTCCTAGAGGCGAGAATTCATTGGGCCATAAACAAAGATGACCTCATATGGCCAATACCCAGTAGCCTGAAATGCCCTGTATGGCCTAATTTCATCATGGGTCACACCCTACTCTGACATGCCGCATACTAATCAGTTTAAGGGGCCTGGGGTGGGGAGTGGGGTAGACCTCTCGCAAGTGGGTGTAAACTGATAGTGGTAAACAGATATTGCTTCCTCGTGTTGTTTATCTGAGGATGATGACTTTCTTTGGTGTTCAGGAGCCGACGCACTTTGATGCCGACCCTGCTCTGATCCAGGAGGACATGGAAGTGATGTCGGACTTTGAGCTGCACAACCTGTGCCTGCAGTACCCGTCCCTCCACAGCCACAAGCTCAAGACTGACCTGCTGCTCGACTCGGGCAAATTCAGTCTGCTCACGCGTCTACTGGCCTCCCTCAAAGAAAAGGTACCTGCTTTCAAACCACCTCCACTGTCACTATGGTGAACTATGGTGCTTTTAAATGGCAATTATTATTGTATTTATTTATTTATTTATTAGATTGTTAGTTCTTTGTCAGTATATCCTCTTTCACTTATTCTATTTAATGAAATCTTTAAATTAGAATATCTGTGCCTCTCATGTTGTGGTGTGTTTGTTATGTAACTGGGCGTCTCCTATCCTCAGGGAGACAGGGTGGTGCTCTTCAGCCAGTTCACCATGGTGCTGGACATCGTGGAGGTTCTCCTGAAGCACCTTGACCATCGCTACATCCGGCTGGATGGGTCCACACCCATTTCAGAGAGGTAAAGGGTGCCCAGTTTTTCTCTCTCTCTCTCTCTCTCTCTCTCTCTCTCTCTCTCTCTCTCTCTCTCTCTCTCTAGACTGTCGTCTTGCTGTACTCTGACCTAAAGCGATGCAAGCAACAAGAGCGACACAAGTTATTGACATGAACATCAAATACAACTAAAGCGACATAAACAGGGAGCCAACGTGACCAATTAAAAAATAAATGTTAAAACCAAGGCAACTTTATGCAAATTAACTTTGACACATTTCAGTAATAAATTAAATGTCAATAGACATGTTGTGAGCGATTTGAGCAACAATAGCAAAGACTGATTGTGTCCAGCATAGTGTTTTGGGATTCTTTAGCGACACTTTTATCAAGAGACTTTTATCACTTGCAGTCTGAACTTGTCGTTATAACTTCTCTTTTTTTGATTGTTGTCCCTGCTCTAGGATTTGCCTCATTGACAACTTCAACAATGACCCTGAAATCTTTGTGTTCCTGCTGTCCACCCGGGCCGGGGGTCAGGGGATCAACCTCACGTCTGCCAACGTGGTCATCCTGCACGACATCGACTGCAACCCTTACAATGACAAACAGGCGGAAGACCGCTGTCACCGCATGGGTCAAACCAGGTACAGTATGTGTGTCTGAGCCAGCCGACAGGACTGCAGCCAAAGTCTCTCCAAGACAGATTTATGGTTCAACTCCTACATCAAACAGAATAATGAAAACTTAATCATGGCTTGGATATGTATAAATAAATTATAAGTTGACCATATAGGATATAAATTCATTATATGTTCAGCAAAACCTGGTAGGTTCCGTCGTACAGATTTCCTTTTGTTCTCTGGCAACCTCAGGAGCTGATTTTTGTGTTGTGAAGGTGATGGGGTTTTTTTTATCAGTGAAACTGGAGAGCAGGAGTGTGAGTGTTTCTCAGTCTCTTCTCCTCTTATCTCTTCTCTCTGCCCCATAGGCCTGTGACTGTGATAAAGCTGGTCAGCGAGGGCTCTATCGAAGACGCCATGCTGCGTGTGGGCCAGGACAAACTGAAACTTGAAGAGTGCATGACCACTTCTGACGCGGGTGAGCAGCAGTACAGCTCTGGGATTGCAGATTAATTTCCTCTGTGTAACCCAGTGGGCCAAGGTTATGTCTGAAGAATGCCAAACCATCGCTTCAGTACATTGATTTTGCAACATTTCTTCATCTGTGCGATTAATACATGGGTCAGGGGGTACTGTACATGGGAATGCATTTATTTTCATCATTCTACTACTAATGTAATCATGATCTGATTGTGATTCATTAGATATTTAGCAAACTGAGGTTAATATGTGTTTGTTTGTTTTTTTGCATTTAACACTGGCCTGAGGTTTAGCGTGGTTTGTATTTGGGAAATTACAGTATCACGTTAAACAACTATGAATTAGCTCTGAATACATAACCTTTGAATATGTCTAATGCAGGTCACAGGTGTAATTTTCTTTTCAGTTGACTAAACTTTCATTGAGTCTGACTTTTTTTTTTTTTCTTTCTTGTCCTTTAGGGGATGACACCTCCATGCCAGAAGATATGGCCTTGCTTTTGAAGGTCTCACTAGGCCTTTGAAACCAACTACAGTACTGTTACCTCTCCAGATAGGGCTATTTTTTACCGTTTTTAACTGTTGTCTGTTTGTCTTGTACATCTTTGTGGAATGAATTAAATACAACTTGTTAACTCATATTATTGGTTTTTACTGACTGAAAATTGTAAAAAAAAAAAAAAAAAAAAAAGTAATTATTTATAGTTAAATGAGGCTAATAAGGCACACGTATCAGAATTGAACAACACTTTTGGCTGCTTTTTTCCATTTATTTTTCAGGTACATTGAAATATAGTTCTGATGTGTTAGCATCTGGTGGTTTTCTAGGAGATGCCTTTTCTTCCAAAGTGAAAGCACTAAAGTTCTGTCAGTCAGTGACAATCAATGCTTGATTTTCACTCGTAATAACTGGTGCTCCATGTCCCACTATGGTGGAAGCCTGTAATGTTGGAAGAGACTGACCTACTTTCGACTGATGTATGCAGCTTGGAATAACTTAAGTACCTGTTATCAGACAGTAGCCTACCCATCACTGAAATTGTGTTCATATAAAATTCTCTAATCTCTGGTACTATGCAAAACAGACCTCATTGCATATAAATGACATGCGAGCATGTATTCAGCTAGGGCAGAAAATCAGGCAGTCTTGTCATTGATAAATATATCTGCCCTCTTCATTGGCAATGTGATTACTATTATGGAACATACAGTAGTAGGATTTGGGTCTCGGATACATTTATATTCAATAGAGTTTCTCAGTAAATCTAGGCCTTCAACAAATAAGACACTAGTTGTGCAGAAACTGGGTTTCTAGGATAGATTGTGTGCGGTATAGAGTGTGCAACCTTCTGCAAACTTGTTTTGCTTACATAAGCATCTCTGGAAATAGTCACAGCAGTAGGTATTGGGTTATACTTTCCACCCATACACACACACTACCAGCCACATGACTGGATCTGTTCATGTTGTCTGTGCTTTTTCAGTCTCAACCCCTAATGAATGCTTGCCTTCAGTGATTGCAAATAAGAAAGTCAATAGTGGTGATTTTCACAAAATGACAGGGTCATTTATTTGAACATGTTATTTAAAATCCAAGAAATTTGACCTAGCCAAACATTTAACTATGCTGTAAAAATATCACAAAACTTTGTGTGACCTAACATCCCAACAAAACATTTACAACAATAAAACAATTCAAGATACGGTAATGAGAAAACACCACTAAAGTTTTAAAGCTGTGACTTTGCCACAGTTACAGCAGTTATAAAGACTTAAACAGTTAACTTAGTTAACAGTTAACTGAGAGGTTATTATCGCTTGGGGGAATACCTCTCACACCTGTAACCTGTCAGGTGCGTATCACACAGGACGGCATAGGAGAAGTACAGAACTCCTTTGTTCAGCTTGCAGCCATGCGAGTGGACCCCACGTTCAGGGATTAGGACACACCTCCCGGGCATGTCGTTGTACAGCACGTCGCTGTCCCACACCTCAATAATGAGCTGGTGGCCCACCTCAATGGAGCCCATGTTGTAGGTGACATTCCACGATGGGTTGTTGTCATCCATGACGACGTCGGTCTCACGATACTTGTCGTTGTAAAAGATCTTAACAAAGGCGTCCGTCTTGGTGAAGGTGTCGGCCTTCAGGCCCCGAGCCCTCTGGATCTCTATCAAGAGTTTGCCCCGGGCAGCCCTCAGCGGGCAGCAGTTGTGATCCAGATTTTCGGTGGGGGCACAGTGATCGTTCTTTTGGTCCAGGGGAGCCATGTTCTCCTCTATGTACTCAGAAACGGCAGTCTTGAGGTTGTCCCTGATGCCTGCGTCGCTGACCAGGTGGTGCAGGGGGTAGATGGCATAGGAGACCACATCTGGGTTCTCCTGAAGGCTTCTCATCCATCTGGTGTAGGCCTCGTTTGGGCTCTCCTGGAACAGCACGTCTGGGAAGTACTTTTCCCCACCGAGCACTTCAATCTTGTGGGTCATGAAACCCTGATAGAAACCCATACTCATGTTGTCCTTCAGGATGTCCACGCACTTGCTGGAGAGCGACGCATTGGCGGGGAGAAAGCCGAGTGCCATCTTGAGCTCCAAGTTCAAGCAGTTCTTGATCTCGGACTCAGAGAAGCCCTTCAGTGTGGCCAGACATGTCCGGAAGGCTGTGACCCTTCGCACGCGGCCTCCCAGATGCACGTGGCGGATGTAGTGTGTACCGTAGGTGTCGATGGTCCTGCGGTACACTGCTTTGGTCTGGACATCGTACTGCTTTGGCAGCCGCTTAAGGTGCTTGTTGAACTCACTGCTGAGCTCGGGGTGATCAGTCACTCTGTAACTGCAACAGAGGATGAAGAGGATTTATGACTGATAAGCAAGGATGATATCACTCGCCTTAACAAGATAAACATGTCTCTGATACAATGGTGTTTTGCATTGTTTTGAAGCTATTTATCCTGGAAACATGGACACAGTGACTTGACAACTGAGCAAAAACAATTGTATACGATTTCTGGTCACAGCTTATCTGAGCCTCCCAGACACAGGGTGAGAAAAGGGGTTTGGAGGTTCTATTAGAGCTATTATTTAGCTTTTGTGAACAACACTCCCACTCAAAGCTCCACTTAAAGCTCCATGTTCAAGGTGAGATAAGGACCTCTTTGAATGGGGTAAAGACCAGTTGTAAAGACGCTATTACTGGTGTCTGTGCTAGATAGATCTAAAAAAAAAAAAAAAAATTATCGTTTTTAAACTACGTGGAATATTTATATGGTGCATGTGGTACATATTGTTCATATAATGTGGAATTGTGAGCTGGGTTTGTTTAATTTATGCCTATTAATAGAAGCCTAATTCAGCTCTGCAAAGCAACCCATCCTTGAGCCAAAGGGTTGGTCGGCACAACCTGATGGCAGTAAGGCACAAAGTTATTTTTGGAAAGGTACTGTATACTAGCCTGACATAGCCCGCCCATAATACGGATGAACAGCAGTATTATGGTCGGGCTATGTCAGGCTAACTGTATACCACCCTGACTTGGAATCTGAATTGGGAAATAGATGCATTTCAACACAATGCAAATATTATATTATATTATTCTGCATTGGTGTGGAGGAAGGTAGGTTGATAATGAACGACACCGGCTAATGGAATTATAAAAGTTTCCCTGAATGCAAAGATATCACATAGGCCTACTTTCTGGGTGGGTCTACCAATAAACACAGACGGGCCAAACTTGGGTGTCTGGATGTAGTAGGCCTAGGCCACTTGGAGATTCAGGCTATTGAGGTAGTCGACTACTGAGTGTGCATTTATTAGATGTTTTAGCATCCTCAGATAGCCTAATATAATATGTCACCCACTCATAAATCTCACACTTTGTGTGTAATCTTACGTACCTGTAATATGTGCATGTGATTTCATGCAGGGCAAAGGTGGCTTTGTCCACATTATGCTGAGTTCTTGCGAACTTCGCGATGTCTGAGCGGCTGCCCCCCACCAGCACCTTTCCGTAGGTGTCCAAGTTTAAGTCGATGCCCCAGTTATTGTTGATGAGCGAGGAGGAGCTTTTGACGAGGGAGTCTACAGTGTGATGGAGTGCGCTGGACAACTGTTTGCTACAGCGGCTGAAGGGTCTCCAGTCTAGCACCATGGCAGGGAGTTTCTGCACCTGCCCACCTTGGAACCGGTTTTCACACAGGGTGCAAGTGCCGTTATCGGTGACATGCGTTTTGACATTGATCAGGTAGGCGCCTTTGCGACGCATTTTAACAACATCGAAGCCCTCTCCTGCTAGGTTGTACCCGGGCACAAACGGCGCCTTCTCACACTCTGATGGAGTACCGCTCCAGCAGGCAGTGGTGCTGCCCAAAAGTGAGAGAAGAGGCAATATCAGCGGGAAAATAGAGCTTTTTAGTCTGGCCATTTTTTTCACAGCACGTGGTGGATCTGAGACAAGAGAGAGGAACAGAAAGAGCAAACGATAAGTGGTGCTGTTTTGCAGAAAAACATCACGGCTTATTGATTTATGATTAATGATTTCTTTGTCCCTTTTGCAAACATTCACTAGACCTCCATAACACGGTTTCTGCTTACTCCAGAAAAAAAAGAACAGAGCTAGACATCTATCTTTCATAAGATGAAGAACAAAATGTACACAATAGCTTGTGCCATATCTAAATGTTATGAGGGAAACAACAATACATGTATATTGCTTGCCATACCTAAACCAGATCTGAACATATAATTTCTGCATTCAAAAGACAAATATGAACATAACAAAAAGCAGAAACATTACACTTTGCATAGTGTGATGTCCTACCTTAGGTCCAGTCGTTTCTGGATTTGAGAATTTCCACTGGCTGGCTTTTGTGCCTTACAGAAAAAGCAGCTCCCTAAAGGCCAAGTTTCCAAGACAATTGCAGCCTTGGATTGGCCTCAGTTTAATTTCCTTCCTCCTCAAAAACCCAGATTCTCGGTGTGTTGCTCATGCATGCCTCTCCGTTTTGAATAGTCCTTGTGTTGGAGTTTGTGGACTCTCTTGTGTCTGAGGCAGGGCAGGGAGTTTCCCCCTCAGCCAGGCCCCCTTTTCCCTGTGGTCAGGCTGTGTTCATCAGGCCAACTGTTTTGTTTTGATGAGAGTCCCGGCGGCCGGGCGGCTGCCTCAGTCCCAGCTGTGCTGTGGGGGAGGATCTCACGAGACCACAAATGTGTGTGTGTGTGTGTGTGTGTGTGAGTTAGTGTGCACGTGTGGGTGTGTATTTGACCAAATATGACTAAGCCGGGAGAGAGGAGAGGGGAAAAAAAACATTATCATTGTCTGTATATCCTTTAATCCCTTCTGTCTGCAAATGAGTGGAGGATCATAGGCAGATTTGTAGAGCAGGGTTCAAACACTCTGTAGATAGCACAGTAACATGCATCCCTCAATATCCCCACCGTTGGTGCAAAATTATTTGCGTATTTAAAAGTATTTTTACCCCAAACGTGCTTGTTTAAATGGCATTTAATTTTAGAATATTTGTGTACTTGCAGGTACAGAAGGAGCTATAACAGTTCTCTTGGAAAGTGCCACAACTGCTGTGTTATTGAACATTGGCAAATATGCATCAGCCATAATGTTATTTACCTTTCAGGTCATACAAGGCAATTCAAAATGAGTAACCCCACCCCTGTCCCAACTCAACCTCTGAGCTGGATTTCTGATGTCTGAATAAAATCCCATACAGAATAGATACAGAATAGATGCATACAGAATAGAAGAGAATATTAATTATACATCATAGAGCAGAATATTTATTAGAAACATACTGTATACATCATTCATATTTAACAAAATATTCTCTTCCAGACAGAATCTAATCATCACAATGGGATGCTGGCAATTGAGGTCAACCATGTACAGTGAGCATTGCACAGCAACTCATGCAGCCTCAGTGAGAGGAGAGGAAATCTCATTTGAGCAGCATTGCAAGCAGAAGACAATCAAAGCACAACTGAAACATAGTACAGGAAACACACGTCTGCAAACAAAACCACTCACAACCCCACAACCAAGTCACTCCACCAGCTCTGTCAAAAAAAATGTTTGTGCATCACAACATGCATCCTAATATGCTCTTTGCTTATTCCCTCTATCCTACTACTTGTGGACTACTTTCACAGTCTCACTGAAAAGCTCTCTGCCTCATCCTCCTCACCATCACTAATCCGGCCATTGTTGGCAAATTGTTCACACTCTCTGCTCTCTGGCAATTCAGGTCTCCTTCTTTGTTTGTATACCCTCACCAGAAGCACCATTGTAAATACAAGTATATAGGCAAGCAAAACGCAAGCCATAGTGATTCCAAATATCTGCCATTTTACTATATTATTGGTGGATGACTCGGGGGAAGCCTTTGTCGATGGGTCCAGTTCCTCAGAGAGCCTTCTGATGTCTTCAGGCTTGGCCGTTCTCCACGTCCTGGTGCCTCCCACTCTGAGCCAGGACTTGCCACCCTCTGTCATCACGGCTACAGTGTTGGTGGCCATCATGTTAACCAGTGGAGGTCTCGTGTATGGGGGTAAGTTGATGGGCAACAGTTTTTCGGGTGCAAAAGCATCCGACTGCACGCAGTAGAGAACCTGGCAACCATCACTGATGGCTGCAAGATGCTGGCTGAACTGTGGGGGGCAACGGCAGAGACCTCCAGCCAGAGGGTTGCCAGATTTGCAGCTGAAGAATCCTCCAAATGGCACAGAGTGTTGGGCACCTTCTTCATACTCATTACTCAGACAAACCATAAGACCACTAGTTAATAGTTTCTGGGGGAAGAAGTTTGGAGGACAGCTCTTGGATTTGGTGAGAGGATTTCGTCTTGAATGGCTATACAGCCCCCCAAAGAGGTAACCTGAATACTCCCCAGTGTCATTAGAGGTTGCGCACCAGAAGGTATCGATACGAGCACGTCTGACACGATAACTATTTCCACAAACCGTCCTAGAGCATGTGGCAATAATCCAGCACTGAACACTTTCTTCATGACATTCATATTCACTATAACCTTGCTCTTGCACCTCTGACTGCAAAAGAATAGACATGAATGGCTCTCGACATGAGTAAGCACCAGTGTCTGGATTTGCCTGTGCCTGGTTGTTACACATCACATCAGCATCTGGTGTGAGTTTAGTGCACTGCTGGTAAACCCCTCCGAAACTGAGATTGGTCGCCAAGCCTTCACAAGAACCATCGTCTATATTGGCCTGGAAGTTGAAATTTTTGGAGTCTGGCTTCACACATCCCGGACGGCTATTGATCTTGTAATACAACTCCACAGCCTCACGCACTAACATCGCCATCTTATGCACAGTTGGTTCTGGGAATTGAGGAAAAGCTGCTCTGGTCAGGAAGAAGTGCAGTGGCATCCCGGCACGATCGATAGCAACTAGATGATTAACAGTGCTCTCCTGCCATTTTTGCAGTGTAATCCCAGGATAGAACAAAAGCCCACCGTGACTCTGGGTGAAGGAATATGTGATGTTGCCCTCATACATGCGTTCCTCTGCAGTCTCCCCAGTATATTTGCTTTCTGAATTAACTTTGCCAAAAAAGTTAGCACCCGCTAGTGCAGAAACAGTCGACTTCTCAGTGCCACTATCGGAAACATAAGATGCTCTGAGGTAGTCCTCATTCATCAGCGAAGCACCAGCTTCAATGGTTGTTATGACGTGAGTGCCATAGTTCAGTACTAGTCTTTCTGAAAGATAGATAGCCTGGCGGCTTTGATTGTTTACCACGGCATCTGCTATGTCCTCAACCAGCCGGACAAAACGAGAGTCCAAGGCAAAGTTAGGGTAAGACTTGACTGTGTAGAGGTGATTGCGCACCTACAAAGGAAATACACATAGAGGTTTATCAACAAATCTAATATAAAAACAAAGCCAAACAACTGGAAGTGGTCTGTCATGAAACTAAAGGAATGAACTAATTTGATTATTACCATTACAGTTTTAAATTGCCAACCTTATTTATATGATTAGACATAAAATATGATGACATTTTACTCTAAAGATGTAATATAAATGTATTATTAAGGTATGATATTCGCCTTCAAAAAGTGTGAGGGCGGGAAGTGTTGTTCCATTTGCTTAGACACCCTATTGTGAGAGCAGCTTACACCATTGCTAGAGAGAGAGTACAGAGAGAGCTAACTTTGCAACAGACATGATTTTGTGCCATCAACAGTATGGTGGAAAATGGGCTTTTGACAGCTTCCCAATTTCCCTGACATTAACAAATAACAAACCACCATGTTTTCTCTGTACTGTAAATAACATGGGTGTAAATTTGGCCTCAGGGCATGTAGACATACATCATTCATTTCTCCACCTCCATTTCAGTTTCCAAGTATCCCCCACTCCCTTTCCTTTTCATGGTTTCATACTCACTTGGATGCGAGCAGTGACTGAGTTTTCCTTGACTTGGTGGATTTTCATCCGCTGGTTGTCTTTGGAGAACTTGGCGTTGAGCACAGAGAGGAAAGACGCATCTGCATTGATGGAGGAAGCCGTGGAACTGTGCTGCACTTGCCACGAAGAGATGATCTCCGAGCTCATTTCCACGCCACTCACCTTCTGAGGGATGACAAACACCTCGTCGGGGACGAGATAGACGCCATCCTCTGTGGTGTGACAGTGTGCATAACTAACGTCCATAACTCGCCCCATGTCCAGGTTACGCAGGTTGTCCCAGCCTCCCCCTGGCAGTACGCCCAAGACTGGGGAGCTCATGGTTTTTCGACACTCTTGCAGCCCATTGTTCGGTCGAAGGGGAGGTTGACAGATACAGCAGTGCCACAAAAAGCATAGCACAACACCACTTCTGAGTATGAGAACCATGCCTGTCAGATTGAGCTGTGGTGTGCAGAAGACAAAGAATGGCCGTGCGTGGGAGTTGCAATGTTGAGGGACTCAACCCTGACAGCCCATCCTTGTGAAAGACATTTGTGCTATCTCAGGGTGGCATTCACAGTGTGGCATCAGTGTGGCTTCCTGTTGACATCTAAGTTTCGATTTGCTGAAACTGAGAAAGTTGTATTGTCTATTCTCATCTGTCATTGGTATATTGAACTGGTATGTGAATATGTGAATTCAGAATAGCTTAAAACGTGATTTGTATTATGCTAGTTTGGATGAACCAGGTAGCCTACACACATGTTGTGACTGGACATCTGAAATAATAGCCTTACTTAAGTTAAAAACAAACAAAGCATTTAAGGCAAAACGTCATTGCCTCCAAAATCATTGTATTAGTGCAGCAGTCATCTCAATGTTTACTACTAGCCTACTGCATATTCTAAAATCCATATGATCAATTGTCTATATTCCTTTGGCATCATAGAATAGTAGACTCATTCTCTGCATGCTGGAAATGACACGGGATGCCAAGTATTGGTAAAGTATCAACTGTATCTCATTAGGATTGTCAGCCAGAGTTCTCTGGAGACAAAAAAAAACCTTTTTTCACAATAAGATGCTTTCTTTAAAAAAAAAAAAAAAAAAAAAAAACGGGACTGTGCAGAACAAGAGGCATGCTATTAATATGTGAAGGTTCAATATTTTTTTTTTTCTCAATCTTATTTTATCTCGCCCTATTTCTCCTTTAGATCCCTTAGGTGAGATCTCGTGTCAAATTTTGCTGGAATGAGGAGCTTACATTCCTGCTTTTTGTAGCCTATATTTGGTTTGTGGTTAGAATGGGTCAGAGACAGAGCAGAAATAGGTCATTTGGGCAAAGCTCCACGTGCACTGACTGCTGATGTCTTACAGAGCATCTGCCTTCTCCCTTGGCAAAAAGTCAGAATGCTTAGGTTGTTCCAGCTCTGAGCCACTAGGTGGCATGATACTGCGCATGAGACATAGGCCGGTATTCTCCCAGGTGCTTAAGTCAAAAAAGTGCTAAGAGTAGCTCCATGTGTTTCAGCCAACGCCAAAGACTTAAGCATATGTGAGAATACCACCCATAGTGCCTTGAATGCCCGCTGAGGGCAAATAAGTAAACAAGAACAAATAAAAATGAATGATTTTATAAGGTTCATGTGATAAGTCACTACATTTTATAAGGTTCATGTGATCATTATTATTTTATAATGTTAGTGTGATAGTTACTTTATAAGGTTTGTGTGTTAGTTACTTCAGTTTCATTTTGTGGGGTGAAACCCATTAAAAGTTTCACCCCATAATGAGTATTTTACCCATTTGACCAAAGTGTCTGCAATCTACAGAATTCTGAATATTGGATAGTCACTAATGCATATCTAACAGGTTATTTTAACAAGCTGTTAAATTGAATTAATCTTTACCCAAAATAAACTGCCCAGGGCACCAAATGTCAGAGGGGCATCACAATACATCTACATCTTACTTTTTCTTCAGTTTTTCACTTGTATTTCTAGAAAAGAGGGGGCAAAACTCAAATGTGACCTAGGGCAGCGAAAAAAGTTAGAACCGGCCCTGATACTGCCATTGTCAATACAACCAATTTCTATAAGAATGTGGATGTTGCCCAAAAGGAATCACCAAGACATTTTTATTATACCCTTATCATTTCTTTTACTTATTTCCTTAAAAACTTATAATTACGAAATATGGAAGCCAGTTAGACCGATTAACATGCTGTGTTCTTTATTTCATTAAGTCAAAAGCTCAGAAAGTTCACAATCATTGTGCAACGCATTAACAAGAGCCACAGTATTTCTTGTTTAGCTTCTGTTGGCTTTTCATTTGTTGTGGTGTTCATCTTTTGTATCCTTTCAACAATCAACACAATTAAATATAGAATTAAAACAAAAAAATATACATTTTAAAAACTAAAATGCATTTTAGTTATGATCTGAATGTGTGTGATGGTCAACAGAACATTGTGACATTGTGACATTTAGTATTGATGTAGGCAGCCTTAAGGAAAGTATTTGATCATTTGATTTGTTTATTATCGCTCCAATTTTTAACACATCAGACGTCTTCAGGCATCAGAGGCACCAAGCTCTTCCTGTGATATAATTTCACTACTTCCCTCTCCCCCTGTGCTGCTCACCCTACGCTTCCTCTTTCTGACTACAAACACACCTCCAATAATAACCAGGGCAACCAGTGTGAGAACACCAACAGCAATTCCAGCCTTTGCACCTCCTGTCATCTCAACAGTGTCAAAATCCCCCTTTAGTGTCTCCTCAATTTCATCTGGCTCAACTAGTTTCCACGTATTCGTGTCTCCAACTCGAACCCATGCCCTGTCTCCCTCTCTCATTACAACAACTTTGTTGTCAGGCAGCGTGTAGGTGATTGAAGGCTGGGTGAAGGGAGGCAGCTTAATGGGCTGAAGCTGGTCTCCAGTGAAGATGCCTGACTGGACGCAGTAGAGAACCTCACACCCATCGCTTACGGCGGCCATGTGCTGGCTGAATTGTGGCGGGCAGCGATGCTGGTCACCCATAAGCGGGTTGCCAGACTTGCAGCTGAAGAAGCCCCCAAAAGGCACAGCAAATTGAGTGCCTGCCTCATAATCATTACTGAGGCACACAATCAGACCATCGGCAAGCAGTTTTACAGAAAGGAAGTTGGGCGGACAGCTTTTAGATTTGGTTACGGGATTCAGTAGTGATGAGCTGTAGAGACCTCCAAAGAGATAGCCAGAATATTCTGTATTATTACTTGTAGAGCACCAATATGTATCAATTTGGGCTTTTCTGACATGATAGACATCACTACACACCGTCTTGCAGCACCAGCTTACTAGCCAACAGAAATGGCACACACGAGCGCATTCATTACTTTTATATCCCTCTTCTACCACCTGAGATTGTAAAAGGGTTGGTCTGAAGACCTTGTTACAACTGAAACTACCTGTGTCTGGATTTTTCTGAGCTTGTTCATCACAAATGGGATCGGCATCTGGTGTGAGCTTGGTACATTGCTGGTATACACCACCAAAGCTGAAGTTAGTGGCTGGACCTTCACAGCTACCGTCGTCTACATTGGCCTGAAAATTGAAATTCTTAGAATCTTGCTTGACACAGCCAGGACGGGCGTTGATGGTGTAGTAGCGATGTATAGCATCACGCACTGAGGAGGCCAGTTTACGCACAGATGGTTCAGGAATGTTGGGAAATGCTGCTTCAGAAAGAAAGGAATGCAGCGATATTCCTGCACGATCTATAGCGACCAAGTTGTTGAGGGTGCTTTCCTGCCATTTCTTCAAAGTTATGCCAGGGTAGAACAAAGCCCCACCATGGCTCTGTGTCACAGAGTATGTCACATTGCCCTCATAACTGCGAGTTTCTGATGTTTCAAAGGTGATGTTGGCGCCAATGTCAAAGTTAACTTTATTGAAAAAGTTAAACCCAGCTGAGGCTGTTATACTTGTCCGAGACAATTCACCGTCACTAACATAAGAGGCCTTAAGGTAATCCTCCTGCACCAAAGTGGCGCCAGCTTCAACTGTTGTTATCACATGAGTGCCGTAATCGAGGACGAGCTTCTCTGACAGATAGGCTGCTTGCCGAGTTTGATTGTTTTCTATGGCTTCAACAATTTCTTCTGCCTGATGGGCAAAGCGGGAGTCCAGGCTGAAGTCCGGATTCACCTTCACCGTGTAGAGATGGTTCCGCACCTAGAAGAAAAGGATGATTGTTTTTTTAAATTGGCTAAATCAATTTAAAGGTATAACTTAACCCTAAGGTGCTACCAAGATGCTCATACATTGTTAATCATTCGCAACATTTAGTACAGATACTTCTTGTCTTAGAGATGTTAACCCCAAAAAGATCTGATTACTGAATAGAGGTACTTTAATTTGCCACTATTATTAATTATTTGCATTTGGAATTATGTTGACTAGTATAGACCATAAGACACACCTACCTGTACATGGGCAGTAACAGCAGTGTCTTTGACTTGATGCGTCTTCATCCGTTGATTCTCAATTGAAAACTTTGCATTGAGATAAGATAAGTAAGATACATCTGCGTTGATCGAAAAGGAGGTGGTACTGCGATGGTCCAGCCACGAAGAGATGATCTCAGAATTAGTCTCTACTCCACTCACTTTCTGAGGAATAACGAACACCCCATCAGGTATGAAATAGACTCCGTCCTCTGTAGTTTGGCACTGGGAATAACTGAAGTTCATCACTCTTCCCATGTCCAAATTACGGAGGTTGTCCCAGCCTCCGCCGGGCAACACCTCTAGGGCTGGGAATGTGGTATTCCCCCGACATTCTCGTAGCCCGTTGCTTGTGTGAGACAGTGGATGACAACTAATGAAGCTACTAAAAGAAAACCACAAGATGATGACAAGAGATAGTTGTGATTGGGGAGCCATGGTGTAGGCTGATGAGGTGGGCCAAATCTTGCCTACAGCTCGGTGCGAATATTTCTGTATTCTCCCTGGTGTCCTTTATATCCCTTCTCCACAAAGTCACAAGACAATGCCACACCAAGGTTCACGCAATGACAAACTATCACTTTCGCTTTTACTGGTGGAAGAATCACTTAGTCTTCACTTTAACATGTGACATCAAAAGATGGTGATCAAAAGAGACAAACATGATGGCACCTTTGGACCACAAATAAATTTGATGACACAGCACAATGGCACTGCTGTCATATGTTTTCAGTGAGTGTGTCCCGACATGCTGACTATAGGGTTTGGGGGGGTCAGCCCTATGTTCCCACATTTCTTAGGGTTAGGATTAGGGTAAGGAAATGCAGGACTGTGGGACATATATCCCACTGTTGGAATATCCATCAGGGCCCAGTTTTTCCTAAGCCTTTCTAATGCTGTATTGTTCCCGAGTCATAGCCTATCATAAGCTCTACCTTAAGTTTATGATATTTTTTAGCATGTTTGAAATAAAGTATCTTCTGTAAGTCAAATGTTCATAAGGTTTAGCTATTATTTGGTGTAAACAGGCAATAATAATTAGATTAAATAGGCCTATATCAGGCAACAATAACAGAGCTCCAAGCAGTAGCTACATGTATGTGCAAAATGGTTTGAGTCTGTCAATTGTACTGGCACGCTACATATACATATATACTTTTTTGATTACGTTTTTGACCTTGAAAAAAAGGATGTTCAACCAAGACGGAGGGTGTTTTCTGCAAAGTAAATCATTTATTAAAAAGTTATGTATGTGTAGAGAGATGTTGAAATTGTCTTACCCTTTTATGATTTCATAGTCACAAATATGTCTTGCGTCTTCTGTATTGGCAAACCTTGAAGTTGCCCTTTAAGTTTATGACATGTTTTGATATGTTTGTAATAAAGTCAAATGTAAGTCTTAATGTTCATAAGGTTTAGCTACTGTTCAGTGTAGACAGGCAATAATAGTAAGACTAAATAGGCCTACAACAGGCAACGATAACAGAGCACCACGCAGTAGCTATGTGCAAAATGGTTTGAGTCTGTCATTTGTACTGGCACGCTAGATATATATATGGGCAATTCCAGCGTTATGGACGTGACATTTTCGTGCATTATTGATGAACAAAAGGCCAGATAACCTCCGCAAACCTAGCAGTATTTCACAATTTTTTTTCATATTCTTCTGCAAACTCCATGGCTGAATACAGGCAAACAGAAAAAATTAATATCATGATTTGCATCATAAGAATATGAGCCTTTCAATTTGCGTTATGGACGTGACGAAAAACGGACAAACTTTTGAGAGAGCGTAGTTTTTGCTGTGAAGTGTGTGAAATTTCTAGAGAAATGTAAATATTACTACATTCATACCAAACAGGACACCTCAGTAAAGACAGAGAAAGACTTAATTTCAAATGTAAATGTAAAAAAAGTTGGTTTTCATTGGGAGACATGGCGTTATGGATGTGACGTTATGGACGTGACGTCTGGAAAAACCCTCCGAAACGATACAAAACAATTGTGAACGGTGGATTTTAACCTGTAACAAGAGAAATAGTAATATAACAATGAAAAAAAAACGATAGCATCGCAGCTTTGTGTGTGTTATCACCCACTTATGCCCATTATAAGCCCCTCCATAGACTTACATTATAGCTGAATAGGGTAAAAATTTTAACAAACAGATATCCTTTCGAAACTTGCTCAGTTGAGTATTTACATCGAGACAATACTTTTTTGTATTGGAAGTTTTCTGAAAGAATTTGTATGTCCATGTAGGTGAGACTTAAAGTTTCAAGGTGAGGTTTACTTTTTCGTGGAATTGCCCATATACTTTTTTTTATAAAGTTTTTGACCTTGAAAAAAAGTATGTTCAACCAAGTCGGAGGGTGTTTTCCACAAAGTAAATCACTAAAATGTTATTAAAAAGTTATGTCTGTGTTACGATGTGGAGAGAAATTATTTTACCCTTTTATGATTTCAAAGTCACAAAATCATATTGTAAATATTTCTGCCAGTGAAGTTAGCTTCCACTTTCTGTTTAACAGTCATAATAAAGAGATTAAAAATGAACCATGCAGGACCGATTTTTACTTTCGGTTTGCGCTAGATTTAGGCTCACATTGTTGTCACAGAGCTCCTCCTTGCAGGTGTCCTTTACCCAAAAGCTTCAGAAAAGCATTGCTAACCAGTTAACAACTTGTTGTTTTCAATACATGAATGGCACAATACCAACCAAATTAGCATATATGCGTTTGGGGAAAAGACCCAAGGACCGACCGTTATGCGCCTTCGTTTCCTCGGCTTGAGTTGGCATTTTTAAGAGCTCCCCCTACAGCTCCCAATTCAATTTCTCCTACTACTACTATATGGTTGGACCAATATGTCTTGCGTCTTCTGTATTGGCAAACCTTGAAGTTGCCCTTTAAGTTTATGACATGTTTTGATATGTTTGTAATAAAGTCAAATGTAAGTCTTAATGTTCATAAGGTTTAGCTACTGTTCAGTGTACACAGGCAATAATAGTAAGACTAAATAGGCCTACAACAGGCAACGATAACAGAGCACCACGCAGTAGCTATGTGCAAAATGGTTTGAGTCTGTCATTTGTACTGGCACGCTAGATATAAATATACTTTTTTTATAAAGTTTTTGACCTTGAAAAAAAGTATGTTCAACCAAGTCGGAGGGTGTTTTCCACAAAGTAAATCACTAAAATGTTATTAAAAAGTTATGTCTGTGTTACGATGTGGAGAGAAATTATTTTACCCTTTTATGATTTCAAAGTCACAAAATCATATTGTAAATATTTCTGCCAGTGAAGTTAGCTTCCACTTTCTGTTTAACAGTCATAATAAAGAGATTAAAAATGAACCATGCAGGACCGATTTTTACTTTCGGTTTGCGCTAGATTTAGGCTCACATTGTTGTCACAGAGCTCCTCCTTGCAGGTGTCCTTTACCCAAAAGCTTCAGAAAAGCATTGCTAACCAGTTAACAACTTGTTGTTTTCAATACATGAATGGCACAATACCAACCAAATTAGCACATATGTGTTTGGGGAAAAGACCCAAGGACCGACCGTTATGCGCCTTCGTTTCCTCGGCTTGAGTTGGCATTTTTAAGAGCTCCCCCTACAGCTCCCAATTCAATTTCTCCTACTACTACTATATGGTTGGACCAATATGTCTTGCGTCTTCTGTATTGGCAAACCTTGAAGTTGCCCTTTAAGTTTATGACATGTTTTGATATGTTTGTAATAAAGTCAAATGTAAGTCTTAATGTTCATAAGGTTTAGCTACTGTTCAGTGTAGACAGGCAATAATAGTAAGACTAAATAGGCCTACAACAGGCAACGATAACAGAGCACCACGCAGTAGCTATGTGCAAAATGGTTTGAGTCTGTCATTTGTACTGGCACGCTAGATATATATATACTTTTTTTTATAAAGTTTTTGACCTTGAAAAAAAGTATGTTCAACCAAGTCGGAGGGTGTTTTCCACAAAGTAAATCACTAAAATGTTATTAAAAAGTTATGTCTGTGTTACGATGTGGAGAGAAATTATTTTACCCTTTTATGATTTCAAAGTCACAAAATCATATTGTAAATATTTCTGCCAGTGAAGTTAGCTTCCACTTTCTGTTTAACAGTCATAATAAAGAGATTAAAAATGAACCATGCAGGACCGATTTTTACTTTCGGTTTGCGCTAGATTTAGGCTCACATTGTTGTCACAGAGCTCCTCCTTGCAGGTGTCCTTTACCCAAAAGCTTCAGAAAAGCATTGCTAACCAGTTAACAACTTGTTGTTTTCAATACATGAATGGCACAATACCAACCAAATTAGCATATATGCGTTTGGGGAAAAGACCCAAGGACCGACCGTTATGCGCCTTCGTTTCCTCGGCTTGAGTTGGCATTTTTAAGAGCTCCCCCTATAGCTCCAAATTCAATTTCTCCTACTACTATATGGTTGGACCAATATGTCTTTCGTCTTCAGTATAGACGAATCCGAGAAAACTACCGGAAGTAAGCAGGCGCCATTGTTGAGCTACCCAGATCGCCAATATGTCCATAAGAATGACGTGATAGCACACCATAAAATGCCATGATTTACGAGATTAATTACTACCTGTATAATGTCAGAGTATTTCATGATCTTTGCTGTTAATTGTCATTGACTGTGCATTGTCAAAATGTTTTGTTTACAGTCCAACAATGTCGTCGCCACAAGATGGCAGCCTACACAAAACGCTCGTCGGATTCGTCTATTGGCAAGCCTTGAAGTTGGCCTTTAAGTTTATGACATGTTTTGATATGTTTGTAATAAAGTCAAATGTAAGTCTTAATGTTCATAAGGTTTAGCTACTGTTCAGTGTAGACAGGCAATAATAGTAAGACTAAATAGGCCTACATCAGGCAACGATAACAGAGCACCACGCAGTAGCTATGTGCAAAATGGTTTGAGTCTGTCAATTGTACTGGCATGCTAGATATATATACTTTTTTTATAAAGTTTTTGACCTTGAAAAAAAGTATGTTCAACCAAGTCGGAGGGTGTTTTCCACAAAGTAAATCACTAAAATGTTATTAAAAAGTTATGTCTGTGTTACGATGTGGAGAGAAATTATTTTACCCTTTTATGATTTCAAAGTCACAAAATCATATTGTAAATATTTCTGCCAATGAAGTTAGTTTCAACTTTCTGTTTAACAGCCTTAATAAAGAGATTAAGGTATGTTTTCTCATGTTATTCAACGTTTAGCTTCAAAGTGAATTTTATCTGTTTAGTGTGCCATCTAGTGGCTGAGACAGACATCTTACAATTTCTGTGAGTTTTCAGCAAAGTGTCATTTAACCAAAGTGACTCAAGTACACAATTTTGTCCCTTTAATAATATGCTGATTTGCTTAGGCTACATTTTAAGTACCGGTATAGAATTCTGTATACTGGATGATCTTCATTCATGTCTAGCAGAATATTTCTATTCTCATATATAGACCTAGGTAACTGCTACTTGAATTACTTTCTTTATCCATTACCAGGTTGTGGGCCTCTAAATCACTATATTACTATTTAATTCTTCTTTACCCTGAATAATCTGTCACCATGAATACAACCAATTTCTATGTTGATGTATATGTGGCCTGATAAGAATGACCCAGGCTGGAGTTCCATTTAATAATCAAGAGCTGAGAAAATAAAACTAAACCAAAACAATCACTACGCATTATGATATAAACCTATAATTTGAACAGAAGAGTTTTCTATCACCCATTTGGCCATTTGCAGAAAATGAACACCCCAAATCCCTTAAGGTTTGCCTGCTCTCAGACTTCAGTGCTGAAGTCTCACACATAAGAAAGGGGAGGGGTTTGGGGTTCAGATCATCTCCTTTGCTTTGCCAGATAAGGTGTTCGCCCAGGGCACCAAAGAGGTAGGACCGCCCCTGGGTGCAAGTGCATAAAAACAGGGAGAGGCGCACAGATTGAGATCGAAATGATGATTTGATTACAAAGAAAGTAACAAAGTAACATAAAGCCTGTGTAAAACAACATTCGGTTTCTTAACTCTCTGATTATATTTGGTGGTCATTTTTGGATTGTTTGCCATTTATTTCCTACATACCGCCCCTTTAAAAATGAACTCTCTTAAAAGAGGCTAAAATCTACACAATGTATATGAAGAGAATATTTTTCACAAAAACATATGTGCTACAATTAGTGGCACCCCTTGAAAATATGACAAATAATAATGTAAATGCAAAATTATCAACAGTTAACCAAAGGGTATGTGAAATTTCAAGTATTATTCCATGACTGAAATATAGCCTATGTCAACTATAGGTCGAATATCAACCATTTTTAACATGAGAAAGACAAGATAATACGCATTTTGATTCAAGAAAGTGTGCTCTCTTCCATAAGACAAATGGAAAATGGGGCGATTGACTCCACATACAGTACATGTAACAGCAAGCCTGGATCTGCCCATACCCCCTGTCGCTGCATGATATTTTGTAGTCAGTATGGCCAAGGAGTCAATTTCCTCAACTCTCAAGTCCAGAAAAATCAGGGGCCAATGAAGACTGAGCAGGCTGAAGGTAAGGACATTATAATGACTCTGTCCAGCTCTGTCCCAAAACATTGATAGAAGTTTGACAGCATTTGATAAGACGTTTAGATTAACCCTGCCTGGAATTCCCTGGTAATAGCTTTGCCAGACCACAGTCGCGCAAGCCAGGCTGCTGTAATATAGGCCTAAATCCAATCAATGAGAATAGTATGTGCCCAGCAAACTAGAGATGTTGTGTTTGTTGCCACCCCATTCACGCATTTGTGAATGTAACAAAGTTTATCCTCTTTGTTTTACCCATGACTGTTATTTGAAAATAAATGTGAATTTAGATGCATTTCATAAGTTAGTAGGTTTTTTTTTTTTTAAGTCAGAAAAAGGAATAGGCTAAATTCAATGCAAGTCAATGATAGAATGTCTTTGTTTTGTTTTATTTTTTACCACCACTCAATGCCATAGAATGTCAGAATGTTCACGACCCAGTCTCAGCATTATGATGTCATAAAGAACTCTAACTCTAACTCAAGTCATTCTAGATTTTAGTCACTTTATGGAGCAAGCTCTTGAGATACGGTTCAATATTTCTCTATCTCTTGTCGAAATGCTTCTATTTCATGTATAAGCGCAACAGATAAGAAAGCAAGGTAAGTTTTGTGATTTCAGACAACCTTAGGATTTGGTGATTTTTACATTATTTTTATTTTAAATCTTGTGGTAGAATGTGGTACTATTGTCACTGAGAAAAAAAATTAATTAGTGTGTTCAACTGCTGTTCAAACTAAAAAAAAAATGTTTTCTAGAACAATGGGGTCCAATGGGAAGGCCATCGAGAAGAAAGGGAACAGTACATCAAATGCTGGTAAAATTCTTTACAGTATAAAAATCCTTAATTACTGTCTAAAGCTTCTTCAGTTAAGGTCTGATAGAAGAGGAATGTGGTTTGTGGAATCATAAATGTGTTGTTGAGGTGGATGCAAAATGACTCAAGTAATTTTTTCCAGGGTAATTAGCTCAAGAGGGGTTTTCAAAATAATCCTAAAATCAATAAATAATCCATTCTTGCCTTCTCTGCCAGCTACCCCTTTCTCGGCTCCCTCTGGGTCTGGACTATCAACCAATGAGCCACGGCTGGAGAGAGACCAGCCAACCACATCCACGCCAAAGCTGCCAGATGACTTTTCATTTCTGTCTGAGTACCTTAAAGATCTCCCAGAGACGTATGTTCATTCTTTCTTATTACCATAAAATTGTATGGATTGTGTTTATTCATTGTTTTGTACACAGTGAAAAAAAGTACATAGGAACCTTCAGAAATACTGATTTAAATGAATCAGTTCCATTTAACTAGCTTACATGCAACTTGCAATAAATCACTGCATTACATTTAAGTATAATGGTCTTAATTTTTTACAATAGAGATTGGGCCACGTTCTGTGAAGCGACTGGTGATGCTGTGAGTATATTCTCCATGGCCTGTTACACCTAGGCTTTACCCCTTTGCATTTTTGTCATAGATCATGCATAATTTATCACTGATGTTATTTTGATCCAACAGGTGACTAAAGCGCAGTTCTTGTCACTCTGCACAACATTGATGAGCTTTGTGAAAATGAGTGCAATGGAACATCTTCTTCCGGCCATCATGAAAATGGTGAAGCAGGATCCAGAACGCTTCCAGACTGTTCAAGGGAACATTCAAGGTGTTAAACCTGCCTGCTCTTGTTCCCAAACATCTGTGACGTGCATTGAGGATGAACACAAAGTCTTGGTTCTCAAGGATGGGGTCGTGACTAGAATTATATCCAAAGTGAGAAGCATAATATGCTGTTCATATACATTGAGTGCTACAGATACAAGGTATGTGATTGTACAGAGTAAAGAGATTGTGTACATTTTATATTTACAATGGCAAAGTAAAGAAGTCGAAAGATCACATTTCTAATACAGTCTTAAACTATGGTTTCTTTAGATCCTCGTATACACTGCTGCAACAACTAGGTATCACTGAAGTCCAGGTTCAAAACAATGTTGAAGAAACATTGAAAAAACTTAATCTGATCAGCTCTACCACTGGCCCAGATACCATAAGCGCTACCATTGCTAAAGAGGTAGTGCTCAAAATCAATTCAACATTAATGGAGAGGAAAACATCTCTTTTGCATGTAGCTGCTATCACCAAAAGTGTTAATGAGCTGATCAAAGACACTAGACAAAAGATGAGTACAATGATACAGATGCCTGAGAAGGACCGTATAACAAACCCAGCTGCTGGCACTTCTCAGAGACCCATCCATTCATACATGGCTTCAGCTATG
>JAODXP020000019.1:15778148-15875648 GCA_027497455.2 Sardinella longiceps
CCGCATAGAATCCTGTTTAAATGAGAGCAACAAGTCGGCTAAAAGATGGCTTATCTCCATCAAAAAAGTGTTGATAGGTCAGAGTGGTTCCATGAACATTATCCCCTTAAATGCTGATCTGACATCTGAACAAAGAATCAGGGCAGTTTCTTCAAAGGAATTTCAAGTTCAGGCCAAGGCAGCCATCAGTGATATTCTTATGAGAGAACTTGCAGGTTTTGACTCTGCCTCCTGCAGTGATGCCAATGTCCGTGGCATCACTACCTCCAATGACAATGGAGAGGACATGATTAACCAGTTGCCTCACTTCTGTCAGCAACCCGTTGAGGAGGCAGCTGCCAGTGTCATTGAGACATTTGTAGTGAAGATAAAGACAGTTGCTCAGTCCTGTAAGTGCAAGAACATTTCTCCAGCCAAACAGGAAACAGAAGTGAGCCATGGAAGAATAGTGAACCAGGTAGTGACAGCTGCGACAAGGATTTACATGGATGTGAAGATGCTATTGATAGACCTATTTGGACATCTAGCACTATCAGGTCCCCAAGGACACAGTGAAAGTGACCCAGTTCTTACCCTAATAACAATACATAGTGACACAAACTGCCTGCTAAGCCCACGTCAACTTGACTCCTGCATTAAAAAAGTGATAAAAGCAGTGCTCTCTGCCTTTCCGTCTGGAAAAGGACAGTACTTACCTTTTCCATCTGCCAACAGCAGCCTAGAGGACAGCATCCTGTCCCAATTAAGTGATATGGCTTCATCCAGCTCCTTGTTTCTTACTGAGGATGATTTCAGTGAATACTCCTCTAATTTGACAGTGAGTAATGGAAGTGAGAAGCATACTGAATCTCAGTCAGTCAGATTCCATAAGAGACTATCAAGTGTGGAATTTCAAATGAATGCTTTTGAGGCAGTGACTGATGTCCTTGCTGCTTCTGTCCAAAGCCACATGTCTCTGCAATCCTCTAATGTAAGTGATGAAATGGAATCCTTGTCAGAAATACCATGGGCTGAATTCTCCTCCAAAGATCTGGATGTGGTTGTCGCAGGTATTGTTGACCAGTTTGTTATTGATATAAAGATGAGTGCAGAGCGTTTCAAGTCCAATACACCTACTAACTCAGTGGATGTAAACTTGTCAGGCAATGGTATTCCATCATTTCTTTCTACCACTTCTACGGTATTTCAAAACCTGCATGACAACTTGAAGAAGATTTTTAAGCAGTGCAGCAGTTCCATGCGAAGAGGACTAAGCAAAAAAGTCAAATCTGCAAATACAAAAAGTGTAGCAGAAAGTATCAAAGAGCCCGACGTTCAGGGCTTGACTGCAGAGATACTAATGGAACTTTTGATGACGCTAGATGATCAGAGCACCAAAGACAGCACATCCAGTCTGGTAAAGAAACGTCCTTCAACTCCTGCTCCATTTTTTGAAAATGATTCTGATGAAATAGTCAGACCTATATCTGAAGCCATCCAAAAACTGTCCAGTGAAGATATTAGAGCCAGTGTTAAGAAGGATGTGAGCCAAATTCTGCTTTGGTCAGCAAAAAAGGTTGTAGGGCAATCCTGCCCACTTGCTGCAGAATCCACTGCATCAGACGTGACTGCTGATATTATTGAAGGCCTGAAGACTCTGCTGAATTCCACCTCCAGATCCATAGCCAACACTGCCCTAGCTGCCAAAGGAAACAATGTAACAGGGATTGGAAACATTGGTTTTACGGTGTTGAGAGGTTTGCAGGGGAAGATCCTGAAATTTTTCTCCAAGTGCCAGAAGGTTGGCACTAAAATTAAAGGCAACACCCCAACAAATGCTAAGAAAGTAATTAGTGCAGCTCTTGTCTGTATCAAGAAGGACCTTTCAAAGCCAAAGGACTTACAGAGATCAGAGGACATACAGATGATCATTGACATCTTAAATTCCATGCTGAAAACTATTGGTGAGGAAGATGCCCAAGATGATCAGGAAATGACCCCTGTAGTGGAGATGGCTGGTCCCTCCTCATCACCTTCACCAAGCAGATTGTCAGACTGTAGTAGCAAGTTTTCACCAGTCTCCATTTGTGAGCTGACAGCTGATGGTAGCATTGTCAAACACACATACATTGACATGCATGACCAAGTATACAGTGGACTTCCAGCTGGTATATCAAAAGAAACCATTACAAAAGTTGTGGAAACAATCAATGAAAAATTGGATCTGGAGGATCAGCTGTCTATGTCATCGTCACCACCGCATGGAAGCCTCCACTCAATGGCTTCAAAGTTGCAGAAATCTGTGTCCAGCAGCTCCTTGTCTGATGACCTCACAGGGAGGCTTTATAGACTCCTCAAGAAGAGCAGCAAAACCGCTGTGCAGAAGTCTGCTTCAGATACAGCACTGTTGAACACTGGGAGGAGTACTGAGATGCTCACAAGGAAACACGTTGCCTCTCAGTTTGTTCAAAGCTATGCTGAGGAAACGGTAAAACACTTTCTTCTCCCATGTTTCAACCTACCATCTCCTTACTCTGACAAGCCAGAATCCTCGATTCCAGCCTCCGAATCAGCTTCATCACGAATACTAACTGACCTTATAAACCTACTGACCGAGGCCATGGTAAAGGATGTGCTGTCCAGTTTTGCTCAATCTGACATGTCTCGGGAGGATCAGACAAAGAGGAAAAACAGGAGAGGGATCTTTAAATTTCTCCAAAGAATTCCGAAACTCAAAGTATTCTCCAAGGTAACGACTGAACTTTTGAGGCTTTATTAAGATTGTAGCTGTAATTTAACCAATGCATAAATGCACTGTACAGTAGTATACAGTAATCATGCAATTCACAGCTGATTGAACTGAAAACTTCTTACTTCTTTCTTTCAACGTATATTTTTACTCAGAAAAAATCAGGATACAAGGATCAATCTTTAAACCATGACTCAGTGCAAAGTGTCATCAGAGCTGATGCAGCAGCAGGTATAGTTCGTCAGGATGTATTATGTATTATTACTATACATTTATACAATATATGGCCAACTATTGTGGGTTTGCACATTTAAAACGTCCATTGAAAAATCCACAGATCCACTCCATCAAGGTCCTTCAACCTCAAAGCAGATCAAGGAAGATGATCAGCCTAAGACACAAAATCCCTTCAAGAGGCTGGTCACTGCCATGAGGAGAAGGAAACCGGAGTAATCACACAAGCTGCAAGATATCCCTTTACGTTCTATTTTATCTAATAAAATTCATATCGTTCTTCTGCAAAAACTATTTTACATGTGAACATTCTTTCACAGGAACAAAATATGAATGCCATTGAGATAAGGTTGTGCTATGACTATTCCACTGTTGATTCTGGTGGTTAAGATGATCAACTCCACTTGGAAGCAAGTGTTTGTTTGTGTGTGTCTGTGTGTGTGTGTGTGTGTGTGTGTGTGTGTGCAGAATGAGATGGAAATGAAATAAAAAGGTACATTACTTCTTTTTAACAAAGTAGTAAGCGTTTGGACAAGTGTTGATCTATTTAGAAATTAACTGACTTGATATAGACTTGAATGGCTTTAAAAATAGTCTTATTGGTGTTGCAATGGTGACATGAAGTCAATATTGTACCTTGTGTAGTCAAACCTACTAACCACAGATCGTTGAATACTGAGCATAATACTGAACAAGTTATTCATTACAACAATAACAGCAAACATGAATAATTCTGGTCTTTATTAGTGGAGCTGGTGATAACTTTCGTATCAACGTGAGAGCTCGATTCTGGTTTGCATAAAGCAGTGGTTCTCAAACTTTTTCTGTCATTCCCCACTTTGGAAGGCAGAGAATTTTTCGCGCCCCACCTGGAAGGCTCAATTTGCGCACAATACCTGTATCTCTGTGAGGAATACTTTGCGAGTACAGGATTTTTGATAATGTTAGAATTTTCATGTTACTAATTCAAAGCCAAATTTCTCTCTCGAACCCCTCATTACAGCAACTAGCAAATAACACCATTGGAAAGCTCAATATACTGTCATATGCGCATATCTGACAAATAGCTGTGAATTCGGGGGACATGGTATGACCGTAGGTAGGTTGCAAAGAGATGTCTCGCGCCCCACCTGTCATGTGTCTGCGCCCCACTAGTGGGGCCCGCCCCACAGTTTGAGAAACACTGGCATAAAGGGAGATACGCCCTAAAAATAGAACAAGGAACTAAATGAACGTTTGCACGTCTCCCTATCAAGGCCATGGTGGTGAGAGAACATCAAACAAAGCATTATGAGTGTGAAAAAAGCACCACATTATACAAAACCAAAAATTTTAGAATGCCAGTTCTCTCAGTAAGAAGAGATTGACAGCGGAATGACACCACTGGCAGATTTCAGGCCATGGTGTTCTACCTCTCCACTCAGTCAGATGATTATCCAGGGGCTTCTGTTTCTTCCTTTGAATATATTCCTTATACATAATAAAGGCCTTTTTTTTACAGTAGTATGCCTCTCTAATAATACCATCTATGTGCCACTAGATGGCATGATGTAGCTAACTGAACAGGAGACACAAAATTAAATTTGATGGGAATACTGAGAGGGTGCAGTTTGTCCTTCCAGTCAAACATGACAGAACTGCTACTTTTGGTTACATAGTTATACAAAATTCAGGCTATACAGTATACAAACCTATAGTGTATTTATTTGACTGAGTGTGTTGACAAGCTGTTATTCTTTACGGATCGATCCAAAATAATTTGACCAAGGGCAAAGGAGCACGGTAATATTACTTCAAGGCAGTGGGTAAAGTGGGATGTGGCAGGAGGGGAAAAATTACTTGTCCTGTTGGGCTATGATGCTGTCACTGTCATTCCATTAGGCCTAGTAAACGATATATATATTTATCTCCTTTTTTCAGATACATGTATCTCACTATTGGAAGCATGCCAGATATATGAATATGATTATAAATCAATCTATCTTTGTCTTCATTTATCTGAGGTGCTGGTCCAGGTAAGCTACCTGTACATGGTTAACAGGAATTGATAAAGTCTGGCCGTGTGACTTACTGCCTCCAGCTCTCACTCTCTCCCTCAGGAAAGTTTCAGTTCGATATAAGTAAAGAATCATGGACTTTCCACCCAGCATTGGCCTTCCTCTTTTTCCTAAAACACACACTCCACATAACCAGGTAGCGGCCTCAGAACAAGGAAATGCACTGAAGTGTTAAACCTTTATCACATTGATCAAACATGTTTATTTAGCCTAGTGAAAGGGGAACAGAGAGTGTATAGTTTATACATAGGGTTAACACAGAGAAAGAGAGAGAGTGTGTGCACTGCATGACTGACTCAGAGACAGTCATGCGTTTACTGCAAGTGACAGCATTACATTGTCAGACAGGCAAACCTTCTAGTAACTTATTTCTTAATGTGTTGAAACCATTGGCCACACCACCAGACCATTGTCCAAATCACGGACATCTTCAAATTCTTTCATAATATTTTTTCTTTATTTTAGCCTTTTATTTCTTCATCAGCCAGTTGCACATACAGCTTTTCCTATGGAATGCTAGCTAAGGCCACTAAGTTGTCTAAACATAATTAAATGAGCAAATCAGGTATGAGATGTAATAACTAAATGGAACTGAAATGGAGCCCTCCAGTTATGCCAGTCTTTGTTAAATATCAATTTTATTTAATTCACCTTGGGCAAAACAAGCAATTTCTGTCATACCAACAGTGTATGTAGCTTAGTCAGAGTAACAATCACACATTCTTATAATAACATATAATAATAATAATAATAATAATAATAATAATAATAATAAACACATTGTCATAATTTGTACACAGTTTTCTCTGTTTATTTCATATTTTGTTAGTACAAAGTTTAAAAACATAGAACATGTGCAAGAATTGTGCAACAGTAGCATTTCATTTGAGAAAAATATGAACCAGCCACACTGTTCTTTTATCTTCTGTTAGCTTTTCAAGGCAGACCCTCCCCTACATTCCTTCAACATTCAAAGTATTCAGAAAGAAAGACAAATACCACATTCTTTAAAATCTACTTGTGATTATTTTTTTGCTTCAGTTTCCTCATAATATTTACCCCACCGTTTATACAGTACCCTCACTAATAACGGACAATCTAGTAAAGCTTAATCTCATAGCAAGTAACTTCAAGGCAGATCCTTTGTCAGTAATAACTAAAAAAAACTACTAGAAAATGCATATCATAGTAAAGTATAGAATCACACCTTTCTCTCTCAACTTTCAGAATAGGCTTCTTTCAAAAAGCCTGACAAGAATTTCCTCCTCAGGACCCCTGACACTGTCTGTAAAGCGCTGTGAAGCAAATTGAATTGAGTTGAATTGATTTCTGGGAGGTTATGGGAGCAAGGCCTGGGTTGGGTTGTCATTCTCTCCCCCTGACTGTGGCTCAGCCTGGGTCTGCACCTCTGGCTCTGCCTGCCCTTCCTCTCTGATCTCCTCATACCCACTGCCAACCAGAGGCCTGGTTATCCTCTTCTTCCTCCTCACAATCACTACACCCACAACTACCAGGGCAACCAACGCAAAGACCCCTACTGCAATGCCAAACTTTTCTCCTCCTGACATCTTAGGGTTGTTCAACTGCTCTGATATCTTTTGGATCTCATCTGCCTTGGCCAGTTTCCACATTTTTGTGTCTCCGATTCGTACCCAGGCCCTGTCCCCTTGGGTCATAACAGCCACCGTGTTGGTGGCCACCATGTATACGACTGGAGTAAGAGTGAAAGGAGGAAGGTGAATGGGCAGGAGCTGGCCTCCAGTGAAGAGGCCTGACTGGACGCAGTAGAGCACCTCACACCCATCGCTTACGGCGGCCAGGTGCTGGCTGAATTGTGGCGGGCAGCGACGTTGCCCATTCATGAGCGGGTTGCCCGACTTGCAGCTAAAGAAGCCACCAAAAGGCACTGCAAATCGAGTGCCTGCCTCATAATCATTACTGAGGCACACAGTCAGCCCATTGGCAAGCATTTGTACAGGGATGAAGTTGGGCGGACAGCTTTGAGATTTGGTTAAAGGGTTCTGTAGCATTGGGCCATAAAGACCCCCAAAGAGATAGCCAGAATTTTGTGTGGTGACTTTGTTTGCTGAGCACCAGTAAGTATCCACTTTGGCACTTCTGACATAGTAAGAGTCACCGCACACCTTTTTGCAGCAGGTGAAAAATATCCAACAGTCATGGCAGCGTTGATGACATTCGTAACGATTATATCCCTCTTCCACTACCTGAGATCGTAAAAGTGTTGGTGTGAAAGGGGAGCTACAGGTATAATCACCTGTGTCTGGATTTTTCTGAGCTTGCGCATCACATATGGGATCTGCATCTTCTGTGAGCTTGGCACACTGCTGGTAAACACCACCAAAGCTCAAGTTAGTGGCTGGACCTTCACAGCTACCATCATCTACATTGGCCTGAAAATTGAAATTCTGAGACTCTTGCTTGACACAGCCTGGACGGGTGTTTATGGTGTAGTAACGATTTATAGCTTGACGCACTGACGAGGCCAACTTACGCACGGTTGGTTCGGGAAGGTCGGGAAACACTGCTTTGGAAAGAAAGTAATGCAGCGGCATTCCTGCACGATCTATAGCGACCAAGTTGTTGAGGGTGCTTTCCTGCCATTTTTGCAAAGTAATGCCAGGGTAGAACAAAGCCCCACCATGGCTGAGGGTCAGGGAATATGTCACATTGCCTTCATAACTGCGAGTTTCTGATGTTTCATGGGAATCTTTGCTACCAATGTTAAAGCTGACCTTATTGAAAAAGTTCGCTCCGGCTGAAGCTGTTATTGTAGACTTTGAAGAGTCGCTGTTGGCAACATAAGAGGACCTAAGGTAATCCTCCTGTACCAAAGTGGCTCCAGCTTCAACTGTTGTTATCACATGAGTGCCATAGTCGAGTACGAGCCTCTCTGACAGATAAGCTGCTTGCCGAGTTTGATTGTTTTCAATAGCATCTGCTATTTCCTCAGCCTGATGGGCGAATCGGGAGTCCAGGGTGAAGTCTGGATATGCCTTCACAGTATAAAGATGGTTCCGCACCTAGAGGAAATTGACAGGAATATGAGGAAGTCAGATTTGGGGCTTGACAGTTTTAGTTCATTTCAATGTGCATAGCAGGCATCTCAGAAACTTTTAGGGAAGTTCTGAATTACCTCAAAGAGATCATGAGTTATTGCACCATTGCTTGCCCAATATTCTATCATGTGATGCTTGAAAATGATGGTGTTTGCTTTGTATGGAGCCCAATATATATGTCTTGGTCAGACATTTATGGTACAGCCCTCAAATGGATGGTGGGAAATAAGATTTGTATTACTGCATTCCTTCACAATCGTTTTGCATTTCCTCACAATAACCTTAGCATTCAAGATTTAAAACCCATATCTAGATCATGGAAAACTCTATTGTTTCCACCATAACTAATAACTCCTTTTGCAACAATACACATTACTTGCAATAAATGGTTAGATAAAATATATAATGGTGAGTAAGTAACTTGGGTGCCTGACCGGGTGGACTGAGTTTTGTAATCCATTTCTTTGTGAGTGGAGAAGCATGCATTTATTAAGGAAAGGGTATGCATTTATCAATGTTGTTATCACCAGATAATGTGAAAGACTCTCTTCTCTAGGGCTTACTTGCCAATATGTTCCTGTATGGACTTATAACACAAATCCCTGGACAATTCAGAGGTAAAATTTTATTACAGTAAAGGGAAACCAGGCAATTTTCCCCACTGTTTTTTAATCCATAGACAATTTGTTTTGGTACCATCTCCAAACTAATGGATGTATGCAAGTTTTATTCCCACCAGCCATCCAGGATATGCACTGTACAGTTCTGGGTGGGAGGTTGGACTCCCTGGCAAAAGAGACGCTTAGTCTCAAAGAAAGATTATGAATTATTTTTTTTATTAAAGTTTTTTTTTTAAGGAAACCACTTCAAATTGAAAGAAAACCTTTTTCAGACATCATTAACATGCTTTAGCAGTGGAAAATGTTTCAAAGGTTTTGTAAAGATTTTATTGTGAATGTAGTTTACAAGTTTTTTTTTTTTTTTTTTTTTTTTTTGTTTTCCTGGCAACATGGATTGACTAATGCATTTTCCACTAATAGCATAATAATACACTTACCTGCACACGGGCAGTAACAGATGTCTCTCTGACCTGATGAGTTTTCATCCTTTGATTCTCTGAGGAGTATTTTGCGTTGAGGACGGAGAAGAAAGACGCATCTGCGTTGATAGAGTGAGAGGTGGTACTGCGTTGGTCCAGCCACGAAGAGATGATATCAGAATTGGTCTCCACTCCACTCACTTTCTGAGGAATAACGAACACCTCATCAGGGATGAGATAGACTCCGTCCTCTGTAGTTTGGCACTGGGAATAACTGAAGTTCATCACTCTTCCCATGTCCAAATTACGGAGGTTGTCCCAGCCTCCACCGGGCAAGACCTCCAGGGCTGGGTTTGTCATAGTTTGCCGACAATCTCGTAGTCCATTGCTTCTGCGAGAGGATGGATGAGAACTTATTAAAGTGCTGAAAGATACAACTAGCCAAAGTTGCAATCGGAGAGCCATGGTGTCTGTCTTAAAAGACGAACCTCAAATTGGGGCAAGGTATAAGTATGTCCCCTGTTCCCTCATGTCACGAGACAATGGCACGTAGTGTCAATGTTGTTACAGCGTGGTTCAATGAACTTTTAGTTTCAGATCATGAAATATGCGCCTTCAGTGTCTCGCTTCTGCTTTGGCGGTTTCGTATAGCCTACTTCTCATTTTGATTTTCTTTCTTTCTTTCTTTTTTTTTTTTTTACTTTTAGACTATTTATAAAAAAAATAAAGTTAGATGGTGCACTACTGTAGGTCTACTATACTACCTACATTCAGTGAATGGTAACCTCGATGGTACAGTGAAAGCTACATTCTTGTCAGTCCATCTGTAATCAACCATTCACCAGACATGAATGGAAGAGGCACGAAACGAAAACATAGGCTGTACGTAACGTTGCAAATATTCTGAAGGCAATTCAGACAACCAACCGCTGTAAAAACACAATTTAGCAGCTAGGCCACAAACAAACAAAGTAGGCCAAGGCAACTTCATTGTTATTGCTACAGGCAAATGACAACAAATGTATCATTTATTTCCATGAGGATCACATTTCGTGTTGGATTCGAATTTGACACACGAATACTTTTTGTAAGTGGCCCTGGGATGAAAGCTTCTGCTAAATGCATGTAATGTAAAAGAATTGGAGATTTCTAGAGTCGCAGATTGATCAAAAGGCAAGGTTGCAAGACTGCGGTCTAATGGGCCATAGAAAATATATAGAGCACGTCATGCACGACAACAGGTGGCAGCATTCTACCCATTATAATTACAGCACAGTAATGGCAACGTGTTTTGTAGATTTTTCTCACTCAATTGAATGATCATATAGAAACATTGGAGAAAATAATTTAGCAAAGTCATCAGGCTCAAACGTCATCAGGTTCAAATACCCTCGTATTACACAAGTTGCATTGTGTGGTAGAATTAACGCCCTCAAATGTTGGACAAGTGTTGTTGGGCATTTCTGAAATTTAGAGAAGAGGGAAACAATAAATAATTAACATCTGAGCTATAAAAATGATAAATTGAATATGCGTTACACCACACATTTTCAGGTATATTTACGCAAGTTTTACTCTGCCTTTTCAGCTGGTGTCTTGCGCAAAACATTGCGCTCTTCTTAGTGGCGCTGTCCAAGGTGCTCTCTGGTTCTGCTGCTCATCTTCAGAGCAATAGGATCCGTTTATGTTGTTTTAAAGAATGTCCTCATTAGATCGATGCCAGACACTCTTGTAAAGGAAGATTTAAGATTATGCCATGTTAGCCAGGGAAACTATATAGAGTAGGCTATTTTTTTCAGGTAGGATATTCTCTAAAGTGACGCACAAGGTAATGTGTGCGCGTGCTCCTACAGCAAACCTCATATCTTATTCGTTCTTGTGCTTCTTAAAAATAGAGATAAAACCTTTCGTTAAGTCAAACAGTTTGTGTTTTAGCTCTCTCAATTATGAATGTCTTGTAAGAATGTGCTGTAAGTTATGTCATTGGTTCTCGTGAAACGCATCCTAGCGCGCAGTCTCCCTCTCTCTGTTTTTGTTTTGGGCGTGGAGGTGCTGATAGGCACAGAGCGTGTTAAACCAAAGTCTCGAATGCTCTGTATCGCACTTATACATGTTTTTGATATGATATGATTACTTTGAGCGGGACAAAATAGGAGGGAAGTGGACAGCGCGAAAATTGTTGGCGCATTTTGGACAGCGGATACCCTTCCCACTCCCACAGTAGCCAAATGCGAAATGGACGAGATCCCTTCCATCGCCCCAGTATTTTTTTCTATTAGGCTACCAAAAAACGAAAATTGAATATGGGAATTCAAGTATAGTGGAATTATTCAAAGCAATATTACGCCAAAGACTCTAACATAGCATAGGCCTACACTGAAACAATATATTAAAAAAATACAGCTCGCCAAATTACGCACAGCAAATTCCACATTCTGCTGATGGTTTATGGGCTTAATATATGTAACAGTAAATGCCCCCAGGTTAGTACAATACATTGATGGTAGTTGGTGAGGTTCCCTCTTTATTGTAAAGCGCCTGATGAAGTGGTATAGATTTGTTTATTTGTTGTTGTTTGTATAATTGAACTGTGTGTTGTCAAACCCATACACCCCTAATACATTCCAAATCAAGAGTTAAGTCGATGCGGAGTTTGTGAAATCAATAGTTTTATTTTACAATGCTCAATAGTTAATATTTCATTTCCTTTACAAAAGCTTAATATATGCGTTAAAAAAGTATAAAAGCAAGCAACAAATTTAAACAATGAAAATGTGAAGCAAGGTTTGCAAAATGTACTTGCATTTTTTGACAAAATATTTTATGACTCTGCATGAGTTATAAAGAGAGTCCATGTACACCCCGCATTCACTTCTTCTTGGCTGCCGCCCGTTTGCTTTTCCCTTTGGAAACTCTGCGCTTAGCCTTACGGGGACTCTTGGGCTTCTTGGCTGCAGCTGGTTTCTTGGCCTTCTTTGGACTCTTTGATCTCCTCCTCCTGCGCTTCTTTGGTGTGCCTGCTGCTTTCGCTGCTGTCGCCCGTTTAGGCTTCTTAGCCTTTTTGACCTTTTTGGCCTTAGGCTTCTTGGCTTTCTTGACAGTCTTTTTCTTGGGTGCAGGCTTCTTGCCGAGTTTGAAAGAGCCGGAGGCACCAGTGCCTTTTTTCTGAAGGAGACTTCCATTGGTCACCAAGCGTCTCACTGCAAGTCTTATGCGTGCGTTATTCTTCACCACATCATACCCGCTGCTTGCAAGTCCCTTCTTCAGGGCGACGAGAGAAACACCACCGCGTTCTTTGGATGCACCCACCACTTTCAGAATACGGTCAGACACAGTGGGCCCTGTTTTCCTGGGCTTTGACGACCTTCTCTTTTTTGCAGGCTTGGCTGCGGGTGCAGCGGCTGGCGCCGGGGGTACTCCTGACATGGTGGCTCAAGTGACAAGTTCTCGAGGATGACAGAGTGTGTGGGTGGGAGCACAACCTCACCGTAAATAAAGATATGATGAGAACCATGGAGACTCAAGTGTCCGGCTGCAGCGCGCCTCTTTTGATATAAATTATAAGTTGTGTTTTTTTAGTCCAATTAAAGGTTTTCTACGTGTGTCTAAGAGGCTTAATTGTGATAAATAAATATATCAATAGTATGCGCAAAGAATGCGCAATGCGGTCAGTGTCTTGGTATTTTTAAAGAATAACCTTGTGTGTTTATAAACTCCTAAAATGTTACTGATACTTTGATCTTTTCCAGTTCACTTGAAGTCGATTTCGTTCTTTTCAGTTCATTTATAGAAAAGAAAATAAAGAGAAAAGCAAGTTTGTTCTTCGTTTGTACCTTTTAAATGTTAATAGCAGTTTCTGTAAAGAAAATAAGCCATTTGGATATATTAACAATCCGTATTATTTGTCTTTAAAACCCCTAAGAAGCACACTCTCTGATCAAGCTTTAATGTTGCAATTTACAACATAAACAAATCATATATTTTAATATTTAATAGATAAGCATTTGGATGCGTGCGCCATCTCTAAACTGTTTAAATTAGTCTTTTTCGTATTTTTGAGTCATTGGTTCTGTAAACCTTTATTCTGTTTCTCAATACTAACTAGTAGGACAGAGCGGGAATCTCCATGGGTTGGTGCCAAAAGAAACACCAAACTTCCCGCGCCTTGGAACACTTGGAATACTGAATACCAAACTGCAATACTCGTATTCACATTTTACATAAGAGTCTATTGTTCATTAAGCAATGACTTATTGGGAGGGAATTAAGGCTCCGTTAGTATTTTCTTTTTCCTGGCCTCGAGTTATACTTTCTTCCCTTTCTTGTGCTTTGTGTATTTTCCTAATACATGTTCCTTAGCAGCTATATTTGTTTTTAAGGAAAATTAGGAAATAGCTACATTTCAAGCGTATATAGCCTATTATTGTGGGCAGGATTTTCGTCTTCTTGATGAGCAAATTGCCACTTACATCCTCCAGCAGCAAATGACATGATGACAGTCTTATCTTTTGCACCAGATATGCTTTCTTTAAACGTCCCAAAATGACCCTATAATGCTCATCTGACTCCAAGGGAACATTCTCCAGTTTTATTTAACACTGGAATTTTTTAACAGAAATGTTTCCTTTTTAAGTGTGATTTGCAAGTTTGTTCAAGAAGTAACCGGCAAAATGTGCACTAAAAGTCCATAACTACTGCAGTGAAATAGATTGTCTTCAAAATATGGCTCTCATCCTTCTGTGGCAATTTGCACCCAGAGCCCCTTAAATGTTTTTGTAAACTTGGATGATAAGGAGCTACTTGGTGGATTTAAACTTTTCTTTTTTACTGAAATGTTACTGTACAGTGGCCACTGCCGATATTAGATTTTATTTTTTTTCCTATAAGGGACATTGTAACAGACCACTGGGTCTGTTGAAATAGTTGAAAAGTCAGGTAAGTAGCCTAAACAATTTAAGGAAAATGTATCATATTCCATGGAGCAATTTTTATTGTTTGGTAATATGTATTAACCTGCCATGCGTTTACTGTAACTTCAGGCTTATTTCATAAGCTGCACCAACAGCAAACTACACGAGCAAGAAGTTATCCATAGAGATGTCAATGTAAGGCAATCCATATAATGCTGATTTCCCAGTTCCTGACGAGGACAAGATAGGCCTATGAAGCAGCAGCCTTTTGTTCCTGGTAGAAATTTCACAACATTGGTATGTAGTTTTATGATATACAGTAGGCCTACTGTAATTTTCAATTTTATCTGTAAGCTTTATCAGTTGCCTGAGGGAATTACTTATACTCAAAACCCAGATTGACTTAAAAGGAGAAATCTGGTGTGACTCAATCAATAGCCCTGCCGTTCCAAGTACCTGAATGCTGTCCTTTAGAAAAAGAACAAGACAATTTGATGCCAAATAATAAAACCATTACTAATGCTGACTGAATGGGGCATAATGAAATTAAACTAGAGGCTTAAGTTAAAGTTGTTATGCCCCATTCACTTAATGTTATAGCCCCTGCACACTGAAAAGACTGCCCGACACCGACAGCACTTTGTCGTTGTCGGACACTAGTAAGAAAATATTAAAACCACCCCGGTTTTACTCCAAAGTTCAGACTGATGATGCCCTTTGAATGTCATGTCATATGATTCACTATGCTGGAGTATGGTGTGCGATCACACTGCATATAGCCTAACTTGCCCCAGCTGAACCTTCCATCCATGACAGAAAATGCACAAACACCTTGCTACACAAAAACTAGGTTGTGTTCAGATATCGTGGTGTTTAGCCAATCACAACTCTCTATGTGGCCAGGGAATCGTAGGGCGGGCTTAGCGTTGTTTGCATTGACTTATTAGTTGCTCTGATTGTTTGTAGCCGTCGTACCCATGGGGTCTATCGATCGTGGTCAGACTATACATTTTATGTTATAGTGTGGCTTGTTAGGCTACCTGACTCACACACCGAGAGTGTTGAGGTGTTATGAGAAGATGACAGTTGTTTCCTGATGGCTTGTAGATAAAAAGTAAAAAAAATACTCTATATCCTGATAAGAGGGTGGAAAAAAAACTTTGTCACATGTCTGAGGTTGGAGATGTTTACTCCTCCAATGCAGGATTGCAGAGGTTCTATGAGGGTGGTAAGATGCCACGTATGTGCTGTGATCTGACAACCCTTTGCAAGGCTCTGCAGTCTTGCGTACTTTATGATCTTATGATGCCATCAGAAATGACATCAGAGAGGCCGCTCAAGCTTTTTTGTAACAATCTAAGGGATTTATCCCCTCCCCTCCCCTTCTGATTCATACTTGTCAGTGCCAGGTCAGTGTCTGGTCACTGACTTAAATGCTGGGAAGGGTGTGTAACACATCACATTATATTTCCACGTAAATTCATTACAGAGTATGCAGACTATTATAATGTGTTCCATCAAATTACAGTAAATTACAGTTATGCTACAGTTAGTGTGCTCAGTAACTGTTCTCTATGTGTATGGTCAGATCAAATCAGGGGCTGAGAACCTAAAGCCTACTATTCAGGAGAGCCAAAACAAAAATATCTACTAATGTCTAGCCTACTATATGCTATATTCTGTACTGATCAAAATATTTAGCGCACATTTATTGACACAAATGGTGTCAATACTGTGACGCTAAATTTATTTGATGCTGTTACAGGTATTCCACCTCTCAAACAGAGGTTCCAAATTCACACTCAGGTGGATGGCAGCTATATCACTAGTGGTGAACCGTAATTGGGTAACCTATCGTGTCATTTGCGTAGCAGTGTAATTTTGATATGGGAGTAACTTGTGATATGGCCAAGGAGGAAGGGGTAGATAATCAGCTGCTGGGAGGCCAACAGTGACACCTGGGGGCTAGCAGGAGGAACAGGGGGCAAGCGCAGTTCTTGAGATAAGACCACACACATGGTATGAAATGTGTAGATCACACAAACAGGACAGGACAGTGGACTGTCATATTTTTCCTGATCTAAATGTATAAACTACTGCTTCCTGCCAGAAAAATACAGATACCTTGGCTGTGGATTGGTAGGAAGCTCCAGACAGTTAGAGGAGTTTGGAGTAATCAATGTGACAGGGAGTTAATTTGATCAGAAAAGGCAGACTGTGCCTTTAAGAGCTTGTGTAATAAGACCTATACTAACTGTGAAGTTGTCTGCATACTGTAGAAAGCATGAGTTTTTGAAGATTCTACGGTGTGAAAAACATTGATTAAACCCAGAGTCTGTTATTTAAGTATCTAATATTAGAGTTAGCTACTTGAGGACAGCTTTGTTATTTGGATTAGTGCAAAGTCACAGTTGAATTATTAATAGTCTTGTTATACTCAACGGAAGTACAGCAATAGGTCAGGCAGGGAGGAAGTGTGAACTGTCACATGTTTTTTGTTCTGTTTACTGAGCATAAAGAAACTGGTCATACAAGTCCCTCAAGACAATCTTGTATATGTCTCTTTTCAAAGACATATTGAAGATAGTCATGTTGAGATGACGTACTAGAGTTTTGGTATGGTATACCTACCATTAATGTCTACACACCTCTGTAAAAGTGAGCACACTTCCGTATAGCTTGGGTACAATTTAGGCTTGTTCGCTGTGGGGCCTACTGTATCATTGCCAGCTGTTTACATGTTAATGGATGAGGGATTTTCAGAGGATAATACTGGTAAATCTATACTACAAGCTGTCCAATGACAAAGTGGTATCAAAGTTCCATTGCTATAGTTTTGTTCCATTAAAATATACTACAGAAGCAAATTACTTTGTGAGCAACACTGATTGGAACTTGATGTCAGTATATGTTCAAAGTATGTATGCTCAAAAGTCTTCTAAAACTTTAGTAAAATAATAAAAATCTAAAGGCCTAAAAAGATAAATAAATAAAAACTACCACTCAAGGACAGTATTAGTGTTTTTTGGAGAGGCGTGGAATATCCCTAGAGCTAGAATAGCCTACCTTTACAAAAGGCACTATGTGCCTTACTGCCAGTTAAATCTGGTCAAAGACTTTATATAGCCTATAAAGCCATAGAAAAGAAGGGGAAGCAGCCCAGCACTGATAGCGCAACGCTGAAGTAAAATATAGGCCATTTATTGACACCAAATAAACCTTTCACCTTAACTATGTTTCAGTTCAAGGCAAAGTAGGCCACGCCACAGGATGGTCATGGTGGGGGCGCTAATGAAACTATAACGTTATAATAGCCTACCTACCCATAGAACATATTTCTATGATACCTACCAACCCACGCTTTCCTCTTGTAGTGTGTGTATACAATATTGTTGAAAAGTTTGGCATTTCATAGCCTAACCTTTCTTACTGGATCACTAAAATAGCCTACAATTTTCTGTCATTCGTCACCTTGTTATAGCCAATTAGAATCTTAGATAACGTTATATCTCACTTGTTTCACTCAAAAAGGGCAATAACTTACTGATTCCACCGAAGCCTGTCAGTGCTTGAGGTGACCATATGAGTTTGAGTCTGGTGATTTACGCAACCGCGCCTGAGCATGTGACTGTGTCATTTCCAGCTGAGCTGCTCCGTTGACTTCATGTGAAGCGCTTCAGTCGAGACGAGTGGAGTTGACTGGTTGTGCTGTTGTTCTTTACACTGTAAACGTCTCTCAGATCAAAGATGGACTGTGGAATCATCACATCGAAGACTGTTTTGCTGTTTCTCAGCCTTATATTTTGGGTAAGCGGGTTTTTATAAATGTATGGATTCAGTGGATTGAAAGAGGGGAGTTTGTTGTAGCCTACAGTAATTATTACGCGTAACGTTAGTCGACAAGCGAAACCAATGCATGAAATATGATAACGTTACAGCAGAAGTTTGATTAGTCTGACTATCTTTAAATAGGCCTTGGCTATATGAGATTTCTGTTTTCCTTTGGTCAGTGGTGAATATTCTCGTTTGAACTGTCTTAAACCCCTTATTAGGAAGAAACACGTTAAAGTTTGCTGTGGTATTGGTGGCCCAGTTAAGTTAACGCAGTTCCGCAAACTACCTACCTTGTTTTTTTTAAGTCGGTGATTTCGCCTTTACTGTTTAGTTGGCCTGTAGCCGCCTAATGTTTTGCCGTCATGTTATGGATTTTTGTTTCATCATCATATGTCTAACTGGTTTGTTTGTATAACTTACAAACTTACAAGGCTATATACGTTTTGCAGAATTGATTGAGTTTCCATCTAACGGTGGCATTACATGCGAAATCGCTTATTTCCGCTTTATAATGACACATTCTTTTCTCTGTAATAGTTCAAAACAAAAAAATGGAAAGTACCGTAAAAAGTTTGTGATTATCCCAGTCTTCAATCAGGCCTTGTTTAATCAAACTCCTTGAAGGCATCTATAAAAACATGTAAATATATTTAGAGAAAAATGTCTCTTCCTCAATCTCTCTTCCTCACTCTCTGTTCTTTTTCTTGCTTTAGGCCCAAAATGTAATGAAACTGATTACAGTGTGAACATTCATGCGCCATGATTCATATTCTGAAGTATGAAGACGTCCATTTAGACTTAATATTTTGTTTACTGAAGTACTAGGCGAACTGGAATTCCTGAAGATTTAAGCTTTTGAATCTCCCTAGGCTGGGGCATGGAAATCCTCCTTAACTAACACCTTGACACAGTGAATAGGCTACTATGCACACAGATTATTGATGCATTTCTTCTCTGTGTTTACAGCATCACTGCCTTTCAGGGGATTTGACAGGTCACCCCTAAGGGCTGCTAATCATGTTAGATCCCCATTAGTCAGTGTAGTCGACTTTCATTTTCTTTTTTACTGTTTTTTTTTTTTTTTTTTTTTTTTTTCTTTGGGGAAAGTTTTATGCCAGATATTTTCAAACCAAACAATGAAACAACCGTAATACAGACCAAGAACACAGATAGGCAACACATGGACGTCCTTGAAACATTGACATCGGAATCTCTTTTGTTGAGAGTTGAACCATATTTTCCACGTGCGCTTCTTACTTCTGCTGTCTGATTTTTTTTTCTTGAACATCAGAGCCGCAGGAACCAAGTTCCTAGAAGGGATTAAGGGGATAGTATCCTGAGTCCCATGACGGCAGTCTGATTGTGAGAACAGTTAGTCATGTGCTATGGAGGGGTGAGCGAGAGGGTGACTCATGTGATCAGAAACGACCCTCAAACCTCAGAAACGGCCCTCCTTTTTTTGTGCTGTACAACTTCCTCCCTTCTGCTTTGTCTGTGTGTCATGAGTGCATCCGAGGACCTTGTGTGAGTCACTTGTTGATATCACATGGTCAGGATGGGCAGTGCACACAGATTATTGATACATAGTATCAGTATGAAGCAGTATCAGATTTATTACTTCCAATTCAGATGAAGATATGTAAAACATTTCATCCAACAGTAGCGTAAAGAGGGGACAGGGGGGGGTGTCCACAAATCTGCAAGTGGATCTGCACCTCTTTGGAGACATAATATTGGAAAATTTAATTTTAAACTCAATTTAGATAACTATATTGTGTGTGCACAATGCATGTGTTGCCAAAGTAAAAGTGTGCACACTTTGTAAGCACACAAAAACAAATATTTCCTAATATACAGTGCCTGTCACCGTTAATTATGTGGATACGAATATATCTTTATTGTTGAATTCAATTCCATCATTGATAGTGATCTGCCTGCTCAACATGTTTGTGTTTCAGCAAAAGAGGAATCACATTTAACCGGTGTCCATGTTTTTTTAGCACTTTTCCTTCCTCAGGTGAAAGCTATGCATTGCACAGTTTGGCCTCAGGCTTAGAATAACAGGATGAGCACATACTAAGGGAAATATGACCTGACTCACCAAACCTATTTTTCAAACAGGGAAATGTAACCGATAGAACCTCAGACAACATCACTGTAATATAGAAGCGTTAAAACTTGGTATAGGCTAATAGTGGTGCAGGGGTGTTTCCTCAGTTTGCTCTTGTGGCTCAACAGGTCTTGTTCTGTTTATGTTTATTTTGCTCCTGCGTCAGTTTCATTCAAACATTACAACTGCAAGAAGATCCTGTTCAGTGTTTAGCATCTGGAACTAGAAGAAAGTGCAGTCCTCCACCAAGGCAATGTAGTCACAGATATAATATAAATTCCAGATGGTGTTCTGGATCACCACCAAAATTTAATCAGTCGTTACTTGTCCCAATACATACATCTGAAAATTTCATTCAAATTCGTGCAATACTTTTCAAGTTATTTTGTACAGACAGACACCGGTGAAAACATTACCTCCTTGGCGGATGTAATGATGGACAAATACAATAGCTGCACCTAACGTCCATTTAACTTTGTGTTTGTTTGCACTTTTTTTTTGTCCCCTTCTCCCAGGCTGCTGGTGCTGTTTTGGCCTATGTGGGAGCCTATATCATTAAGAGCTATGACAGCTTCCAGAGCTTCGTATCGGACAAGGGCACCCTTGTCCCTGCTGTAATCATCATTGTTGTAGCTGCTGCAATGTTCATCATTGGACTTGTGGGCTGTTGTGCCACCTTAAGGGAGTCCAAGATTGGATTGAGCTTTGTAAGTAGAAATCTCATTGTTTTGTTTTTGTTAAGAAAAAAGTTTCACACCATATTTTTGTTCTTTTCTTTTCTTTTGAGACAATTATTATGGGTTGTCTGTAGAAACTAACAATTGTTGTTTCCTTACCCCAGTTCCTGATTATCGTCTTCATCATCTTTGCGGCTGAGGTGGCTATTCTTGTCTGTGGCTTCATCTATATGCGAAGGGTAAGCAAGTGTCTGAGCTTTTCACACCATTCATTTTTCACACCAGACATTGTGTGCAAGCAACATAACCAAGTGTTGCTAACCAAGTGTTCACAAATAGTTTGTCCAGAGTTTGAGCATCAAATAGAGTTATAGCAATTTGTTCATTCTGCCTGTTGAGAGAAAATTGTGACTTTGTGATTTTTCTTGGGTTGCATTTGACAGATAAATGGCGCGGTAGAACAATCAATGGTTACTGTGTTTGATAAGTATGATGGCCAAAACACAGAGAGCAAGGCTGTGGACATGCTGCAGACTACGGTAAGATTCCGGTGCTTTTATCTGGGCTGGGACTGTGAAAGTAGTAATGCTGTGGTACAGTGAGCACTTTGCACATTACATGACTACCATAACCTGATGAATGTGAACTTGCACACATAATATGTGTATCTAGTATGGCAAAAAATGTAGGACAGTATAATTTACTGATATTGATTTTTAAATATTTTTTATGTATTTTATATTTTGATTTTTATACGTGTTTAACCATTCGTTTCCCTTCAGTTTGAGTGCTGTGGTGTACAGAACTCCACCGACTGGACCAGCAGGAGCTGGTACACTTCTCACAATAACACAGTTCCCCTTTCCTGCTGCAAGAATGCAACCGCCTCCACCTGTACCGGACGCCTAGACCAGCCAGACACTCTCAACACTCAGGTAGAAATGACACCCAAATCATATCAAGATCTCTTGCTCATGTTCAGCAGTGGCCAATCATAGTTTTGACCCAGGCATGTGGAATCAGAGACTTGCCATATCGTTTCCTGGTCCTCAGTATTTTCCATGTTCATGTTCAATTCTATTGTTGATTTGAGTTCTATTGAATATTTATGTTTTTGTTGGTATAATAGATATAATATAATATAATAGAGTTTTTTCTGTCTCTTTCAATGCGCAAAAGATGATAACTCCTGATGTTGACTTTCATACACAATGCCACTAAGGTGATAGATTGCTGGCCGCATTTTAGACAAGATAACAAAAAGCACGTCAATTCTTAAAGATTTGTTGCATTGTGCTGGGAATTTGACCTCACCTCATGCAGTGACTCTTGGTGAATAGCCATTAGTCAGTGTCCTTCTGACCTGCTCATGGAATGATGTATGATTTATGTCTGTACAGGGCTGTGAAGCCAAGCTGGAGAGTTTCCTTCAGAGCGTGCTCAGTTATGCCATGTTGTTTATCCTGGGTTTGGCTATCATCAAGGTAGGTAGCCTGTAGACCTGGTTTTGTTGGGCCGTTGTTGGCTCTGTGACCTGTGTGTGTTCAGTACAACTTCTGTTCTGTGGCTAGTCCTTAATACAGTTGCTTTGTGTCTCTCTTCCTTTAGTTCTTCGGGATAATCAGTGTCTGTGTGATCACATGCCGAAGCCGCAGAAATGAGTACCAGCAGTTTTATGCGTGATCTCAGCACAGAAGCTTCTGACAATCACAACCACTGAGGAGGAAAGTTTTACACACACACACACACACACAGACACACACACCCTCACATTCACTCCTATATCTTTCTGAACGGTTTGTTTGTTAGTTTTTTTGCACTGGGTTATTACTGCCTTTGTACAGAGCATATCACATATTTTGAAATGTCACACAATTGGAGGGAAATGAGTATGTAATAGCTCAATAGCCTTTTATGTTGCAATGCTGACAGTTGGAGTCTGAAAATGCTCTGCTACTTAGTCAATACCTGTACATACACTTTCAACTATAATTGATGTACCTTATTTATCTGTCTTACTCGAGAGGGAAGATGACTAGTTTTCTGCCATGTATTCATGGACTTTTTGGTTAGTTACAGACTGTTAGTTTGGAGTTGACTAAAAATGAGTGATGTTTGTTCCCTGAAAGGGGTATTCTTCCCATGAATTGTGTTAATCTGTTTGGCTGTTTTCTATTTAATTTCTTAGAAATAGTCTATATGACTTAATAAATTTACTTTAATTTAACCCTTTGGTGGGAATGTCAATGTTTGACATAAACAAATAGGTTGATTTAAGGAGTGGACATAGTCATTGGGTTGGATTGTTTGTAATGCCAGTATATTTCAAGTATGTTAGATATCTCTCATAACAGACACAGATATAGCCTGGTAGGCCTATCATATTACACTTCCCCGTAGCCAGCCACTAGTTCTCAGAAAATGTATGCTGCAGTTTCAGATAAGTCTCATAGTCAACGACTTTTGCATATCTTTTATTTTTGGGACAATTTTTGGTGATTTTCCAAGTGGTTGTTTTAAAAGCTTATGCAAAAAAAAGTTTATGCAAAACAAATGCAAAAGTATATTTTAATATAGGTCTAGAAGAATTCAACAGCCAGGGCAGAATAATGTGCCAAGACATTTGATTAATCTTCTTGCAACAATGATTTTTAAAATGTACTTTAATGTTTTAATTATTTTAATACTGTCAATCTGAATTTATTTTCTAAATAAAATCAACATGTTTTCTGACCTTATGGACTTCATGCTTCTCTCCTTATTACATACTGGTATTTGTATTTAACTATTCTTATACTTACTAAGTATTTCAACTTGTTCATTTTCCTCAATGTCTGCAGACCACTTGCAACAGGATTTGAAATTGTGGTAGTTGTACCAACTCTGCTCACAAGGGGGAAGCACAAACATCATGTTTGTTTGTTTGTTTGTTTTTCACCAAAAAGGTTGAATCGGTGATGCTTTTGGAAATCTAATTTATTTAAGTTTAGTTTTCTTGGAGAAACTCTGTGTCAATAAGGCTGTCTCCCTTTATTCTACAGTGATCTAGGATAATAGAGAGCTAAAGGTTCATGAGGAGATGTAACTTTTGTATTATAAAAAGTGGTATGTGTTTACTCTACCTTGTGTTGTGGACTACCAAAATGTATATTCTGGCTATGACCTATTGACAGGGCCCTATCCAAAGAGTGGAATCAGTGGTTGGTACAGTTAGGGTATGTCAAGGCGACTCTGTATAGTGCAGTGTTTCTCAAACTGTCAAACGGGCGCAGACACATGGCAGGTGGGGCGTGAGACATCTCTTTGCAATCGACCAACGGCTGCACCATGCCCCCTAAATTCACACCTATTCATCAGATATGCGCATATGACAGTAAATTGAACTTTCCAATGGTGTTTGCTAGTTGCTGTGATGAGGGGTTTGAGAGAAATTTGGCATTGAATTAGTAACACGAAAATTCTAACATTGACAAAAATCCTGTACTCGCAAAGTATTCCTCACAGAAATATTGCGCGCAAATTGAGCCTTCCAGGTGGGGTGTCAAAATTATTTGCCTTCCAAAGTGGGGAATGACAGAAAAAGTTTGAGAACCACTGGTATGGTGTAATGTAAATAGTCCAACTAAACTTGGGAGAACAGCTGTTGAGGCCCTATGGTTTGCTTCGGCACATACAGTAGCAGTACAGTACAGTATACCTGCACATCAAAGCTACTTGTCATGTCAACATTAGTAAGCTATTTGCTGACTGCACCTTCAAGAACTTTTATCAATCTTCTTGTAGTTAAGTCAATTTGTTTTTACACAATTGTCACACCGGACAATTCTTCTCATCCTTTCTCATTACAAACTACTGCCCAAAGTTATGCAGGCTCACCGATTATAAAACAATAGGCGTTAGGCCTTTAAATAAATTGCTACCAAGCTTTGAAAGCAATTATTGCATGGCTGCTATTTGATATGATATCTCCCTAAGGCTTCTGAGCTGATGAGTCAAACAGAGTTCTCACTAGGCCTACTTCACAGCTTCCCCTGGCACTGTTATAATCATATGCACTGGTGTGCTCTTTGTAAGCAATAAAGAGAGGCCACTGGTTATGCTGGTTTTACCATGGGCATAACACGTAGCGGCACTGATCACGATTCAACCAATCGCAAATAAGGGCTGGAACTATCAGTTTTATAAGTAAGAAATGAACACGTGGAACATTCAAACATTTTAAAGCTCGTTGGATCAACTATGTTGTATGAAATGTGCTATAATAAAAGTGACTTGACTGGACTAAACATTCTTAAAGCATTTTAATAATTCAACCTGTGTAGTAACAAAAGTACATGGCTTACTACATCTCCATGATTCAATTATATTGGAGTTGTTGAGATAAGATGCAGCATTTTCAGTATTTCACATAAAACACCTTGAATTGAGCCTGGATATAAGATGTATTGTAGCATTACTGTAAGATTACCCGTGGGGTGGCTGTATAATGAAGTGAAATATGCATTAAGAACAGTACTTTGAGCTCTATTTTTTTCCCCCAAAAGGGCACCTTCAATAATGTATTATGTCTTCATTTTCTTATAAGGAGTGCCAAGCCACAAGTATATTTCCAAAGGCACATAGTGTATTTGTACCAATCTTTCACATTTAGAGTCAGGGACCAGACACTAGAGAAAGAAAAGAGTCATGTCAGTGGGTCAATAAAACTTAATTACAAGCCAGCCTCTTTGTATTCAGCGAACAACTCATCTTTAGCCTTCTAATGATGTCACTTTGGACTCACATGTAAGCTAGCTTGTCTCAGAGAAACTGACTAAGAAAAAAAATCCCTGGCAAACCAATAAAGTTAGGTCACAGACCACCAGTGGTGGTCCCTGGGCCACACACCCGAGAACCACTGGCATAGATGTTAATATAGTCTACTGTACCTTTGAGCTACATTTACTACAGGTATAGCATGTACAGTACATATAGATAGTTATGGGGATATAGATACAGACCATCATACACCAAATTGTATGGGTCTGATCTGCACAAATTGTACAGACAGACATGTTAACACTAAATTTGTTGTTAGGAAATCAAATGACTCCCTTTGTGTGTAAAACTTAGTTCTCTTCAAATGAAGCTATTGTTCTATATAATATACTGAGTTATACTGAGAATAGGCGTGTGTTTGTGTGTTTGACCCAAAAAATACAACTGCCTTTTAACCAGTGCAACAGCAAAAGGTCACATTCTCCATAAGACAACAATGTTACTTTTTCTTTACAGGATTACACTGTCTGCTGCCCATTTGAACATCACAAACTCACTGAATGGACTTAAATGGAGCCTTTGCTTTACCGTCAATGTGCCGGAACAGTCACACGACTTTTAGTCAATCTCTTGTTCTCTGTAGAGGTCACTTCAACTGCCCAATGTGCCATTATTCATTAATTTAACCATTTTAACCATTATATTTCATAGTGACATTAACTTCTAAAGACATATAGGCCTACAGACACACTTACACACTTTATCTATCTATCTATCTATCTATCTATCTATCTATCTATCTATCTATCTATCTATCTATCTATCTATCTATCTATCTATCTATCTATCTATCTATCTATCTCCCTACTGTGTCTATCTTTTTTTTTTTTCTGTCGGTCTGTGTCTGTCCATCTATCAATATCATGTTTTCCATCCTACATCTCTCCGTCCATCCATGAATCTGATCTCTTCCCAGAAAGGGATTTGTGTTTGTTTCCCCTCCAATGAGGTCACTCAGAATGCTGAGTCAGGTGGTTCTACTGAAGACAAGCTCCTAATTTATTTATTTCCCCCCGTCTTACTCGGACACATCCGTGCCGAAATCTGACCTCCGGGGGATGATGAGAGAGACAGCGGGAGGGCAGCCAAAACATCCTTCCCACTCGGAGGGGATCCAAGGACTTCTGCACCAGCGCCCCAGTCTCAACTAGGCTGCCTGCCGGCCTTCTCTAGCTGCCTGCTGCTACTGCTGCTGCCGTTGCAGCTGCTGCAGCCAGCATTTTTAGCTCATGTATAATGATCCTTTCTTCATTTCTGCACACATCCACCCATTTCTTCCTTCACAGCCTGCCCCATCTAGGCTGTGGCTGGATAGAGAGAAGAGGGCAGGGTTCACCTTCGGTCATACAGCATACAGAGGATGGTTTGGATTAACCTCAGGTTATGTTTGGATGGGTGTAGTAGCAAATCAGAGAACTTTTCAGGGTAACCCTGAATATTACCAACATCACTGTTTCTCAAATGTGGCACTTTTGTGTTTTGTGTGTTCTGTGATGAACATCCTGGGTGACAGACAGTTCCTTCCTACTTCTGTGACGTTGACGTATCAGTGTATTACAAATCAGTGTGGATTTCACAATAACAACCCCATGACCATGATTCCAGGATTTGTGGTGAGTTTAGATTAGAATATGTAAATGACCGGTGATGTGAACCAGCTGTGGGCCCTTTTCATCATACAGAATGGAAACGCCTGCTTCAGGGGGAGGTGAGAGCGAGGAGTCACAATGTTGCACTCTGAGGTCATTCTGTAGAATTACATTAACTGAACACCCACTGTGCCTCCTTTTCATCATACAGAATGGAAACGCCTGCTTACTGTAAGTGGGAGTTGGTCAGAGGGGTCACGGCATTGCTGCCCTCCCCCCTCCATTCCCACTTCTACCTACAGTATTGCTATGCTGGTGATAATCCCTACACAGGAGGGGGACCGCTCAACCAGTAACTCTCACTTTGCAATCAGATAATCTGTCGCATGACTTCCATGAGGTTTCACGGGAACTGTGCGTGTGTGTGTGTGTGTGTGTGTGTGTTTGTGTGTGTATGTGTGAGTGAGAGTGTGAGAGAGAGAGAGAGAGAGAGAGAGAGAGAGAGAGAGAGAGAGATCTTGTTTTGTTAATCAGCTGTCCCATCTCAGGCCGATTACATATAATAGATAACAGTAATGCTATTCATAAATTAAACATTCCCAGGTCATAGTTAACTAGTTGATAGCAGGTGTCCAGATAAGAAAGCCTATTGATTGACAGTTCCTTGAGTGACGTCATTACGGGGGGCGCCGAGGAGTTTCTAATAAAGAAAGGTTTATGCACAAGCTAGAAGAAAAGGCTCTAACGCGCTGGAGCACTTACTGCCTGCTGCTCCTTTCCCTTGTCTTTCCCCCTTTCTCCACCAGATTATCAAGGGTTACATCAGAGAGACTGATACCTTCCTGGAATGAAAAGATCTCCTCGCAGTCGCCAGATAGGCTACTGTATCTTACAAATCACATCAGTGCACCATGTCTATTACACCGCGAAGCCTTGGAAAAATGAGACAACTCTTTCCTGGCCGTTCACTTCGGCGATAAGTGAGGATCGCGAAGTCCCGTTTAGTGATGTGAAAAGGTTTTTTTTTATTTTATGTCTGACCATGTTACGGTAAGAATTGTAATCGCCGCCTGTGCCTCTTTGTAGTTTTCTCAATGGATGGGCCGGAAGATAAAAGATAGCCCGTATTGTAAAAGCATGTCGTGATGCAGAAACGATATTTCTTGCGGGATTGTTTATTTCTGGCTTTCTTCTTACTTCAGGTTATTATTCGAGGATGAAAGTTAATATCGGTCCCACACACGGTTTCACTGCGATTGTTCAGTTGTTATTCAGGCGTCTCAGTGTTGCCACACACAAAGGCAAATGCAGCACTATTGTTTAATAAGCAGCTAGCGGATGGTTATTGTTTTGGGGCGCAAATGCATTATTTATTAAATTTCACAAAACACTGTCAGTCGGACAGTTAACAAGTGGCCGCTGTTGTTTGATTAATCTGTCTTTTTTAAATAGACTATTACAAGCTTAAATGTATTCACTATTTTGTTAATTAATACGAAAGACTACATTAATATTTATGTCAACCTATTACGAATGAATAAAAGCACGCAGTTTTATGGGTGAAAATAACATCGTGATATTTGATGATGGTCACTATGAAAAGGCAATGCAAAATGCCCGTGGAGCTGATACGCTGAGCGCCATACTAGTATACATTATTTATAAAGTTGAGCGCTGCGGCGAGCCGCTCCTTCCATCTTCCTTACCATTCAGTGCAACATAGTTAAAAGGAATGCTCAGCCTATAGCAAGCGGGTTTCATTGACTAGGGATCATTGCCTTTTCCAGGACAATTTGTGGAAATAAGACTGGAGACCAGGCTAATAGAATTTCTTTCAGTTTCAAGGAACCATGATGATGGACTTTCAGAACTCTGTATTCAATTCTGTAGAGATGAAGTCGTGAGGAGCCTTTTTACATAGGCTAGTGGAGTTCTTTTCTATGGAAGATTTGAGTTTATCCAGCTTTTCTATTGGAGCTGTTAAGAATGTGCAGTTCTTAGTTAGATGGGCTGAAAGGTGTTAGAATCTTTTCAGGTTAGAGAAGTTTTTTGGTTTCTTAATATTTAGAAGTCCAAACATCCCTTTTTATCTGTGGGACAAGTGTTGAACTTACTTCAATGACCAGTATTATACAGTGTGAACAGTGTTGAAGGGTTTTCCTGTGTCTATCATTTAATTCACTTTTTCTTACTGTAGAAGACTGCAAGGTCCCTGATACTGTCCCTGCAATGGACAAGACAGAACAGTAGGCTACTGAGAAAGTGAGTATTTGAACCCAATACCCAATACTCGTGTTTCATGTATTTGCAGAAAATACTGATACGAACTTGAGTTGACAGAGTGTATCACTGGGGTGTGTTAATTTGTTGTCATAGCCTACCATTAAGATAAGATATGATAAGATAAAATGTAACATGCTACTGATTTTACGTATGAGACAACACTTAAACATTTAATTGTGATGAGAGTGTAACTTATGTGTAAGTTTTAATACTATGCTTAAATCACACGTCCAAAATCAGGAGACCATGGAAGAAGGAACAAAATCACAGACAGTGGGAGAGAGAGAGAGAGAGAGAGAGAGAGAGAGAGAGAGAGAGAGAGAGATTAAAGAAGCTACCAAGATAGATTCACTGCACTCTTTGTTTTTGTCCCCTTTGTATCAAGTTGGGCGTCCTCAGTCTCACTTACTTTGTCCTTTGTTGTTTTCTTGTTTTGTCTCTACCCAGCAGGAAATGCACAATGATGGCAGTCCTGAACAAGCCCTTCTGGCCAGTGGAGGTTAAGGAACATCCTGCAACCAGAGAAGGCAAGAGGCAACCTCCTAGATTACGGACGGATTACACTTGGATTTATTAACTCACTGCCTCTAAAAGCAGATCTGATCAGGGTAAAACCGTCTGTGGGAGTTCCGTGCGTGCAAGGAGGACTCAGGGATTCATTCACAGAGAAGGAGAGAGAAAGAGCAAGAGAGAGAGAGAGAGAGAGAGAGAGAGAGAGAGAGAGAGAGAGAGAGAGAGAGAGAGAGGTTGGGGCAGCACATGCAGGGGCGCTAAGCAGGAGGATGGCTTTGATTTTCTCAGAATGTAACTCAATTTAGTCAGGGACAAATTAGAGGCGGGATTGCGATTGCTCTAGTAGAGGCGAACAGCTGAGCTCAGAGCCGATTGAACAGAGTGAATCCTGCAATCCAGTGCAAGGGGGGAAAGGGCTAGTGTATCAGTGTACGTAGCAGCCGCTGTCTGTGGGAGGTTGCTATGGAAACACTTGCCCTGCACCAGAGTGTGGAGTTGTCTCTCTCACGCTAATTTGCGTCCCTCGCTGATATCTGAGGTAGATGGAAGAAACTGCAGTTTAGAAAGGGGGTTAAGAGAGGGTTATCTGTTCAGAAACTACTTTGAATGGGTTGTGTTCTCATGCCAGTTCTGATCATGTAGACAGTATTGAGTAGTCATGGTGATATCCTATTAGAGATATCTGTTTGTTTTTTTGTTTTTATTGTTTTTTTAGAAGTAACTTTGAAGCTTAGTTTTTGGATTGTGTCAAGTTTCCTCTGACTCTGCCATGATGTTGCCCATTCTACAAGTTGTTGGTGTTGATTTTGATGAGGTGAAACTGTACCTGTTAAAATGTTTTCTCTCTCTCTTCCTCCTCTCCAGAGGTACTGTAGCCATCTGAGCGATGGCCAGGCACACATCCTCGCCCTTCCGCTACGGCTTTGACCTCGGTGGTAACTTCCAGGATGTGCGGCCCCTGGGCACGGGTGCCTCCGGCCTGGTCTTGTCGGCCGTGGACCGACGTACGGGCCAGCGGGTGGCTGTGAAGAAGCTAGTGATGCACGACACGCTCAGCGTCAAGCACGCGCTCCGAGAGGTCAAGATCACACGGCGGCTCCAGCACGAGAACGTGGTGCATGTGCACGAGGTGCTAGGCCCCTACGGCCAGCCACTACTGCCCACCGCTGACCTGGCCCAGCTCTCCGCCATGTACATCGTCCAGGAGTGCATGGAGTCGGATCTGGCGTGTCTGCTGGAGCAGGGTCCGCTCCCTGCTGGCCACGCCACCCTGCTCTTCTACCAGCTCTTGCGCGGCCTCAAGTTCATCCATTCGGCCAACGTGCTGCACCGCGACCTCAAGCCCGCTAACATCTTCATCAACACAGAGCAGCTGCTGCTCAAGATTGGCGACTTTGGCCTGGCGCGCATCGTGGACCCACACTATTCACACAAGGTTGGTGGCGAGACAGTTGAGAAGTGTGCATGTATGAATGTGTGTGTGTGTGTGTGTGTGTGTGTGTGTGTGTGTGTGTGTGTGTGTGGTTGCTCTGCACACAGCACATTCACTCTCTATCAGGCCGCCTAGGGGTGTGGGGGGGGTGGGACTTTGGTGAATACAGAGCAGCAGCCATCTATGGTGGTGGCAGTTTCATTACTCAGAATTGACCGAAGCCCGAGAATGAATTACGTTACTTTTGCGGCGCAGTGTGCTGCTTAGAAGCAGCGCCTAGGAGGAGGAGGAAGAGCAGGAGAGGCGAATGTTTGTTTAACGGCGCCGTTAAACTCGCTCGGCCCTGTGGCACAAGGGCTATAAGCTATGCATACTAAACCTGATCCCCAATGGCATATCCGTGGCACTGATAGTAGACACGTTGGCCATTTACATTTAGCCAATCGGTGTGCTGTGAAGGGACTTAACTGACAAGGATGATGACTCCCCCCAGATGAATGAGATCAGATTATAATGATCAGATTGAAGATGCCTTATGTCATCTTATCCTTTTGCTCGTTGAAATGAATCCTCCGCTCCAGAAAACTCCTTTTCCGCCTTTTCCACTGGTTGAAGATGAGTTTTCATTAGATAGAGCTTCTTGCTGAACACCCACAGTTGCATAACAGGTTTTTAACCTGATGAAGATTCATTGCTCACATTGCACATAAAATAGATTTCCTTCGAGGGTTGTGTGTTTGCAGCAGAAAATGTTCTCACATGTTATGGCAACAGTAAAACGTGTTTATTATTATTATTATTATTATTATTATTAAAACTATCAGAATTCAGTTGGTTTCTGTTTTGGCCTGGTTCTATTACAATATGTTTAAGAACACATTTGTTTTGAAGGACAATAACCTTGAACCACACAAGACACAATTGAAGAAGCTGTTCCTTTTTTTAATTTTTTTTTTTTAATTCATTATTAATGTTTTTAGTAATATACACATACACACACTTTTATTTATTGATTTATTTTTATCAGAATGGGCAAACGGCTGACTTTAATCACCAGGCTAAATGAATGTCACATCAGTGAACTTCCTCTTTAAGCCTCATGCATGCATGCAGACATCCTCACGGCGAGAGGATAAATCTTGACTAGCCAGATGTAATGGACCCTGCTGCGGCACGGCAATAAGCAATAAAAGCAGAGAGCCATTAGTCGTATGCAAGCTTACAGTGAAATGAGCTATGGCTGGGATGCTGGGGCGTTTCCATATGGGCCTAAGCTTTTTAGGTCTGTCCCTTGAGTTTGTTATTGTAAAGGCTTGACTACAAGTGTGTGTCTCAGGAGGCTTGGATGCTGCTGATATTGGACTTTTAATCTCTGTCTAAAACCAGACTGTGGACTCAGTGTCCTGCATTTTTTTTTTGTGTTCTGAATTCTGCTATTCCTTCTTCCAGAGGGTTTTTTTTGGTGGACATAATTCCCAGATTTGGTTTTATTTCCTTAAATAGATTTGTAATCTCTGAACTATGCCGTAAAGCATGTTCTTAGCTCTACTATTGTTCAGCTCCTAGTATTATCTTTGGGTATGCGGTTTTCACCCTGACAACAACGCTAGTTTGACCAAGATTCAAGATTCAAAAGATTCAAGAGAGTTTAATTGTCACATACATACTGTAGTCTACTATGGCTAGCCTGTAGTGAAATTGCAAGAAGAGGAGGAGAGACAAATATTTGTTTACTAACTGAAAAAAAAACAACATTTACTTGCTCTTACAGTACAGTACAATATCTCAGTAGCAAGTATCTCAGTAGGTACAGACAAAGACTAAATTAACATTTGTAGCTACATCAATGTTGTGAAAACAACAACTGTTTAGAATCCCGCCACTGTCATTAGAATTAATACTTTAATAACTTCATCAAACATTGTCATATGATGTTACACAATAATCAAATTGAATCACTCCTGTTGTCTGGAGAGGATTAGGGCCTGAAAGATTAATGTGCCAATTTACTGCCTCATTGTGCAGCAGGGTTATTATTGCCGCGGAGCCTTCTGTGTAACTCTATCAGTGTTCACTCAAGGCCTTGTGTGAATGGGGGGCTTTGTGAGCGTGGGGACAGGATGAGCAGAAACGGAGCTGCGGTGCACGCGGAAGGGGAGGATTTGGACACGGACTTGGATGGGACTGGGGCTGGGGCTGGGGCTGGAGGGAGCTGACAGCAGCAAGGGGAGAAGGAGGAAGATGAGGAAGAGGAGGAGGAGGAAGGGAATAACAGACCAGTCAGGGTGCTGCCCCGGGAGCGTTTGGGTGGGGTGGGGTAGGGTAGGGTGGGGGGGGGGAGACAATGAGCTGTGCTGTGCAACAGATACCAGTGGCAAACAAAACAGCCTCTATATACAATTTGGTGAGTCATGAAAGCAAAAGAAAGGCCCTGACACATTGTGACAAAGATGCCAGTGTCCCAAATGCCCTATGTTGGTGCAAATGTGAGTTTACATCTGATTATCCCTCCCACACACACACACACACACACACACACACACACACACACACACACACACATACTGCCCATTTCCCTAGAAGAGAAACCTTGAGAGCTGACTTGCAGATATACCCACCGTGGCATCTTCTGTAAGACTGGGCTTTTGGGACTTTCATATTGCAGATCTGGAACAGCTCCAAATTGTTCATGCTCTTTACGCATTCTTCTCCAGCCTATGAGTAGGCACCAGCGGAGGCACCAGCACTTCTGCTAGTCATTACCAGTGTCTGTAGGGCTCACAGTTTAAGAGACTCTGAGTCCCTGCACCAGGCCCAGCGTGAAAACAGTAAGAGAGAGATATGAGAGAGAGAGAGAGAGAGAGAGAGAGAGAGAGAGAGAGAGAGAGACAGAAAGAGAAAACTGGCCTGTGCCTGGCAGCAATCTGTGATGGAAAGACAGAGAAAGAGATAGAGAGAGAGAGAGAGAGAGAGAGAGAGAGAGAGAGAGAGAGAGAGAGACAGAGAAGGTGAGAAATGGAGGAGAGAGAGAAGTGGTTAACGTGATAGTCGCTCAGCAGTAACCTGGATCCAGTCTCTGTGCTCGAACAGAACAGGAAGCGAGGCACGTGTCACAGAGATCAATGGCCTCACTGACAAGGCTCCTGTCGCCCCTACGGTTGTGTTGCCTCTTCAAACAAACAGAGAGTGGGTTCAGTGCTGCAGTGAGCGAGTGTGTTTCGTCTCGGGTAAACAAAGTGTTGTTTTTTTTTTTTTTTTTCCCTGCCACACATCCCAGCGAGCTCTGATGAAAACACATCTTTGGTTGTAGCGCCGCAGTTTTTAACAAGCCCTGTTATAAAACAGTCTAATTGCATTCAAAAGTGGGTCTGCACAACGTATACAGAGATCACACATTTCAACTGATAAAGGTTGCGATACCACATTAATTTGGTTCTTGTTTGCATCTCTGCTTTTGATGCTTTTGAGTCTGTGTGTGTGTGTGTGTGTGTGTGTGTGTATAGTGTGTGTGTGTGTGTGAATGTGTGTAGTGTTCACATGTGTACAACTTTGATACCTCACAAAGTGTGTGGCAGAGACAATGAGCCATCGTCCGCCACAGGAAGCAGCGCCCCGGCGTGCGGCACGTATCTGTGCCAGTTCCCCTCACTGCTCCTCCCCGCTGAGTCTGCCTAGCCAGGGCCCACAAATAATTCATCACCTGGACGCGCTGTGCGTGGGAGGTGAGATGGGAGAGAAGAGAAGAGGAGGGAGGGAGGGAGTGAGGGAAGAAGAGAGAGAAATAGCGAGAGGAGGGTATGGTGACGGAGGGAGATGAAGGGATGTAGACAGAGGTTGGCGCTGAGGGGGAGCGGGGGTGGTGGTGTTGGTGGGGGGGGGGGGTTCAGGGAGGGGGATGATGTGTGTGTGTGCGTGTGTGTGTGTGGGGGGGGGGGGGGGGTTCACTCGGCTGTCTCTCTCATGAAACATTGAGTGGCACTCCGTCGGGTTATTGTCAAGCAAAGCCGCGGAGGATTAGAGAGGTCAGGCTAATGCACAGTCCTATGTGGCACACCGACAGCCTCAACCTGAAGGGCTAGCGGTTAGCTGTCACCGCACTGAATGTGTCCTTTTCTCTGGTGTGTCTCACATCTGATAAGTTCAAGTCTCAGCGGTGCTATGCAGGCACTTTTTGGAAATGTCTGCGAAACAGAGATGAGGAGGAGGAGGAAAAAAGGAGAAAGAGAAAGTGAGAATAGAGTGCAAGTGTTTCTTTGACTTTTCTGAAGCCTAGTTCTGTCACTCATTAGGTGGCATTACTACTCACTTTGTAGTAAGGCATTGCTGTCCAAAAATATCACCCTCTTTTTTGTCATGCAGGAAAGAAAAAAATGGCATTTGAATATTCCCTCTCTAGATCATCATTTGATCATCACTCATGGTTTAATCTTTTTTATCCTTCTTTTCATCTCTCTCTCTCTTTCTCTCTCTTTCTCTCTCTCTCAAATTCAAATTCAAATTCAATAGGCTTTATTGGCATGAATGTCACAATAACATTATTGCCAAAGCAATGACATAGAAAATATATGCATACAGTATATTGTATGAAAAATATGTATAGCAAGACAGACAAACAAACATAATAAATCTGTAGTATACCTTGTAACCATTGTATATTTTGTGCATGTATCTGTCTCTCTCTCTCTCTCTCTCTCTCTCTCGCCCCCTCACTCCACCTCAGGGGTACCTGTCAGAGGGCATGGTGACAAAGTGGTACCGTTCTCCCCGCTTGCTGCTCTCCCCCAACAACTACACCAAGGCCATTGACATGTGGGCGGCTGGCTGCATCCTGGCCGAGATGCTCACTGGCCGAATGCTCTTCGCAGGTACAATAATAATAAGCTCTGGTTGCTCCATGGAGAGAGATGAAGCAAGAGATATACAGTATATGTGGCCCGGTTGGATAATATGATTCAGACTCACAGCCTGCCTTAGGTCAAAGCTCCATGGCTCTCTGTAGATCTATACGCGTGATAAAGCCAAAGAGCTGGGCTGTGGCAAACCATATAGGCCTAAGGGTTATACTGTGTGACACAGTGTACTTTTAAGTAGGAGAGGTTGTTGTGGAAAACGTAATATAATACAGAGGAAAGGGAAGTAAATCAGATAAAGCTTCAATTGTACTTCATTATTTATATACCTAGCCTCCTGTACCGTTGCAAGCCACCCATTCTGTACCTACAGTATGACTGTATCAATAAGATAAGATGTCCACTTGAATGGAAGTACAGAACAATTTACCCTTTGTGTTTCTTACTTATATCATGTTTCTACTGAACACTTATGTCTGTCCTTTGTGTGTGTGTGTGTGTGTGTGTGTGTGTGTGTGTGTGTGTTTCTGTACATTTGCATGTATATGTGGGCATCTTTGTGTGTTTGTATATATTTGCATATGTGTGCGTGCGTGTGCGTGTGTGTGTGTGTGTGTGTGTGTTCCTTGCACCTGTGTATCCAGGGGCCCATGAGCTGGAGCAGATGCAGCTGATCCTGGAGACGGTGCCGGTGGTGCGCGATGAGGACCGGCAGGAGCTGCTGCAGGTCATGCCTTCCTGCATCAGCTACGGCTGGAAGGTCAAGAGGTCGCTGCGTGAGCTGCTGCCGGAGGTGGACACCGAGGGTGAGGGCGAACACTACTGCCAGCGGCTAAAAATATCCATCCATCCATCCACCCCCCTCCTCCCCTCTCTCTCTCTCGTTCTCTTACTCACTCACTCTGGCTCTTTCTGCGTTCTGCTTTCCTGCTTGCTTTTGAGGAATCAGTATGCAGCTTACGTAAGGGGTTGAGCTAAGCGCTTTGTTAGTTTTAGTGCCATGACAATCAATCCAATTCTGAGGGCAACTAACTCAATTTTAGTTGTATTAGGAGAAAGAATCCAGGAGAGGAAAAAGAATGCTTCTGCTCTCTAATCCCTCTCTTGAACTCCGTTTTGATTTGATTTGATTTACTGGATTTGATTTCATTCTGCTGGTGACATTATTCTGATGTTTGCTTTTTGGAATTTAAAAAAAAAAAAAAAAAAAAAACCCTATTAAGTTATCTTAAAGGTGTTCTGTTGTCCGGAGTGCTTCCAACGATAGCCCTGTTATTCAGCTCACAAAGTGCTGTCAGAAAGAACAAGAGAGTTTGCTAGACCGAATAGCAAACCAAAAACTTATACTAGCTAAACATAGTTGGAAGTATTAGCAGACTACACCTTTAAAATGCCCTATCCATATTAAAGGTGTACCTTCCTTTCTTTTCTGCTCCTGTTCTTCCCTGTAAAGCTATCTGCTTCCTGGAGCGCATCCTGACCTTCAACCCTATGGATCGTCTCACAGCCGAGGCAGCCCTGGCTCAGCCCTACCTGCAGCAGTACTCCTGTCCGCTGGACGAGCCCACATCCCTGCAGCCCTTCCGCATCGAGGATGAGCTGGACGACAAGATGGTCATGGACCACAGCCCCATCTCATCCCTGCACTGGAACAGGTAATCGAGCAAAAAAAAATCAAGTTTTTGTATGCATGTTGCATAATGTATTCTGACATTTCTTTTGTGTACTCTGACTTCCTGGTTGGTACTGCTCAGCTCAGGTTACCCCTGTGATATTTTCTCTCAGCTTCAACCACATTCATTAGTACCTTGTTTTGGTTCAGAAGATCCCACTAATGAGCATATCCACACACACAGAGAATAAAAAAGGAGAGGGTTTACTTTAAAGGTGTGAAAATTCCATCTCTGAGGGTGTTGTGGATAAATGCAGCACATTAATGGTCTCGGAAAGGAAATCTGTGGGAAACAAACTGGTGGCAGGTTGTGAACATGTCTCTCTCTCTCTCTGTGTGTGCTCGCTCTCAGATAGTTTGAAATATCTGCAGCTTCACGACTAAAATGGTCTTTTATTTTTAGCGCACAGTGAGACACTTGTAGCAAGCTCAGTATCCAGGCTCAGCAGTGTTTAGAGAGAGAGAGAGAGAGAGAGAGAGAGAGAGAGAGAGAGGTGGAAAGACTATTTCTGCTCATGGAACTATAACAACCACAATCTCAAAGACACAATGCCCTTATCTCACAACACATCATACATCACTGCACTGAAATCCATAAATCTGTCAAATTAGGACGTTGAAATTGCCCTTCTACCTTCACATCACATCCTGTGTAATTAAAATCAACGTCAAATAGTGAAGGATTGTTTCTGCGGGTATTTTGTTTCCCTCTACAATGCTCGAACAATAAGAACTTAACATTGTCAACATTACGAAATCAAAGAGTAAAGGCCTAATACTGTAGATGAAATTATTGGTATGCCTGCCTTTAAATTCACTTGAATAACAATGCCAACCAAAGGTTGGAATATGGTCTCCTTCTTCAGCCTTAACAGGTTTCATTCTTCAGGGAACCCTTCCTACAAGGGTTTATAGTGATTCTCTACTGCTATTTTTTGGCCATTTATTCAGAAGAGAATTTGTGAGGTCAGGCACTGATGTTGGACAAGACGCCTTGGCTCACAAACTCTCCTCTTGTTCGTTCCAAAGGTACTGGAGTACATGCTCTCAGTTGGCAAGTAAAGTTCTTCCATACCAGTCTCACCCAGTGATGCTTTTTTGCGTATAACTTTGTATTCTGAGGTGAAGTTAAGTTGGAATGCCCTATTTTAGTGTACTTTACTAAGGCATTAAGATATCCCTTTTTTAAACTAAGCCAACCCACTGACAGCATGATTAAAGCATTATGTTCCTACTGCCAGTAGCCCACAATGAACACGTTTTGTCTGCATCATCAAACACTCTTTTAGGGATGAACCTGAACAGATATTGCCAGCCAAGTCTTCCTCTCCAACATTAGTGTATAGCTTCATAATAATTCTTTAATGAATGGGCAGTAGTTCTCACAGACCCTCCAAAATCTTGTGAAAAGCCTTTCCTGAAACTGTTGGGCAGGGGCACTGCAAGAAATTTTGGGCCCTATGACAAAAAATAATTTTGGGCCCCTCAAATATTTATTTTATATTTTCTCTGGGGCCCCTTGTCAGTGACAGGCCCTTACAATCATCCTAACTTTCTGCCCCCTGCTGTTGGGCTGTTGAAACTGTTATAGATGGATCAATATTACTGTAATCTAGAGAGGGATGTCACTGCTCTGTTGTCTGTACAGTGTATCCTATTGCAATGGGGCAGATTCGTATTCAAATGGGAGTTTATAATGTCAATGGAATTGAGGTTTGATTGTGTGGCTTAGGAAGATTAGAAGATAAGAAAGATGTTGGTCAGAAAGTGAGACTAACATTCTCGGCAGGCTTGTTGTGGAGACTTAATGGCAGTTAAATATAGCGTCACATTAATTCTCCCCTTAATTACAATCTCCTGGTTAATACCCCGACACCATCACTGTCACGTCCTTGTTGTCCTCCCTCTTGCCATATGGCTATTCATTAGACTGCTGAGCCTGAAGCAAACAAAAGGGCAGAAACTTTCAAGGGATTTCTTGGGCACGGATTAATGGTTTAGCTTTAGGAGCTGTCTTATACAGTAGTACAGTGTATAGCACTAACAGACGGAATTAAGGAGAGAAAGAATGATTAAGAAAGAGAAAGAGAAGGTCATCAAGTTGGATGCTAAATTGGCTGTGAAGACTGACGTTTTCTTGTTACAGGTGGCACACAAGTTGGGGCAGAAAAAAATGAAAAGGTGTGCACATTCAAAAAGTAGTTACTGGTGCCAGACAAGTCTAATAGATATTTTGAGGGAGCGATTTGCATACTGTATACGCTCCAAATCAGTCATCATGCATCCCTCAAAATACACAAGTTAGAGCACCAATATAACAGTAGAGTTCCAATTCATCTGACTGACGGCTAAATTTGGACACTTAAAGGACAGCTCCGGAGTGAATTCAAGCTTAGCGAGTGGAACAAAATAATTTGGTAGGCTACAACATAGACCGAACGCAGAGGCGAACAAGCACTTTACACTGAATCAATGGGACCTGACTATTCGAAACCGAAAGTAAGATCTGAGGTGCCGTTGACTCAATGTAACGTGTTTTGCGTTCGCGTTAGGTCTATGCTGTTTGAAATTCTTTCATTCCATGTGAAATATATTGCTGTTAGAAGGTTCATGCAACAGGGCTATGCTTAAACTTACTCCAGAGATACACTTTAAGTCTTGTTGTCGTTGTTGTTGTTGTTGTTGTTGTTGCAGGTCAGAGACCAGCCTGTCGTCTGACACCTGCTGGCCGCAGCAGGAGAGGTGCGACTGCATGCAGAGCCTTTCGGAGATGGGCGACGCAGACGAGGAGGCGGTCCAACGGGACCCTAGGGCCAGCTTGGGCTCCCTGCTGGAGGAGGCGCAGGTGGACCCGCGCAAATACTCACACAGCAGCTCAGCCGAGCGCTTCCTGGAGGGCTCGCACTCCTCTCTGGACCGGGCCTGCGGCGGTGGCAGTGGAGGCATTTACAGCGAACTGGATTGTGGTCGTTCTTGTGACTACAAAGTGGGCTCGCCGTCATACCTGGACAAGATTGCGTGGCGTGAAGGCAAGCCCCAGAATTACTCAGAGCCCAAGCTGATCTTGGATCTGTCACACTGGAAACGCAATGGGAGGCCTGGCCCGAGGCGAAGGAGCAGTGCGGAGGAGGAAGAGGAGGTGGGGATAGGTGTGGAGGAAGAAGCTTTGGCCTCCAAGGTGGAGGTGGAGGAGGAGGAGGAGGAGGAGGAGGAGAGGGAGGAGACAGGGGATCTGTTTCAGGAGATCTCGCGCTGGGTGGAGAGTACGCAGTCGCGGCTGCATTCGCCCAGCCCACCTCAGGAGACCCCCATTACACCCAGCTCGCCCCCTCTGCCCCTCTCCCCCACACTGTTCCCAGAGAGTGCCCTTGGCCGTCTGGGTGCCCCCAGCATGCTGCTGCGTGCCACCCCTGAGTTCATGCAGGAGGAGGAAGAGGAGGAGGATGATGACGATGGCAGGCCAGGGCCGTGCCGCTTCACCTCCTCTCCCCCGTCACTGCTCCCGTCCTCCCCATCGTCTCCAACCCCAGGCCCCTCATTCACCTACCCCCACAGGACCCAGAGGACAGGTGGCACCCCCCCAACTCAGACACCCCCTCCTGCTGAGAAGCTCCAGTCGCCGTTCGACTTGGACATGTTCATCTCGCGTGCGCTCAAGCTTTGCGGCCAGAGCGACGGTCTGGGTGGATCCAGTCCGGCCGGGGCCAAGCGGCCCAACATTAATGTTGTTCCGGGGCTGGCGGATCACCGTTCGTCCTCGCCTGCCCGTAAGCAGCACTGGCCAAGCATGGCCCAGTGATATGAACACATTCAAGGCTGGTGGTGTGTCTGTTCTTCTGTAGTAACCAATGCTTCAGTGCTAAAAAAAAAAAAAAAATTAAAATCCTACTGCTTGAATCCATCCAAAACACAATGGCATCAACCAGGATAGGTGGTTCAGATCACAGGCTGTTCCTTTGAGGCAAATTGGATGTTATTAGATGAATTTGGCCTTATGTGCAAATCAAGCAGCATGTGGCTGATAATGTGCATGACAGGAATGTTGAGTTGCAAAGTTACACTTCAAGTTGGAACAGAGAGAAAGTCATGTTGTCCTTAGGTGCTTCTGTGATATGCACAAGGTACAAAGTTAATTTAACACCTAACATTATTCTTAAGGAATAGTAGCAAAACAGTATAAGGAAAGTATGGGCAAATGTATTCTGATTGCTGAAAAAGAGAATAAGATCTGCTATTGGTATCACTAAATTCTGAATGTATTTAAATCTATTTACTGGATAGGATTGTAGCATTTGAACTCCTCTCAAACCAAGAGAATTGCTTGGCTACCCAATGCTGTTACTGTAATATCACTGTAATGTTACAATGTTAACATTATTGCTGAGCTTCCTACACAGATGCTGTATAAATTTGTACATTTACTTTAGAAGTTTGTGTTACTGCTATTGAAACATTCCTTATCTAATGTTTGTTAGTGTTTGACTGTGGTCTATTATCTGGTTTTATTGGTACCACTTTCTTAAAAGTGTTTTATGGAAGCTTTCACCTCTAGCCCACAAGCAATATTTACTGCCTTTCTTGGAAGGCCACAGCACATTTTATTGCAAATAGAAACCCCAGATGCTGAAATGCTGCAGCCATCTCAAAAGTTTAACTGCATAAGAACAATCTTACAACTTGCTTTGATCATGTACCGCATACCGGAACTCATGTCACACAATCAATGCACAATTGATTTGAACATGCTATAGGTTCTTGTGTGAAATCATCATCTCTGATTAGGGATCATCTATGAATACATGCAAAATCATTAGAAAAAGATCATTATCAGGTTTCTGAAGAGCACAGAATACAACCACTGCCAGATCAGTAGAATGTGTCTCCACAACAGAATACACTGGAATTGAGTAATTGAGTCATTGCTCATTTACCATGCCACTCAGCAATAATATAATAACATTAATTATTATAGTAATATAATCAGACAAGTCATAGTCACATTGACATGATTGCTTTGATGGTTTAATTTGTTTTGTTTGTTTGTTTGTTTGTTTGTTTGTTTTTGTCCAGAAATAAACTGATGTGCCTTTGTGTTTCTCTGTGCTTCCAGCACACATGCTTATTCTCTGTGCTTCCAGCACATGCATACTCTATAAGTTCTTGCATGATATGTGAAATAATTGCTTTCAATTTGAGTAATCATTCTGTATCTTCACAACATGTGTGGCATATGTGGTATTGTTACTGATGTGTTATCTTTCCAGTTTTACCATATTCTGTCTTTTAGATGTAACATTTTTTTTTTTTTTTTTGTGGAGGTCACATGCCGTTTTCCTCTGTGCAGTTTCTACTTTTGCTGACAAGTTAAAAAAATAAAATTTGCTGATATATTTTTGTTGAGAGTGTTTGCTTAATGAATGCTGACATCAGTACTTTCTGTGTGGTCATTAATCTTCCCTGCGTTTTGTTATATTAACAGCATTATAAAGAGATAAGGGGCATAATTTATAGTATTATTGAGCTTGTGTTAAGGACTGAATTCTCTATCCAAACTCTATCCAACTGTAGATTCTTATGAACACATACACACAAATGCATACAAACAAGAGTGAAGATGATTCATGCTTTAAAAAACAATGTAAAGTGGCTGAAAACAAAGAAACTTGTGGTCATCTTATGTCTAGGATAGCCAAACTAAGGGTCGGTGGCTGACCATTGCTGTCTATTTCAAGCAGTCCGCCATGAAGCCAAATACATGGCTACTGTAATGACATCCATATAATATATCATTGCACATCATAGTCTCACAACTGTCACAGTGATGATGAACAACATTGCGATGGATACAAGCCTGTTTTCCACTGAAAAGATAATCTGCACAAAAAAAGATGCCCATCTAAGATAGTAATAAGAACTGTCTTATTACTGTTAGCACACAGAATGTGTTTCCCAAACTTTTAATTGCTGCATACCCACTTAGACACTCTGGTCCTACTGAGTACCCCCTACATCATAACTGCTTGCTATAACAATTAAGATTTATGTGTAGCTACTGCTGCATTACCAAAATGTGAACAAATATTACACATAATGGTACATACTAATGTAGTAGCAATTGGGTTGTATTGGGGATAGTTTGAGTATAAAATCTTTTTCAATATTATCTTTATTCTGGTGAGAGCTGAGAACCCATTCAAAGGTTTATTTTGCGTACCCCCTAGATCCCATTCAAGTAGGCCTACCCCAGTTTGACAATCGCTGTTTTAGAGAGACAGTCACAGGGTTTTCAGATCTAAACTGTAGTCGACTTAGACCACAGTCACCTCACTTGTAGATGAAATTTTGCATTGGCTGCAAATTAGATTTTTTTTTTAGTATGTGGCCCGCAAGCAGAATCGTTTTGCCACCCCTGTCTTAAGTCTTATGTATTCAAGAATGTATTTATGTATATGTTTAATTTTCATGAATTTCGTGAAGTGTTTAAGAGAGCAATAACACAGCACTGACTTATAGTTATTACTTAATTGTGGTCTCTCTCCCACTGAGGTCTAGCCTAGACCTCTAGACACACTCTAGCGGTAGCAAATTTGCAGAATTTCTGAAAAAACAAACAAACGTCTATTTTCTATGGATCTGTGTGAATAGTCCCTCAAGCAATATGACTGCATGAGGACATCAGAATCTAGTCTAAATAAAGAAACAGAAAGACAAGCGGAGAGGCTCTGGAATGCAGACTTTTTGGGCAGTATTTCAGAGAGAAAGCTTTTTCCTATAGACAGGCAAATGAAATGTCAACATTAATGGGTGGAAACTAGATCAAAGATGTGTTTCCATAACAGAGTTCAAATTCTGTGACTTATTACAAATAAAAATATTCTGGGGCCTGAGGAGTGCCTGACACCATCTAAAAGGCACAGCCAGGGAATATTTTCTGGCATTGCTTTGGTGCTATGTAGGAATTAATATTGCTGAAAACTGTACATTCTGAGAGGGTACAATGAATGGTGATGTACATTACTGGTGCAATGCTGTAGCCTACTGGTTTTAAAGAGTTTGGTTTCAACCTGTTGACCTCGTATGACAGGAAACAACTTAATGTGGCTAAACAGCACCATCTATTGACTCAACCTTATAAATACAATGTAATGGTTTTAGCAGCCCATGCCAGTGATGTTCACAAGTCATTTTTTCCAAGTCCAAGTCAAGTCCCAAGTCTTTGTAGTCAAGTCCAAGTCAAGTCTCAAGTCCTTGGGAGCAATGTCGTACATCAACACACAGGTATTTTTTGTGTATAAAACCAATATTTTCTGATGTCGTTAGTAACACTGATACCTCGATTTCAAAAATATGAAGTCATGAATCCCTAACTTTTTAGTTTGTGGCCAAGTTTGAGATCGTTGTCGTTAGCGCCGCCATATTGTAAGCGGGAGAAAGTTTCGTTCAGAGTACCTCGGCTTCACTCGCATTGGCTGTCGCCGAGTCGCATCGCTCCTCATTTGCATATAATAGCCTTGAAGTCTATTCTGGGCCCGCCCACCGGGCGATTTATCGCTGGTCGCTTGCTCTCATTGACAATGAATAGAAACCGGTCGCGTAGCCCGAGTCGCTCGTCGCTAGTCTGACTGGGGGTAAGCCTGAGTGATATCTGTCATTGGAGACCGTTTTCAACTCATTTCATCCAGTCCTTCTATCAGCTGAGTTCGCTGGTGCTAGGCTAACGCAAGTGAGTGGACTGTGCTAGCCTGGCAATAAAAACAGTCTTACCCACTCTGCAGTCTCCTTTAGGCAAATACATTAATATGCCAGGTCATCGGTGTTGATTAAAAAAACATCGTAAAAGAAAAACTACCATTGAATCGCCATGATAACATTACATTTTGAGGGACTACTTTCCCAGCAGCAGCGGAATATTACCTTGCTCAGGTTAGTTGTTTGACTAATATGACGATAGACAGAGCCTAACGTTAGTGGGATAAGGCAAAACCTAACGTCAAGGCTAGGTAGCCGAGGTAATATCAATCCGCTGCCTTGCACACCTTGCGACAAACAGGGAACAATGTAGGCAAAATATAACACTTTTCAAGGGTAGTTGTACTTCAGAGATGATTGTATCAGCTTGGACGTACACATCGATGGCCTGGCATATTAATTCACTTGCCTAAGGGAGACTGCAGAGTGGGTAAGACTGTTTTTATTGCCAGGCTAGCACTGTCCACTCACTTGCGTTAGCCTAGCACCAGCGAACTCAGCTGATAGAAGGACTGGATGAAATGAGTTGAAAACGGTCTCCAATGACAGATATCACTCAGGCTTACTTGGAAATGAGGTTTAACATCGAAAATTCTGAACCACCCCTTTAAGTGCGACTCGAGTCCAAGTCTGGGACTTGCGTGAACATCACTGGCCCATGCTCGGCCCACTTGTGCCCATGATGTTCTGTTAACGTTTTAAAATAGTTTAAAGAAACTGACAATTAATGTCATGTCAATATGATAGACATTAAAGACGTTTATAGATTTTCCCCACTAGTTATTGATGGCCACAGTTAAAGGTGCCATGCCACACCACTACAGGGTATTTAAATTGTTCTTTGAGGTCTACAAATAGGGTATGTGACTTCACTTGGACTGAGAACGGTCCAAGGAGACCGTAATGAGATCGTTTGCAGCCTGTAGGAATAGCCTTCGAAAATTTCATGCGGTTCTTCCGTTTTTTTTCCACTGCTGCGCTCTGATTCGCTGCTGAAGCTCGACGTTGTAAAGCACATGGACGAATATTTACATTAGTTTTACTTGCGAATTGCGAGGTACGAAAAAAAAAACTTGAAACCGAGAAAGAGGATATCTGCACCAACCTAGCTTGCAGATTGTAAACGGCCACTTTGCAAAGGTAAGCTTACTACATAGTCAGGATGTCACAGTAGCCAACATAATCAGATACTTATTGCAAGAGTAGCCGACTGTTAGCCTACATCCACAGTCAGATTACACTTACCAAGACTGTTGAATTCGTCAAGTTGACAAGTTGTCTGTTACCATTTCATGGATATTCCTTCTTTTTCGCGAGTATTTCAAGGGGCGGGCTTCAGTCAAATACAGGAGAGCATGGATTGGGCGATAATTCTCCTCAGTCAGCCAATGGCTGTAACGTTGTCTATACTACGTAGCACTGACCATGGATTCAAACTGACCTAATTTCTTTGCATATTTCTTTTAATGGGCTATTGCCTATAGCGAAGACAGTATTACATTTTCACATGCACTGTGTAACTTGAGGTCATATAGAACTATTCTATACCAAAAGCAACAGGTAAAAACGGCTTTGTGTGGCGGGGCACCTTTAAGCAAAGACTGTCGAGGAACACCTTTCACTTGGGAGTCACATGCTCACTGTTTGTGGACATGCCGACGGGCTGTTTCTGCAATTAAAATCGCGCAATTAAACGGTGCTTCAATGTCTGCCAACGTCTTACAAGTAAACGCATTAATAAACTACAGAGTTTTGTTTATTTTGATGATTCTACATGAACAATTTCTCTTTCGCATGATAGACTGCATGAGGATCTCATCACGGAAGGGTAGGGGGCTAAGACTCAGAATGCGCGCATCTGATTGGCCAAGCCCTCAGCCTCTCGCCAACTGAAGCCTTTGCTGTGCCGGCTGGTGTAGTATTCGGTCGTGATCCCCAGTCTCTCTCACTGGCTGGAAGTACTAGATAGGTTGTCGGCAACAGCCGCGTGAATACCATGTCCTCAAGCCGCGTCTAAAGGGAAAAGAAAGAAAGACATATCCACATTTAAAGGTAAGTATTGTTAAATGAATGACTGACATTTAATATTAATTTTTCTGTTTGTCAAGGACATCTGCAGCCAGCTGCTTCCTAACATTAACGTTAGCCTGCTAACGTTAACCAACGTGATGTTGTATTTGGTCTGTGGTGACCGAGCTCGCTAGCGATACAGAACCACACGTCAGGTTAGCTGTCAGGCTAGCTGTAGCTGTGGCTTTGGTGAGGCAAATATGATTAAAGCAGTAACTTGATGACGATTTTGCCCGTTTTCCTTCATTTGTCCATTCAGCCACAGGTCTGACCGCTACCATGGCTGTCCAGTGATTTTCTTCCCACGCACAGCAAGAACATGACATTTTGACAGCGGTTTGAAAACGCTTCCTGTCATCTTCCTGCTTGAAGGTTTTCATAAACGTTTGCGTTAACGTTTCAAATATCATCTCCGAGCTTTATAAGTCAACCACATCTTCATTCATCTGCAAAGCTTTCATTAGCTTGAAGATCCATGGTGCCGTTTATCGGTTCTTTATTGGTGATTAACGTTACCCCAACCAGAACTGTTTTCTTAGAAAGACTGCTTCGTGATTTTTAGAGTCTCACGGTCACTGATAGTTTTTGGTTGTGTCCCAAAATAGGCTACAGCCAGCTGTTAAATGGCGAGCTAAATGTCAGGCTAGGGTGAGGGCTACTGTGGCTCAAGAATAGTATGTTTGTGACTGAGGCTGTAGGGTGCTTGGACTGAGAGGGAAACCCTGTTTCAAATGTTTAACGTTATTCCTTAGCCAGTACTGCCTATTCCATTGGTAATGGGGAGTATTAATAATTCAAAACAAAATCAAACCCACACAATTAGGCCTATTGGTCTTATGCCCAACACAAGCCATAGACAAGGGCCAATGCAGGAGATAATGTTATAAAGGAGATGTTTCACTTCCTTTAGTGCTTTATATGTTGTGAAATTTGTGTGCAGATGCCACTGGATGTGCACTTTGTCTCCTAGACCGGTTGGCAGTAATAAAAAAACATACATTAATCTCTGTCTCTGCCTGTGGCAAGAGGGAGTGGATTAGCCTACTACAGGTACAGTAGGCTCTATGGTATGAAAACAGGAGTGGCCTGTGTTTGCAGAGGTATTGTCATCACCCCATAGTGTCTAGGAAAGTATTCTAAGTTTAAGCTGAGGTGTGTGTAATACTTTAAATTCCAAATGCCAAATTGTTTTTAAGCAGTAGATCTAGGTAAGACATTAGTCTTGTATTGACTAGTAGCCCAATTATCTAGCTTCCAAGGAAAAATATTTGCGTTTGCAGAGGTAGGCATATTGTTTGTCACAAAGGCTAGTGTTTAGAAAAGTATTTTTAAAACAGAGGTGCACCATAGGCTAGGCCTAAATGTCAACTGGTAAGTTTTTTGAAGCAGTATGTAAGAATTCCAAAAGATTTTATTGACTGGTAGGCTAAATGTTCTGGTTCGCAAAGCAAAACGGTTGAGTGTTGAGTGGTCGGCTTCTTAAGCATTGGGAGTTATGATGTGGATGCCACATCGGCATTAACCTAAAAGCCACTTATTTATGTTCAACGCACAGGGCTTAGTGTGTGATTTGTGTATGTGTTCTTGGATAATATCAAGGTGCTTTCATGAAGTAGTTAACTTACTGCCAAGTGTTGCTGTTTGGAAACAATCCTCACTTCACCTTTAGGTCTAGACCAATATGTGATTTTGTTTTGGTGTCCATTTCACAGGGGATAAGTTGACAGACACTGTGGTTGTAAAGCCACATGCATGCCAAAATCTTCCACAAGCACAGTCTCTAATATTACCGGTACCCTATAATGTAACAGGTTGTCCAGACTTAGTTTATCGGAAGTGTCAACACTGGATCATGTACTCTACTCATGCTTTCAAGGGAGAAAGAGAAAAGCTGACCCCAGGTGACCTTATAAGAGGGAATGAGGAATTTCACCACCTCAGTCTTTGCAGGATACAGGCTACGTTTTGGGCATAATCCTTTGCAATGAAATTTACAGTGTTGTAGCTACCTCCCCTAAAAAATGAAATGAAATCTAGACCTACATGTACAGTGTTGCAGATTCCTGCCCTGAAAACTGTCAGTACAGGTAGCTGCAATGTCTAGAATCTTCAGTATTGACTGTGGTTATGGCAGGACAAGAGTGAGTACTGCAGTCCTGAAAGTTTTTGTTTTTCAGTGGAACTTTGCTGAGACGGTGCTTTAGACAATTATTATCCCGAGCAAACCCAGTGTGTTTCCTGTTCCTCCCCACAGTTATCCAATGTGCAGGTCTGGATAGTTTGGCACTTGGCACCAACTGAAAATAACATCTCTTATCAACTGAATAGCCTACTCATGTGATCACAAAAGTAATTTAAGGACTGTCCCAGGACTGTCTCTATGCTGGAGTAAACTGGTTGCACATGGTGAAAATGCAGTAAACTTCTACATCTTTTAACCTGTTTCGAGCTACTAAAGGTATATGGTTGAGAGTGTATTTTTTCTGTTTAAGTAGAGTTCTTCTTTGCCCTCTAAATTAAGAGACATTTACCGGTAAGTTCATTGTACTGTGTTTTTGTTGGAACAATACAGAAAGACTTTGCTGTGCCAAGCTCTGTGTGTTTGCATTTGCGTGTGCCAGTCATTAATGAAACTAACCAGGCTTCAGTGATTATTTAAACTAGCCAGACCTCAGTCATTAATTAAACTAAACAGGCCTACTTTCACAAAGGGTGATCTGGGCTGGAAGAATGCATGTTTATACTGTAGGCCTATGTTGGGCAATATTTTAGCCTAAGTCTCATGGTGGAACATCAGTGTTTTCCATCCTCAGAGCCTCTTTCTAAAGAAGATTAGGACAGTCACTCGAAAACGTACTTCTTTGCTATAATGCGTCAGACTCAGCCATAAATTACTCCTCAACCCAGATTACAATCTGTCTGTTCTTATCAGTGGGCGTAATCCCTTATAGAGACCTGCTGTCAATACCCAGTGTCTCTGTCCCAGATGGGCTTCTCTCTCTCTCTCTCTCTCTCTCTCTCTCTCTCTCTCTCTCTCTCTCTCTCTCTCTCTCTCTCTCTGCACTGAGACATGGTGTAAGGTCAAGATGTGGGGGAGGGGTTTGTTGGTTATCACTGTCTTGTGATGCTACGGTATGCTATGTCCCTCTGTGTGTGTGTGTGTGTGTGTTTGTCTTTCAAATGGGAGTGGGCTGCCTCATAATTCAGCAGATTCAATAAGCAAAGTGTGTGTATGTGACAGTCGTGTGAATACTGATGAATGTGAGCTTGCAACAGAGGCCTTGAGGGCTAGAGATAAACGGTCTTGACAGTTCAGTTTTGGTAGTAATGCCCTTTGAGTGTGTGTGCGTGTGTGTGTGAAAGCAAGAGAGAATGTGTACATCACATGTGTTTGGAGAGCACAACGGTGGTGCTGTATTTGTCTATTTCGAAGTGTCACTATTTGTGCAACTCTATTTGTGACCCTTCAAAAGTGCCTACTCATACAACGTCACAGCGGCCCGTCACAGAGCCCGTACACAATCTCACGTATGCATGACCGAACTCTGAGTGATTCTGCCTGGTTGACCTCTCTAGTGACTCCCCTTCTCCTCTCTTCCCTCCCTTTCCCCAGAACCACTAGCGCAGTCATCCATCCAGCAGCCATGCTGTCCAGGCTGAGATCCACTGTGCGCCCATGCGTGGCTGCCAGCCGATGGGTCCACACCAAGGAGAAGGGCAAGCCCCTCATGCTGAACCCCCGCACCAATAAGGTAAGACTTGAATACTTTATGACATAGCACAGAGAAACCGAGTTGTGTTTTCGCTCATATCCCATATACTGTATTATTTAATGGACCAAAAATACAGTGGATTAGGTTGCTTACACATTTGTTGATACTTTACCATAGACTTTGGAATATCCATGTCAGTGGCACAACAGGCTGTAAATACTATAACTTTTGGACGAGGTTATGTAACAGATAATGGGTTCTCCTGATAGTTGCATCTGCTAATTCTATTACATCAGGACATCTCAAAAGTAAGACATGCCGTTTCTTAAACGGCCACATCTTATTTGTGTAGACTTAAGGCATGCAATCATGCAGCTCTGTTTTAAAAGAAGTAAACATGTTCAGTTGCTGTTTGCTACTATTTTCATAAACTATTGACAATGGTGAGCGTAACAGCTGATACCATATTTGCTTGCTAGGTTATAACTTTCATCTTCTCATAACTTACAATCATCCCACATCTCATTTGCACCATAGAGCAAGATGGAATCTCAATCAGATTCCAATACAGAATGCATCAGAAATGTTCTGAGATTCCTTAAGCACACTTTGTACCTCTAGAAGCATCCCAAGTTTCTGAGTCTGGAGTGCATCGTAGGCATGAGTCAGCAGAAAATGGGTGCATGCATGGTGATGAGGTATCCCCCCAGCTCTGATTGGTGGAGAGTCCAGTCACTCCCCACTCACTCCCCAGTCTTTGTTGTGTAGCCCCTGAAAAAAACCTCAGGCACTATGGTTTCCATATGTCGTCTGCTCTGGATCCAGTTTCACGCGTGCACTGTAAACAGCCTCTCGGGTTGCCTCTGCCGTGGCCTAAGAGTATCAGAGGCTGCATGTTTAGGGGTGTCTCTCACAGGACTCCCCTTATTGGTTTCATTGCCAGCAGCTTCTTGTACACACACACACACACACACAGACACACACACACACACACGACATCATATCTCGGCCTAAGATTCCTCAAAGGTTTTCCAGCAGCTTCAGTGCTAGACATGCAGTGGTAATAGCCTAGCCTGGTAATGACTTGTGCTCTCAGCTTAGACAGGAAACCCTATTTGCAAGATGAATCGCTCAGTCTCTCTGAAGGGCAAAACAATTTGCAAATCGAGCGGCCAGTGGGGAAGGCTGAGGATGATGACATTTAAGTCAAGTATTTTGAAATGTACGCAATGGCACAGAACAACAATGCAGAGCTAGAGATGGTGAAAGCCAATACAAACACACACCTCAAAGAATTGAAGGTTGGACCAAGAAAAATGTGCATTTTTACATTTATTCATTAAGGGACATTATTTCTCTACAGCCTAGTGATGAAAAAAAACAATTTCATAGTGCTCAGTGATGGTAGAAATGCTGATCCAGTACTTTCAAAATCAACCTTTCCACCAGTCTATGTCTGTTTAGATGCAACAACAGAAGACTGTGTGTTGCCAAATACACCAGACTCCAGAATGCCATGATGAATGTCAGAATTCATGATGGCTGAAGCACTTCCTCTGTCCTGTTGTTTGCCCGTGTTTAATGTTCTTTGTTGATTCATTCAGTCATTAGCCTGTTGCATCAGTACACACAGCACAGTGCATACAGAGCTGTGCCATGGGTGCTAAAACACACACACACACATATACTGCATTCATTGTCATGTCAGACACCCCATGTCAAAGAGGGCACTTGCTGAGTCTGCCAGGTCATACTGATAGAGCCATCATGCTGTACCAAGCCAGTGGTAGAAACGGCATCTAGCACCTGTTTGCTTCTGTTATTGTAGCAGAAATAGCACAGCACTCATCGGGTCATCGATTCCAACACCAACACACCCCCCCCTCCAACCCTTTTGTTTTATTGTCCTCTCTCCAGGGAATGGCTTTCTCGCTTTCCGAGCGTCAGATTCTGGGGATACAAGGCCTTCTTCCACCCAAAGTCGAGACCCAGGACCTCCAAGCCATGCGCTTCCAGAGGAATCTGGAGAAAATGACTGACCCTTTGCAGAAGTGAGACTTGCCACGTCATGAACTTGCATTGTGCTCTAGACACAAGTAATCCTGTTGTGAAGGAACATGTTTGCAATACCTACCATCAGGAGTTGTTTGCACATGTGATTTAATTATCCACTAAAGGATGTTGTTCCACCTTAGTCCAATCTCCTAACTTCTTCCTAAGTTTATGTTTTTAGACCAGTAACTTTTCTGTGTTAATAAGTCCTTTTATTTTTTTAGTAAGTCTCATCCATCTATGTCTGTGTCTGTGTGTTCAGGTACATCTACCTGATGGGGGTCCAGGAGCGTAACGAGCGTCTCTTCTACCGGCTCCTGATGGAGGATATCGAGGCCCTCATGCCCATTGTCTACACCCCCACTGTGGGCCTGGCCTGCACCCACTATGGACACATTTTCAGAAGGCCAAAGTAAGTTCACCACTGACTTTCATCTGTACAGTATCAGTTTTTTTTTTTTTTTTTTTTTTTTTAATTACGAGGAGCTCTAACTTCATTAGTAACTGCTCTAACTGCATTACTTGCTTTGACACTTAACACTCCTCAAGTCAAGTACACTATTCTGTAGACCTAGGGGTCTCCAAACTTTTTTCCTCCGAGAGGTACTTTGATACAGTCAGCCTGGTCAAGAGCAACTCTACTACTTTACGTCGGCATTACTGATAGGTCTGAAGACAAAGTTACCTTTTGTGACTGTTATGATGAGAATAATTTACATTTCCGTCAACCCTTTGGAGAGCTCCTGTTTAGCAGGTGAGCTGGGCTACCTGTTGGAGACCCCTGCTGTAGACTTCAGACTTTTGAGAAGAATTAGAAAGGAGTTAAATGAATTAAGGGATTAAAAAATCCAATTACCTTGAGTACATCCTGTCTGAGTCTCCACTACAGTACCTTACAAATGCCGCTTAAGATGACCGTAAGGGTGCAAGTGAAAGTAATGTGATTCAGCCTACAACTGTGCCTCCCTAGATCCTTGAACTAGCACCAGAACTTAACACCATCTTTGACATAATTGCGGAGCATTTTTTTAACTTGACATTTTTTTTATTGCCTCCCCACACTGGTGTCGCACTGCAGACATCAAAGATAGCATAGCCGCCTGTGGAATGCCCTGTGCATGTTATGGAACGGCTCCAAAATAGACTATAGGCAGGAACGGAGGCAGAGTTTGTGGCTGGTGTGCAGAGTTGTATTGAAAACAATGGAATAGAATAGAGTGTTGGAAGCGCCATGCTCTGTAGTACTTTGTCTGAGCCGGTGTGTAGAGGCCCTTACTGTAGAGGTGAGAAGAGTTCAAGCCTGGCTATTGTTTTCTGCAGAGGTCTCTTCATATCCATCATGGACAGAGGTCACGTGCGCTCCATCCTGGATAACTGGCCCGAGCCTAGCGTCGCGGTATGTGTATCTCTGCTTGTTGCTTTTGATACAGTCTTTTCTCAAATGTTTTAAGTGAGTTTGTTGGGTTCTTGCTTTTGATTAATATAGCCTCTAAACAGACATTTAAAGCCCATCTCTCAGGTTAACAACTACTTTTGATTAATGTGTAGAGAACTGTGCATTTGAAATACAGAAATTTAATCATTTACCGCCGTTTTTTCATAACTAATCTTGTGCAAAAGATTCCCACTTGACCATGCTGGTGCCTTGTTGTCTCTTACCTGGATGTGTGTCACATGTGTTCCCAGGCTGTGGTGGTGACGGATGGAGAGCGCATCCTGGGCTTGGGAGACTTAGGAGTGTACGGAATGGGCATCCCGGTCGGGAAGTTGTGCCTCTACACGGCTTGCAGTGGTATCAGGCCGGAGAAATGCCTTCCCGTGTGCATTGATGTGGGAACAGACAATGAGGTCAGTGGGCATGGCTGGACCGGCGTTAGCACACAGTTGCGGCTAATGAATGAGTGAATGAATGTCTTTTGTTGTTTGGCTAACAACCACAACCCTGGGGCGAGGCTTTAGCTTAGCTGGTTTAGCAGATACTGCTACAAAGCGTTCTCCACCCCCTGGCCCTTTTATAAAGAGCTATTTTTGTCTACTTTTTTCCCCTTTTTCTTTTTTTTTTCTTTCACTGCTGACAAGTTTCTCTGCAGAACGGCAACTTGCACAGAATACAAAGCTAAAAAATGAGTCTGGCTAGGCCACATAACAGACAGTCATGCAAACTCTAAAACTCACACGCTGTCATGAATCCAGTGCTTCCTGCAAGAAAGAAAGTGTGAATGCTGGTTCCTCACCGTAGAAGGACCCTTTCTTTCTTTCTTACAGATGCAATTTCACTACATGTTTTATAATGCACAAAGTATTTCTGTGTTTTTGTGAGAATAAATATTCTTGAATCCTCTGACATTTCCCCCTTTGTTGTTTGAAAAATAACTTCAAAGTAACACGCCAAGTTTTTGTTAAAAGTTTTTTTTTTTTTTAATGCTAAAAATTTTGAAGACTGGATTGGTCATACTCCATCTCTCTTCCCTGACAGAGTCTGCTGCAAGATCCCTTATACATGGGCCTCTACCAGAAGAGAGATAGGTCCCAGCTCTACGATGACCTCATCGATGAGTTCATGGAGGCGATAGTGGAGAAGTACGGCCAAGGCACTTTGATCCAGTTTGAGGACTTTGGCAATCACAATGCATTCCGCTTCCTGAAAAAATACAGAGAAAAGTACTGCACCTTCAATGATGATATTCAAGGTGAGTCACGTAATATTTTGTAACTCTTTATCTCTGATACTGCAGGTAGCAATTGCTGTAGATTATTTAGATCTTGCACATTAAAAGCCCTTAGAAGTGTGCAGCATTTTTAACATTTGACCTTATCTTTCATTGTGTACAGTAAGGTCTATGTTTGTTTTTTCTCTCTCTCCCAGGTACTGCTTCAGTAGCCCTTGCTGGACTGTTGGCTGCCCAGAGGGCTATTGGGAAGCCCATCACTGAACACAAGGTGTTGTTCCTGGGAGCTGGAGAGGTACAGTACTTACAGAACATAGAGCTCAATTTTCTTAAGGGAATAAATAAGGCAAAGTCAAGATCACATACTGTACCCTTCTCTCAGCTGTGTTCCAGTGATGTATCCTCAATAATGTACCATAGAGGGAGAACTAGCTGGAGGAAATGAATTAAGATAAAGATGTGATCTCTCTCTTTCCCCCTATAGGCTGCCCTGGGCATTGCCAACCTGATCACCATGGCAATGATGGAAGCCGGCATGTCTCAGGCGGAGGCCAGGAAGAGGATATGGTTGTTTGACAAACACGGACTGCTGGTGCAGGTCAGCGATGCCATTTCCACTGCTTTGTCAAACATCAAATAAACACCAGCTGTTGTAAATGTTGGTTTGTGATAGGCAACATGTCTTCTGATTTCATTATTTATATTATTTTGTAGCGTCAATGCAATTAAAGTCAAATGTTGTATTACTGTTTTGTATGTGATGGCTTAAATACTGTTGTTGTGGAAATGCCTGATGTTTTTTGTGCTTTGTTTGCCTTTGTTTGTTCTCGTATTAGAAATGGCAAAACTGAGTCATGTGCTTAGAAAGTAGGTTGCCTTAGAAAGTGTGATAGGGCCTCAACACTAATATGTGTGGACATGTTTACAGGGCAGACCAGAGGGCACAGACAGCAACCAGGAAGCATTTGTTCATCCTAGCCCTGGAGAGGTCAAGTCCTATTTGGATGCAGTAAACGTTATTAAACCCACAGCCATCATAGGTAAGTAACGGTTCTGTTTCATTTGCATTGCATTGCATTGCATTGCATCATTAGGTCATCCACTTCCTTCATAGGTTCTGTAATCCTGATTTCCTCTGGCTACTACCACATGTACCTTTGCACAAAGTATATTAAAATCATGTTTGTGTGTGTGGGTAGGTGTGTGTGTATGTGGGTGGGTGGCTGTATGTGGGTGGGTGTCACTGCTTGACAGTACACCCGTATTAGCATTAATCCAAATGCTCAGAATAATATGTTGTCTCCTGCAAATGTAGGCAGTTTTGCATTCTACGATATTACACATTTACTGACCTGCATAGTCAACAAAGTAAATACCGCCTATACAGATAATAAATAATTAGTTCATAATCAGTTTCTTACCATGCAAGAGTCATATGAGTGAGTCAGGGATCAGTACTTTCAGGTGTTTGCATATCTTATCCACATTTGTATATGAATGCCAAGTTTTCAAACCTCAAGGCTGCAGCTTGGTCAAATTGTTCTGTTTCTAGAATTTGAAAATGTGAAAATGAGAGAGACCAGGCCTGATAGTATTCAGACGCCATGCGTGATTTCAGGCATACCAGCATCACTGGGGGAAAAAAAAGTTTGCCGAGAGATATAAAGAGGTGTGATTAAAGTAGAATTAAACTAAAATGTAAACATTTTCTTCTCATTGTACCCACGTTCTGAGTTAAATGTGCATACAGTACATGCACAGCAATCGTTACCTACTAGCTGAAGATATGGAATTTGCCCATAACCAAGTAATGTTCTAAAAGTGTGTTGTATACATACAGTAACACCCCGTGCCCACCTCCCCTTAATGGAAGAAAAGTTCAGGCTCAGGATTTTTTTTTTTCACTATCAGCCCTGAGGGACAGAGAGAGTGTTTTGCTTTTCAAAAAAAAAAAAATCCGTCACAATGCTTTGTCTTTGGTAGCGATAATGTAAAGTAGAGATAATGTATGAGGTATGTTTGATAAACCTGGTCTTCTTAGTATTCTGCATCAGGTTTTGACATCAGAAAAGACCCTTAAGCTTGTGAATGAATGAGTTCCATGTGCTTATTCACTTCAAACATCTGTGCATTTCCCACCGTCTTAAAGCTGCCATGAATGGTGCTTTTGGAATCCTGAAACATGAGACTGAAAAAACCCTCATCTCCTCTCTGGAGCACTCCCAGACTCTAAAATTAGTGAGCACCCACGTCAGCTTTGCTCTTTCTCTATTAATCAGAGCCCAGATGGTTACTAGAAGCTGCAAGTGTCCAAATTGTGCAGATACAGCTAGCAACTTAAAGGAAGTGTTTGGCTAAAGTCCGATATTGATGCTTGCGTCAAGCACAGCAGCTTTAAGTGTAATCTTCTGTGGGAAGACTTTTGCATAAGAGATTCTTACAGAATGGTTAGTTCAGTCTTCTTAGAACACATATAAAAAGAGGTCAGATCCTAGAAATTAGTGTAACAATTCAGACAACAGCATCATTGTCAACGTCAGTGATTATGCAATCTTGCCTTTAAGGAGCAATACAGTTATATATGAAGTGAAGTTGAATGAAGATTTATTCAGTTTGGTTTGAAGAAATTCATGCATCTTAGAAAAGACTTCAAATTGCAAGTTATTTCATATTACATGTTTGCGAGCACACACTCTGATATTTGCTTTCCTGAAATGGAAATATAGGCCTAGCATACCATCGCTCATCCCTTAGGCATTGCGCGCCACTGCAAGTGTTTATTTGAGAAATATGTGTCCCTGTCCTTGGGATGGAAGAACAAGCATGGTCTAATCCGCTGTTATATTCACAGGTGTGGCGGGGGCAGGGCGGCTCTTTACACATGATGTCATTAAAGCGATGGGCACCCTGAACGATCGACCAATCATCTTCGCCCTAAGCAACCCCACCAACAAAGCGGAGTGTACAGCTGAGGATGCCTACACACTCACAGAGGTACATTGTCAAGACTGACTTTGTCCATCACTTTCATTCCAAATGAGAATTACAATTACAAAATAATTGGTGTGTTTGCTTTCTTTCTCATATTGCACATATATTCCACCCTAAGTGCATACATTATGGACATTAACCAAGTGTTTTTCAATAATTACATCTGGTTAATGGATTGGAGCAAGAAAATATGTTGTACATTCTAAAAAGAATTGTAACTATAATTGAAGACTGCATTCAGGAGTTCATGCCCCCCCCCCTCCCACAAGTGCATTCTGCTTTTCTCTCAGAGCGATGACGCAGAGCATGCAGTACTTCTCCTCAGGTGGTTTAGTTTTGCAGTTTCACAGATGCATTTCACTCATGCTTTGGTTGCATCTCTCTCTCATGCCATTTCAGGGAAGATGTCTATTCGCTAGCGGAAGCCCCTTTGACCCAGTCACGTTGCCAGATGGCCGTGTGCTGACTCCTGGACAGGGGAACAATGCTTACATTTTCCCAGGTGAGGACATCAGCAGCCATAATATGCAACCATACACCACAAATTGTGAGTGCAGTAGAGTGTACTGATGCTATGTAAGGGTGATTTGAATGAATTTGAGTGTCCGTTAGATTTTATGCCCTGATGGTCTTATGTTCTGACCCCTCACTGTTGTTTGGAACTACTAATTTGATTAGGATGGACACGCATATAGACCTGTGTTTTTTGTTTTTTTTGTTTTTGTTTTTTGTTTTTTTCCCTTTGCCTTAGTTGAATTTTCATGAAATGTGAATTGAACACTCTCATGGCTCTTTTCCATAATCGCTAAAAAGGTCCTGCCTGAGTTAATGTTCTAAGCGGTGGAAATGAAACCAGGAAAGAGGAATTGGTCATTAGACCTGATGACACAGCAAAATCGCAACAGAGCAATGGTAGCATTTTCATGAAACAACACTATATTCTCAGGGCGAGAACACCCCCCACACACTTCTTTTTATTTATTTTTTTTTTACTTAATTGCAGGCTTGCTAACACACTGCATTCTTGTTTAGTGTCGTGAAGTTTACCTTTGAAAAAAAAAAAAAAAAAAAAGCTGAGTAAGGCCTTGCACAGTTGCAAGTTAATGTGTAGACATTTATAGGACGGGTTGAATCCAGACATACAGGAGTCTCTGTGTGGAACTTCCTCCATTAAAATATTTCCCAACGTTTTCTCTGGTATTTACTATAGGCCAAGATGTGTTGAAATTACAGTTTGTGTGTGTGTGTGTGTGTGTGTGTGTGTACACTGTCTGTGTTTGTTTTGTAGGAGTGGCTTTGGCAGTGATCCTTAGTGGTGTCCGGCACATCAGTGACACAGTGTTCCTGGAGGCAGCTAAGGTAAGCAGCACTCGAACAGGAACACAGACTTTTAAGATGCCACCTAAGACCTCCTTGTCCCGTATATTATAATATGCACAAATTTCTTCCAAGCCACTTCAGGCAGTCTACTTGTTTCTGATAATTGTGACTACGAACTACGAAACAAAGCTAGCTTTCTAAATTGGCTGAGCAAACCCTGAACTGATGATCTTATGAAAATCAAGAGATGTTATCAAGCTTATTAGTGTGGTTTACTTTTACTAGTAAACTAAATTAGTGCAACTACACTACATACAAATTATACTTAGGCAAAATATCATACTAACATCATACATAAAATTGTGACGTGCCACCAGCAATGAGTGTGTTGGTTTAACATCCTCTGTACATTTGGTCAATTATGGCACCTGCCTTGGAGAAATGCATATTGCAACTTTCATATGATCAGACCAAAGATATTTAAACACCGGCCAAGATTGTTGTTATTTACATTTAATCTATCTTTCATATCAGCATATATGGGTTGATATAAACAGGGTTAACAAACGTTATCACCTCTCAATCAGACCCTGGCCGAGCAGGTTACAGATGAGGAGATGGCCCAGGGAAGGTTGTACCCACCTCTCTCCAACATCAGAGAGGTGTCTGTCCAAATGGCCATCAAGGTGAGCGAGTATTCCACATTCATTTTCATGGAGAGTGGGCAATGATTTGCACATATTTTGTTGTGTATCTTTTGTGAATCATAAAACGTGTATATTTGTAAAAGGTGTCCCAACATACATGAATAATTTGGACACCACCTTTTAATGTAAATGGATTATTCACCCCCTTACCTGGAGATGTGTGTTACAGTAAAACCATTTTGGTCTCCGTGCAGCCCCAGTGCAACCAGGTCTGGCAACCACAATTTATCTTAGCATAGGCGCTGGAATGTAAAGTAACCAGATAGCAACTCTTTGACAACATAACATTGTAGCACCTATGCTAAGCTAAAGACCAATTTTGAGACCAAAATGCTTTTGCCCACATATGTAACTCCGAGTAAGATTGTGAATAACCTAAGTTCATCGAAAGGTGGAATATTCCTTTAACACCTGAGACACCCCTGAAATATTGATGTATAATTTGATTGTATTTAATGTGGTCATACTTTATCTGTCTTACCCTTCAGGTGGTGGAGTTTGTGTATGCAAAGGGAATGGCCTTCCGCTACCCAGAGCCTCTGGATAAGGACAAGTTTGTGCGGTCCACTGTTTGGGACACCGAGTACGACTCTTTCCTTCCGGATGTGTATGACTGGCCCGGTGTAACTCACAAACCCATGAAGTAGGAAAGTGACGAGGATGGGGCGTTTAGAGACTGGTTATAGCAGGACTGGTAGACAGACAGGTTGGAGAAGGTGCTAGGGAAAGGAAGGGTTATAATCTTGGGGAGGGACACCATCACCTCAGTAGACTCAGGCCATCAAATGAAATGGAAAAGCCAGTGACTGAAATGGCACACACTCCAATGGCCAGTGGTTTTTACCTCTAGCTACTTGTCTCGTATGGATTTTTTTTTTTTTTTTTATGCTCTGATTTGTCATATCTACATTTATTCCTTATACCCTGGGTTTCTTTTGTTTGGACAAAAGAACCTGTTTCAGCGCTTATGTCAATTACACTTTAAGCCACACTCCTTATATTTGAGATATCAACTCTGAATTGTATTTTTAACAGTTCTGAATACATGTATTTATTGGTTGATTTGTACTCCTTTGGTCCCCATTTCCATGTATTGCATATGGTAGTGCATTACAAGTCCCTCTGAACATCAGAAAGGCCAGTATTGTGCTGTGGACAGAGATGGTTTGAAGCATGACCTCAAGTCTCATTAGTTTGTGGAGTGAGCTGTGCATTATTCTGCTTCCATGGATTACAAATATATATATATATATATATTTCTAAGAATGCTAGTCCTTCTGTACCGTGTTCTAGTGTCAAAGAAAAGGTAGCCTATGTCAAACATCCAAACGCATAACCCAGTTACCAACTGTGAAGCCAGAATTGCAATCAAGGGCAAAATGAAAGATAACTGAAGTACCTATCCTCCCTTGCGCTCACTATTTCTGTGAAGAATAGATTACTATTCCCTTACTATACAATGTTGCACACATCTATACCACAAACCGTTACATGAGCAGCTATGACAGATGGCAGCATGGTAATTGTCACATTTCCTTGCATAATTTGCCATATAGAGTTGGCAAGACAATATCAATCAAATGGGATGCTTTTAGTATAGACACTAAACACATTAAAAAAGATTAAGGTTAGGGGACAAGTGATAGTACGGCAGGGAAAAGAGTTTTTTTTTTCTCCTCCCTGCTGACCCTCTTTGAAGTGCCTGTGTAGATTTCAAAAGACATCTTCCTCATCAACCATTCCGTTACCTATAGCCAAAGATTTCACACATTTGTTGTCATTCTCTTAATTTATTTGAACATAATAAAAAAATCGAGCTGAACAACACTGCTACAAGGTCTTGAACATGATTTAAGGGTCACTAAAATTGAAGAGGCACTTAACATGAATATTAGTGATATCATGTCATGCATATGCCCTGGTGGTCCTCTATGGTTCATCACGAATGGTGCATTTCACATTGACATAGACGGGTTTGCTTTAGTCTGATATTAACCACCATAACTACCTTCCTCTCCCCTGTCTAAATGATAAACCAGGATTCCATTGTGTATTCTTTTACTTTACCGTTACCACTTTCATCCAGTGCAACAACGTGAGATGTGAAATGTCTTATCACACTGGAGTTAACGTTACCCAGCTGTTGTGTCTATAGGTTGTCAAAGTGACTGTGTAATGTTTGTCATGCAGGTTTAAATAGTCAACGCTCTTTGCCACACCAATACACTGTAAGTGCCCAGGTATCTGTTTGCTTGTGAACCTCCTTGTGTTTAAAAAAATCATTTCTGATAGAAGTTTGCATATGTGCAGTGGTTAATTTGGGGTTTCACTGTTGCTTTTCGCTATGCAATGTTGCCTTAGCGTATGAACGCACAAAGCAGCACATACATTGGACCTGCTTCCCGTGTGTGTGCTAGAACAGAATAAATGAAATTCTAGTTTTCAACTCTTTTGGTATGACTTTTGTGTTCATTGCCATGCTTTCCTTTTGGTGTTTGATAATTGTTTTGACTACAATACAGTTTTGATATCACTGCATTGCACAGTTTATCTTCGTATTCTCCAGCAAAAAATAGTCAAGAATGCACAATTTATCCTTCAGAATGCGTCCCTACATTATCATGTGACAAAAAAAGACCAATGAAAGATTCTAGTACGCTCTTCTTGAGCTTTATCCAATCAGCAAGGACGTCCTTCCCCTACCGCTAAGACGTCATAACGTGCTGTACTATTGACCGGAAGTGAAAGCAAACATGCTGTCACTGCGCTGAAAACAAGATTCTCGTGTTTTTAAACTTTTAATATGTCTATGGATCTGACATTCCTCGGGACGGGATCAGCTTATCCGTCCCCTCACCGCGGTGCCTCTGCAGTAGTTCTTCGTTCCGAGGGAGAATGTTGGCTTTTTGATTGTGGGGAGGGTACTCAGACACAGCTGATGAAAAGCCAACTTAAAGCTGGTAAGCAGACCACATAAGTTAGTTATAATTCCATAATATCCTCATTTTCATGAGTTAAGTGTCGTCAAAGGAAACGTTGACTCGACGGTACCTTGAATGAGTAAATTGCCTTGCACATGAGTTTCTTCCACAACTGTTTTCCCTTTACTCTCCCCCAGGTAAAATCAACAAAGTTTTCATTTCGCATTTACACGGAGACCACCTCTTTGGCTTACCTGGGTTGTTGTGCACAGTCAGCCTCAACTACAGTCCCACACAACCCCCAAACTGTATGGACATATATGGCCCTGTAGGCCTCAGGCATTTCTTGCGTGTTGCCTTGGAGCTGTCCGGCTCGCAGCTCCTTTTCCCGTATGCTGTCCATGAACTGGAACCCACTAGTGACCAATGCCCCCCAGAGGGTCTGCTAAGTCCCACAGTGACACAAGCTAGTGAAAGTCTTCATCCTCAAGAGCGGCCAGGGCGCACCATCTGTTTGGATGACAAGAGTGAGTGCTACTTGCTTTGTGAAGAAAAACATTTCACAGTAAAAGCTTTCAGACTCTTTCACCGGATTCCATCCTTTGGGTTCTGTGTGCAGGAACATGACCGTCCTGGACGTTTGAACACCCAATTATTAAAGGAGCTAGGTATGTCTTTTCCCTTTTTACTTTGTCATGTTCCCAGTATCAGTATGACATTTAGGTGCAAGATGGAAACAATTAATAGTACAAGTTTTTTATTTTATTTATTTTTTTAAATTTCACTATGAACATACTTGGCTATCTGGATCATTATCAATGGGTTTAACAACACACACTCTCTCTCTGTCTCTCATAAAAGGACTGAAACCAGGACCATTGTATGGGAAGCTTAAAAATGGTGAGACCGTAACACTGGAAAATGGACAAGTGGTGAAACCAAGTGAAGTCTTGGAGCCATCCATTCCTGGCCGAAAAGTTTGCATTCTTGGAGACTGCAGCTCACTTCTTGGGGAAGGTGGACTGAATGCATGTCGTGAAGCGGACGTTTTAGTCCATGAGGCAACCTTGGCCAATGGCCACCAGGAACGGGCTGTGGAACACGGGCACAGCACGCCAAGCATGGCAGCAGCCGTGGCCCGTTCCTGTGAAGTACGCCGTCTGGTGCTATACCACTTCAGCCAGAGGTACAAACCTGTTAGTCTGCAGAAGGACATTGAAGAAGACGATGTCCTGGAGCTCCAAAGGCAGGCTGAGGATGCATTGAGTGGCACACCCACAGAGGTTGTTCTGGCTGAAGACTTCCTCACTTTGCCCATATCAATCAAAAGGCCTAATGGGGTCAAAGAATAGGTCGAAAACTTTCTTAATGTTTGCCACACATGTTGCAAGTATTCATACATGGATAATCAATTGCTTTTGACAGCAGATTTTAACGGGAATAAACATCAGTTGGCATGAGAGGATCATGTCCTAATATACAGATTTTGTGGGCTATACCTGCTTTGACTGAACTGTTACCTGTGGGAACACGTCCCCACTATTACTCTCTGTAATTTTATGTTGTCACACAATAAAGATAAACCATTTTTATACTCCTTGTTTTAATGACAAAATGAAAGAATGGGTTTCTGCTTGTTTCAACCGAATGATCAATGATGAAACACTGCTTTGATGTATCTCACTGGTATCCCCGGCTGTCAGATTGCTGGCATGAGGTAAATGGGCTCTGTTACTACTCATGCGCATATCGCCATGTTGATTGAACTCGGAACAGTCGCTGCGAGGAGCGTGGGCGTCTACATGAATCTCAGCTGATGTTTAGCGGGCTACCAGGCTTGCAATCAAGTTTTAGTTTTTTTGTGCAATTAACCCTTTCTATGTGGAATGTACAGATTATTTTGTTTTATTAGAAGTAAATAAAATACCCACCAAACGTGCATACGGAGAGAAATGCTGTAATTATCCAAACGGTAAGATATGTGGTTCTCCAGCTAACGGCGAACGCTAGCAGTTAATTCTGGAAAGGGACGCGTTACTTAGCAAGCTAGGTGCTTAGGTTTTCTGTTAGGCCTTGGACGGAAGTACTCTAGCAGGCATACATATTTGAATAGAAAAATACGCAGCAGTTTTCCTTTATACCGAACTGATTCGCACAGTCAAGGTAGATCTTTGTTTTTGGTCGATTTATGTGTGCTGACTGCACCTAGCCAGCTGATGTAAGCTGACCTGAGCTAACGCGCTAACGTCACTCCTCGGAAACTGTGATTGTTATTGCTGTGGCAGATGACACGTTGAATATTATTTCTAGAAACACTTATAAAATTCATAAAGGAAATAATCAGATTTAGCACAGACTACTTTAATGTTATCTCTAATGCTCTGTAATGAGAACAGACAAATGCTAGCTAACATGCTAAAGCAATTCATTATGGTTAAATGCCCATTATTTAGCGGTGGTAGCAAGCTAGGCTAGCTAGCTATTTACAGTCACGAGAGGTGTTGCGTCCAATGTGTTCCGATTGGAAACTAGAGTTCTAGGTTGACGCATTCACAAATTATATCCTGATTTACTTACAATACATTTTGGGGTTGTAGGTTACTGCTTCTACTACTGTCACAGTACCAAATGTTATTGCTTCTGTACTCTCACCCTTGCAGCTGGCGGTCGGATGCTTAAATCCAGCGGATTATAACACCTGTTCAAGAGGGACTGAAGTCGTTTTGACGAGTTGTGATACACTGAAGAGAGAAAGTGTGATGAATTGATACATTGTGAACTTTTTTTCTGATTCTGTTGTGCGACCCGACAAACCTACAAGCATCCAGGATGTCAATCACAAACACGCCGACCAGTAACGATGCTTGCCTCAGCATTGTGCACAGCTTGATGTGCCACCGACAGGGTGGCGAAAGCGAGAGTTTTTCCAAACGAGCTATTGAAAGCCTGGTAAAGAAACTGAAAGAAAAGAAGGATGAACTGGATTCTTTAATCACTGCTATTACCACTAATGGAGCTCACCCAAGCAAGTGTGTGACAATTCAGCGCACTCTCGATGGTCGACTACAGGTAGGGAAAAGCAGAAACGGCAAAAACCTGCCTCTAGTACACAGTAAGACATGACAGGCTTCTTAGAGGGGTTTTTGACATTTTCACGTCCGAGTCACCTTTGACATTTCTTTTGACACTTCTCGCTATATGTCTTGTTACATGTAGGTGGCTGGACGCAAAGGTTTCCCCCATGTGATCTATGCACGGTTATGGAGATGGCCTGACTTGCACAAAAACGAGCTGAAGCATGTGAAGTACTGCCAGTATGCATTTGATCTCAAGTGTGACAGTGTCTGCGTTAACCCATATCACTATGAAAGGGTTGTGTCCCCAGGCATTGGTGAGAGAAACACTTTTTTTTTTTCTTTTTTTCATGCCAGTGTATCCTGTAAAAAAATGTCCAAAGTGGAAACAGATGTCTTGCATTAAAATGTGTGTTCATTTCATTCACAGATCTGTCAGGATTAACACTAACCAGTTCTGGTAAGTGGTTACAGTATATATCACTAACAGGGCAGTCTATGCCAGCATAGCATTATTGAGTTGTTTTTTTCATGTAACCTTTATAGTTAAATACAGGCAAATCCCCTGGTATTATGATTCAGACTGCTGTACATTTGCATTCATGCATTTAGCAGACACCTTTATCCAAAGTGAATTATGTTAATCAAAAATAAATTATTCAAAGAGGCCCTATGCTAGTCCGGTACCGTCCAGTAAGCTAAGAACCAAACAAAGCAAAGTTATAAAGCCTTCCTTTCAAGTGCCTTGCACAAGGCCACAATGGTGACCGCATTCATTTGAAACCACACTTTGCCCAGCTAGCTAGGTTCCTTAACCGCTATGCTACCACCTCTGTATGAATGCTGCTCATAGTGTTCTCTCTCTCTCTATCTCACCTTCCCCCTCTCTCTCATTCTCTGTCTCTCTCCTTCAGCGCCCAGCTCCGGTTTAATGGTGAAAGATGAGTATGAATACGACGGCCCGTCATCCCTACCCAGCATCGAGGGGGGTCATTCAATACAGACCATCCAGCACCCTCCCTCCACCCGTGCGGGCCCCTCCGAGTCCTTCAGCAGCCCCGCTCTCCTGCCACCCTCAGACGCCGGCAGCTCTGCCTCCACCTCCGCCTTCCCGGGCATTGCCGTCGGATCAAGTGAGACGCAACCAGGGGTTTCATGTTCATAATGGTTTCCTCATGTTTTTGTGTCCTCCCTCCTTGTCCTTACGTCTCTCCTCTATTCACCAACAAGACAACTGATCTTGCCAATGTCATGACAATGTCTTTGCTTGTCACTTTTGCAGTAGTCCTCAGTCATCATTTTTAGTGTGTCTGTGTTTTATTATAGTGTGTTGAGTGTTAGACATCCATGCAGTTTTTCCATTGTCTTTCTCAACTGGAGATTTTCAGCTCATCAATGCCATCCATCACGACTAGTGAATATTTTGGGAGTGATTTTGAAAAGCTTTCTGGAAGCAGTTCATTCTGGCCAAGTTGAAAGTGCTCGACTGCCTGGTTCAGGGCAGTCAGGCCTAGCGCAGAGCAGTCGTCTGGCAGCGTCTGTTTGTGTGTGTGTGTGTGTGTGTGTGTGTGTGTGTGTGTGTGTGTGTGTGTGTGTGTGTTTTGTTGTGGTGTTTTCCCGACTGTTCCTGTGTGACGCGCACCAATCCTATTGCCGCTTCTCTCCCCCCACCCCAGCCCAGTCCAGTAGCCTGTTGCCAGGCTGCCGCGGGGAGGGGCTGCTGCCGACGGCCGCTGCCCGGACAGCACGGGGAGCCCAGCAGAATGGCTTCTCCCCCTCCACGCCAGCCACTTTCCACCACAGTAAGCCCCCCCCCCCCTTCCCCTCCCCTCCCCTCCCCTCCCCTCCCGAAAACTCCCCTTGTCTCTCTGTTCACACACTGGTGGCCTGTGGCACTCCTGCCAGGTTTCTCTTCAGGGGGATGGAAAGCTTTTCAACATCATCCTAGGGCAGTGGGCACTCTGTGGCGCTTCTCTGTTTTCTGTTATATATCTGTAAATCTGCATATTTGTAAATAGTAAAATACTAAGTTTGTTTCAGGCGTTCAGCCCCGTTTCCCAAAAGCGTAGTTGCTAACCAGTTAGCAACTTAGTTAAGTATACAATGGGAAGTTGTATTGCAACCAACAAGGTTGCTTCTCAGGCCTGTATTCTCTCAGTTGCTTAAGTCCAAAAAAGTGCTTGGTGCCATTAGTTTCAGCCCACAATAAGCACTTTTTTGGACTTAAGCATCTGGGAGAATACCGTACTTAGTGAGCAACTATGCTTTTGGGAAAATGACAGCTGAATGATAGGAATCCTTTGGGATGGGGTGGGTTGTTGTTGTTTGAGAACCACTGCACTAGAGCACCCCGCTCTTTCCTATTGGTTGGTGCTGACTAGTCTCTCATCCTCTCATGCTTCTCATGTCACTTGCATGCTCTCATTTTTTTCACGCTCGTTTTCCTTAAACATGTTGGGTTTGGGTCAATGGGTTGAGTGTCATTTTCTCTCCCCTTTTCAATGGGAGCCATTTTCAAACATGAATCTTCATACTCAACACCCCTGTCTAGATGCTACCTCCAACTGGGCACGAAACAGCAGCTTTACCCCCAACATGCCTCACCATCAGAACGGACACCTACAGCATCACCCCCCAATTGCTCATCCAGGACACTACTGTAAGTATCCTGCAATATAACAAGGGTTTTATATTGAAAGTGTTTCATAAACAAACGCAACAGTGCGCTCACCAGAGGTCTGTTTTTTTTTTCAGGGCCAGAACACAGCGAACTTGCGTTCCAGCCTCCAATTTCAAATCACCCTGGTAAGACGACAACATTGGCAATATTGTACAGTTTCACATTCATGAGTTCACAAATGTCAGGGATTTCAAGTGAGTAAATGATTTTGTTCTTGCCTCCAAGCACCGGATTACTGGTGCTCTATTGCCTACTTCGAGATGGATGTGCAGGTGGGGGAGACGTTCAAGGTGCCCTCCAGCTGCCCCATCGTGACGGTGGACGGTTACGTGGACCCATCAGGAGGTGACCGCTTCTGTCTGGGTCAGCTGAGCAACGTGCATCGCACAGAGGCCATCGAGAGAGCTAGGTGAATCCCCTGTAGTTATTGGATATTCTCAAAATCATTTACACTATAAACACAGGGCAGTAATCTTTGTAAATGTGTGCGTTTTGTCGTAGTTGTTTTGTTTATGTTTGTGGGTCTCATGAACTCAAATACAAGTGTATTGTGTCGAGAGTCCTACCTGATAACCTTTAAGGCTTTCAAACTTTTATCATTATTATTATTATTATTATAGTGAAACTCTAGATGACTAAACTCTCCACTAATAAATGCTTAGGAATCATACATATCTAATGATAAATGACTGAAGTTGTCCATGTTTTTTTTTTTTCTTTCAGATTACACATAGGGAAAGGTGTCCAGTTGGAGTGCAAAGGAGAAGGCGACCTGTGGGTGCGTTGCTTGAGTGACCACGCCGTGTTTGTCCAGAGCTACTACCTGGACCGTGAAGCAGGCCGGGCCCCGGGAGACGCCGTGCACAAGATCTATCCCAGTGCCTACATTAAGGTGACTGCTGCCGGATCAGTATTAAATCCTATTGAAAACAGTTTTGTTCTAACCAGCAAGTCCAGCCAGAGTGTTGGAGGTGTGGACAAGTCTAGGCTATAAGCCTCATCATTTCAGTACCAGTCATGAACTGTTATGTTGCTCATATCCTTTGTCAGCAGGATCGTAAGTAGGCATTCTTGTCAAGCTGACTGAAACACAACCCCAGCAAGAATTTCCTAACGTCTGTCTGACGCACGGTCCCTCCTGTGCACTGGCAGGCTTTCTTTGTCAGAACACGTCACTTGCTGGCAGTGAAATGTTGATTTTTGCCACGGGTCATGTTGTGCAAATTGAGGAACTGAAAAAGCTGGGACTTCTTTTATTTTATGGGCTGTTACAGTATACAGGGCTCTGCAAGTATATCCATTTGTATGTGTTGTCCCCTGGACAAGGGATCTTTGACTTAGTAGCCACCCAGGAACACTGCTCAAAAACGTAATGTGTGTGTGTGTGTGTGTGTGTGTGTGTGTGTGTGTGTGTGTGTGTGTGTGTGTGTGTGTGTCTCCAGGTGTTTGACCTGCGTCAGTGCCACAGGCAGATGCAGCAGCAGGCAGCTACAGCACAGGCAGCAGCGGCGGCTCAGGCGGCGGCAGTGGCAGGGAACATCCCGGGACCAGGATCAGTGGGAGGAATCGCCCCTGCCATCAGTATGTGTTCTCTCTCTCTCTCTCTCTCTCTCTCTCTCACTCACTCACTCACTCACTCACTCACACTCTCTCTCTCTCTCTCATGGTTTACACTTTGAAGTCAGTGGGGGGGGTGGCAGGGGGTTGTTGAAGTTAATGGCTGGTGAGAGACTCAGTAAATTAGTTGGGTCAGCCCCCTGTTTGAAGGGTGTGTGTGTGTGTGATGGGTGGGTGGGGTGTTGTATGGCACTTACACACATCTGCATGAGTGAGGCACTTAACTCTGAATCGCTCCCTGCTGCTCCGCACATGGGTATTTGTGCTCCCAGTTATCTCACTGCTCCGAGTGTGTGTGTGTCTGTGTCTGTGTGTGTGTGCACCCTAACCCTTTGGCTGTGTGGAATACATAGGACAAATTTCCCACTGTAAAGATGCTTAGATATTTATTTAGTTGTAGTGTAATGGTTAGTTAGGTGTGCTTTTTACATGAGGATGCAGGTACAGAACAGGATGGGATATTCAGCTGTGAAGTGAACTTTATCCCTTTAATCTTTCCACAGGTCTGTCAGCGGCGGCAGGCATAGGTGTGGACGACCTACGGCGCTTGTGCATCTTGCGAATGAGCTTTGTGAAGGGCTGGGGCCCCGACTACCCACGGCAGAGCATCAAAGAGACGCCCTGCTGGATCGAGATCCACCTGCACCGCGCCCTGCAGCTCCTGGACGAGGTGCTCCACACCATGCCCATCGCCGACCCGCAGCCCCTTGACTGATGTTCCTCTCCAAACAAAACAAACAAACAAACAAACAAAGGCTCAAAACAAAAACGAGACAGACCTGAGACTCGCCCGCCCCCTTCTCGTCTTCACTGTGATGCCCCTCTGGGATGGGGATGGAGGTGGGGAACCACAGAGGGGTCCTTCCTAAAGCCCCCCACCCTGACAGGAGACAACGGCCTCTGGGCGAGATTTTAGAGTTCTGTTCGATCATCAGGGACTCCCAAGATCACTTTTGAGAAGTCTTTACCGGCAGTTTTTTTTTTCACAGGCAATTTCATTTCATTTCATTTCTTTTTTTTTTTTTTTTTAAGTTTCATTTTGTTCTTCTGTGCACTCCTGTCCTTCACCTCCCTGTTTCGCCCTACAGAGAGTTTACTAGACAAAGCAGTGACGAAGAGGATGAGGGAGAACGAGGGAAGGATGGGAGGGTTTTTTTTGTTTGTTTTTGTTTTCCTACATCACCCCGCCCCTCTCGGTAGGTCAGGATTCTAGGCTGTTACTCTGGAAGTGGAGTTACATGCGTGGCAGAGCCGTTGGCGAGCGAGGAAATGTTTTTCACGCCCATTCATCTCAGATCAGATAATGCAGGTGATTTGATTGCACGACAAGATGGGGCAAGGTATATTTATATAAATGTGTGTGGGTGTTTGACTTTTTCCATCTTGTGCATATTTTACAAAGTAATTGTGATAACGTATTTTAGCACCTTTTTGATATATAATAATGTTTATTCCATATCCCTACAAAGGAAAGTGCTATGGATTGAATGGTAATTGTGTTGCATAGGCTACATTTAAAGCTCCAGTACCCACACTAGAAAAATCCTTCCTTTTTTTTTTTTTTTAATTTTTTAAATCTTTATTATTTTTTGTTCAAGTGACATAGTACATCAAGATAAACTGAGTTTGACATTTTGCACTAAGCTATGTATATGTTATCATTTTTTTTTAATGTAGCTTACAGCACTGTAGTTATTTTATGTTTTTATTGCATGTGAAATTTTGCATGCGAGTGGCAAAAACGATACTTCTTGGTTCTTGTCCTGTAATGTTCGACTGACTACAGTGGTTAGCCGTGAACAGATTATTATTAACTATTTGGAATGCTTCTCAAGTCATTGGCGTGAATCCTCACAGGTAAGAACTCCCAATTGCAAAAAGGCTTACTGCAGGCTTTATCAGAATTCCTCAGAAGGGCCAGCCTCCCCTCTCAGGCTGTAGTTCTTCCCAGCGTTTGATTAGTTTGCTGTCACTTTGCCCACACACTAACATCATACATCAGCTATTTGTTTCGTGATTTGATTCTTTTGCCTGCAGTTCAGGCTACTGATTGCCCTCCACAAAATAAATGTTCTAGAGCCATGTTTTAAAGTTGTTATTTTACCAGTAAGGTTTCATTTTCTAAAAGGCACGTTTAAGTTGATACTACTTTGTGTGAGTTTTTTTGTTGTTGTTGCCATTTTTATCATTTTAAAACATATAAAATGTATGAGATGAATGATGAGATGTGCAATGAAGTCACTTGGAGGTTTGTTGAGGAATGCATGGGCAGAGGAATACCTTTTTTCTTTCTTTTTCTTTTTTGGAGTTTTCCTTAAACCTCTATCTGACTTTTTTTCTCAGCAGACCTAGTTGGATTGTATATTGTATAATATAATTAGCAATATTAAATCTACTTAAATGAACCTGTATGAGGTATATTACTTATCATGTCAAGTGATAGTATGGTATTTTTGCATTATGTGAATTGCTCTGACAGATTGTTTTGTTTTTTTTTTTTTTTTTTTTTAGTTCTGCCATAGACACTGAACAGTTAGAGGGCAATAAACACTTATTTCTTACATACTGGGTCAAGTCTTTGTGAACTGGACTTTCATGGCATTTCCATCTATGACTACAGAACATAAGTAAAACTACCAGTTCCTTGTACGCTTAGCACTTGTGATTCTATGATTATAATTCAAAAGTATTCCATAGTTTTTAGAAAAGAAAAACCTGTAATTTGGCCCCTGGTTTATGACCTAGGCCTCCTTTAATTAATTCATTTCCAATCTCCGTATTTGCCAAATCATACCGCAAATTCACCTATTCACCTCCTCAACATTAACCTAGTTTTTCCTGGACACAGACATGAATCAATGAGAGTCTCACTGCAGAGCTCTTGCATCATGTTTAACCCACTTCCTGGTGGGGGAGGTGAGGTCAGAAGACAGAACCTCTGACAAGACACTGCGGCAGCCCGGCTACAGGACCGCCTCCCACTTAGCCTAACACAAAACATCTGCAGGCAATTATCCAGGCGGGCACATCTGCTTGCCTGCCTGCCTGCCTCAGACTCATTAGATGACCGGATGTATGGCCAAATCGACAGCATTTGCACCAGGCCCAGGACCAATAAAATAGATTATAACTTAAAAATGTGTGGCTCTGGAAGGAAATTAAGGAAAAAGAACTTATGAATCAAACAACACAAAGAAGAGTTTTTTTTTTTTTTTTTTAGAATGAAACTGCCTTTATTAAGTAACTTTTAATATCAGAAAATAAAACTCTTAATTCTCTTTACAGCAAATATATAGTATCAGTGCTTTGGCCACATGACACATGAAGGCCATTAATCATAAAATATAATTTGCATTTAACCTTATTTTGTAGAACATATATGCCCTAATGTGTCCCTACATACACATAATGAAGGTAGTAAAATTAGCAAATACTTAACTTGGTGCAGTGAGCCAATGTACACTGTACCAATAAAACAATATCTGCACATATATATCATATTTCATTTATAGTTTGGTGACGTACAGACATATGCATCTTACATGTTAGATCCTTGGCCTTTTAGTTGCAGTGTACAATGTGGTATGTTATGAAAACATGCTTATGTGCACATTCCTCCTTGCCAAAAAAAGACTAGTTAATCTTATTTTCAATACTGTTAAACTGCACTACAAGCGGAGAGCGCTGACAATCAGCAGTGCACTGCAACTCACCGAGAGATTTCGCTCAAGTCATACTATAGAAAAAAATATATAACCTTATCTTTAAAATTGTAATATATATATTTATTTATAGGCATATGAAATGTAACTTCTAGAAGAAATAAAAAATAAAGTTCTGTACAATTTAACCAATCTACATTTAAAAAAACAATGCAAAAAATGTCAAGAGTAATCTTGAGAGGTTATGGACCAATGTGTTCTCCATCCGTTTGACCAGGACTCGTCAGGTACTTGGCCTTTGTCTGCGGCTCTAAAACACTGGGGTTTTCAGTAGTGGTCGGAGGAAGAATTGTGTAGGCTGTTGTGCCATGTTGTCAGTGGACAAAGTGTACCTTTCAACATTGATGGAACACAATCACAGAGAAAAGCAACTTACCCCCTAAAACAACTTGCCTCCCTTCATCCCCCCCGCCCAACCCATACACACATACACACACACTCACACGGATGCATGGGAACAGGTGTGGCCTCAGCCTTCACATTTGAGGAACTTCTCATCACGGACTTCGCATGCATCTAGCGCAAGAGATTCCTTATCCTACTGACCGTCTCAGACCACAGCGTGAATGATCTGGCTGGTTCCTTTAAGGCAATAAAGTTGTCAGTTATTTGAAATCAGGCGATGTAATCAGAACCACCACAGACAGTCACACCCTAAACACTGTTCGAGTTCCCTGCCTAGAGATCTAGAGTTCACTTCTTTTTTTTTTTTTTTTCATTTAACTCGCCTCACTTCAAGAGTAAAACTGTACAGGTTCAGCTGGAATGTCAGTGCAAGAACCACACCCATTTCCAAGACATTGAAGACTTTGCCACCATCCTGTGCGTCTACCATTAAAGCAAAGGTGAACAGATCAAACGAAAAGCTCATTGTTGGCGTCTAGTGTTTTAACCGAACTAGCCCAGACAATGGTTCAAAGGCCGCAGACTTGCTGTTTAACTTAGAGTTCTATGGTAACACAACACCCACAAAACTAAGGTTGGATTTAATCAAGTGGAATTGGATTAGGCACGAGTTAATGTAAACGTAACTAGAAAAATAAAATCGAAGCGTGTTCTTTGAAGAAATGGAAAGCACGGCAGTGCGTAACACTTCTTAATTCCCAAGGAAGAACCTACTTCACCCCAATTTCAGCAATCTGAGAATGAAAAAGGTACAAAAAAAAATACTTAAAATAAAATACAAAAAAATGAATGAAATCAACATAGCAGCTAAACACATGGGGTGTTTTAAAATGACAGGAAAAAAGTTAGACATTAGCCTTGATTTAAACTTTGCTTTAACCGTACGTTTTTAACATCTCTGGAAAATAAAAATACAAATGATAAAAAAATAACAGGATTAATGTAATGCAAAAATAAAACTCCATATTCTTTGATATTTCCTTATTCTCCCCCTTTCTCCCTCCCTCTCTAACTACCAGCTACATCCCGAGGACCCATCCCAAACATTACATCTAAGAAATACACATGCTTCCCCAACCCGTTCCCCTCCTCACACCTCAAATCAGCTCGCATGCCACCTAGCATGGCAGCCTGGGTCGCATGCATCTGTAACACAAGTGCAAACGGGCTATGCACTGTGTAGAATACTGGGAGTGCATACTACGCAGTTAAAACGGCGGTGCCCAGTGCCGGCCGAGCATGTGGCAGCGATGGTGGGCGTCACTCTCTTGGAAGCGAGTAGAGGCCTCCCCCTCGAGAGGTCGGCCCGCAGAACTGGTGGTCGGGAGGGGAGTTAGAGGTGGTGCTGTCGCTGGAGGACGAGAAGGCCGGGCCGTAATTGGGGTACTTGTGTGCATCGGAGCCGAGGTAGCCGCTCTGCACAAACTGGGCCATAGGGTGCTCGAGGGCCTCCTGAAAAGTGGGCGAGAGTCGTGGCGTCCCTGGCTGGCTGTCGCGGAACGAGGGGGCGCGAGTTTCAAAGATCTGAATGCCCTGCTCGAAGGGGTTCCACACCAATGACACTGGATTGACTGAAGGCTGGGGAGCTGCTGTCACCGTTGCGACGGGAAGACTGTCGAAGCCTGGGGGATCCGGGCCAGCCAGGTCCTCAGACCCTGCAGGGAGTAAGGAGGACTCTCCAAACCAGAAACTACCTCCACCGCTACCGCTGCTGCTGCTGCCACCTCCACTGCCACTGCTGCTGTTGCTGTTGAATGGACTTGTGGGACTGAAGTCGGCCATGCGGTTTCCTCCACCACTGTAGAAGGAGTCGGAAGAGCCACTGCCAAGGGAGCTTGAGCTGTCGTTGCGATAGCTGGCTGTTATGCGGGTCGAACCAGTGCTTGTTCCAGTTCCCCGGTGGACTCCATTGGGCAGGACCGAGTTGGAGTGGAACCAGGGACCACAGGGACCCGTTTCGAAGCTGACGTCGGTACCATTGCAGTGAAAGTCGTTGTCGTCTGTGCTCATGTCCACGCAGCTGCCTGTGCGCAAGGCGATGTGTGCTTCTATCTCTTCGCGAGCTCGGTCAACATTCTCAGGCATTCCTGTGACCTCAAACACAGGCTCTTTGTCGCGACTGGGTGTGACAATGTAGGTGTGAGTCTGCTGCTGAATTCGCTTTATGGTAGCACCTTTAGGCCCCACTACCAGACCAACTACACGGTATGGCACACGGACTTGGATGGTGGTTTGGCCAGGCAAGGTGGGGGCACTCGTTAGCCCAGGTGTGGTGGTGGCGGCTAACGGCCCTGCCTTTCGGGAGGCTCGAATATGGGAAAAATGCTCAGCAGCTGAAAGGATCTCCCTCTTAGCCATGGCTACATCTTCTTTCCGGCCAGTGACAACAAAAACGGGCTCCTCCCCTCTCACTGGTGTTTTGATGTAGGTGTTGGTCTTTGCCCTCAAAGCTTTGATTTTGCAACCTACAAGAGAGTAGCAACTATGGTTAGGAACTGACGTTTCACTTTCAACAGTAACCACATCTCACATTCCTACATCTGACATTTCGGATCTTTCAATAAAGTAATATATAAAGTGACAACTTTGCAATATAGGTTTAGGTAGGTGCAGTTACTTTGCCGTTAAATTAGATGGCCATAACGCAGCACAACTTGAAAGAGACAACAGACAGGCGGCTGGGTGTGTTTGTCACAAACTAACGTTACACATCGCCGTCTGCAACAAATAGTAGGTTGATCGAAAAGGCATGACCACAATGCTTGAGCTTGCTGTGTATCAGCACTCGAATTTTAAGAAACCTAGCACGAGTGGCGTGGCCACGTTAACATGTAACGTTAGCTAACACACCATCTTTTCGCTAATCAAAAGCTAGCTCGCTGGATCTAAACATGTTGAGTTAGCCAAGCTAACAGTGTCCATTCCCTGGCGCTAAAGAACACTTTGTAACTTCAACTGAGACCCACGTTGCTCGATGCCATACACAATAATTTCACAAATGCATTGTTTTATTCTGACCCAAATACCACGAATCACTCGGGCAGAATCCTGTACGTCACCTTGGGCGATTTATTAAATACAATGTTAGCATTAGCTTGTGGCTAAACGCAAGTTAGCTTTTTAGCTAATGATCCAAGGCGTTGCAAACTCACCCTGTCGGCCAACAATCTCAGCTACGTGTTCAGAGCTAGGCACCTCGACACATTCCTTGGTATTGACGCTCTTTCTTCTCATATTAAGCAAAGGTGGTTCATATCCAGATTCCCCATACGGTATCATCATCCCAGGAACCTGCTGGTTAGATGAATCATCTAGCCCATCACTGTAGAGGACGACTGACTCTTGGGCCTCATGTCCTGGGAGCATGACAGAGCCTAGCCCTGAGACATGGGCCTGTGCGATCAGTGAATGGTTCACAGATTCATTTTCATTTAGTGCCTCTTCGTCTGATTTGTCTTGGTCGTCCTCCTCCGTTCCAGCTGCATTGACCGGTAAAGGCTGAAGGTCCAAAACAGCGCCTAGCAGACTGAAAGGCGAGGTCCGACATGGACGGGGAAGGGTTGGCTGCTCAGCTTGGCTTTGAGCGACGTGGTCATCGATGCCCATGCCGGCAAATGTTTGGACTAGTGGCGGGAGCTCGGGCTCTGTTTCCTCGTTCTCCAACAAAGATGTGCTACTGGGCATGGTCAATGCTTGACGCTTTATCCTAAACAATTACTCTGTAACTCCTACGAAATAAAGTAAATATTATAACGGAATTAAAATGTCGTCGGCTTAATATGTTACATCCGTTTTGGATGTAACTGCCAATGTTTTTGGACCTTTTTTCTAAAAACTGGCTACAGTCCTCCAGTCTTCCTTTGGCTTCTTTGTCTCATCTTCACTGCAAGTAACCACGCCCTTGATCATATGAACTCATTTCCTATTGGTAGTACAGGCATTACAGCACTCGTATGAACCAGAATTATTGGCTAAGAGAGACTTAATTCCCACCCACTCTACATGATTGGAGGTTCGTGGGAAAGGAAACGCATTGTACTCATTTTATTGCCCAAAATATAAACAACCTAACGAACTTGTAACGTAATCTTTATAAATGCATAAACATGGCCCATGTAATAGCGAACTGTTTAATAAAACAGATATCAGCTTCACGGTCAAATCTGGCCAAGGCTGGCAGCTGTCGTTCACGTGATTTGTAGACCCACTGACCCACTGACTTCGCAGGAGCCTAGTCATGCAAATGCCACAGGCTACCAGGACTTCGGCCAGACATCTTTAGTTTAGCGATTCAGTGTGTGAAACATGGGCCCAAATTTTCCATATGCGCTCCAGTAAAATAGCTATTTAAAAGCAGTGATTTGGGTACAGTGGATGGGTACAGCTAAAATAGTAAATACGGCTTTAATACACCATGATTGTTGTGAATAACATGTAAATAACATGTTAATAGTTTTTTTTTGTTGTTGTTTTTTTTTAGTAGCCTTGGCTTTAAAAATGTTGACTCTTTTCAAATATGTCCTTGCTCTGACCTCAAAGATTTCCCTGTTCTGACTATATCTGACCCCTATTTTTGGCCCTCTATGAAAAAAATTGTGATGCATCTGTTATGTGATATACATGAAGTTAGCCTAAGTTACACCAGTGTAACCATTGGGGGAGGGGGATGGGGGAAGACGCCTTACCATTTTTTACTCCACTGATTTGAAGACATTATGGATATGGGTGTTGACAACATATAGGTCATAGGGTGCTGGAGCTTCACTGCAACCACCTCCACCACTGAGTAATGTGACAGGCACTTTGCAACCAGCACTTGCTGCTAATCTTGTCTTTCCAGCTGCAACCCCAAGGTTATGTAATATTCTATTACAGTATATTGTTCTAATAAGGATAAAGATACATCCTAATCATGTACATAATAATTTGATGAGATGTTTCACAATTGCCTTGTAACTGAATGCATAGGCCTTATCTTCATGATGTAACTGGGATTCCACATGGACCTCTCTGATCCCAGCACATGAACCACTGAATCCACTTTGACACTTCACTTGGTGTTAACTGTGAGTACTTTTTCTTTCAGGTAGGTTCAGCAGTTTACTTTCTGTTAATGTAATGCAGTACCTCCTTTCAACTCTAGATGGAGTACTTGGCCAACACTTCACAGATTTCAAGAAAATCAAGCCGCGAGTAACCTAGAAATTTAGATGTACTCTAGCGGTAGCAAAAGGTACATCTAGAAAGGAGTAGTGCAGTAGGCATACTCCCACTGTTCACAGTCGCAGGACGTAGCCCACCTGGCGGCAGCCTGCCATGGCTACTGTGGGCAGAGGCAGCGTCAAACAACCGCCGATTCCGCCTCTGCCCTGTGCCCATTTTGATCGGGTCAGCTTTGTCAGGATATGAAGTTTGTCTTGATATCATCATAACTGACAAATTGCTCTGTGCAAAGCAACGCATCATCAAGGTAAACTTGTGCATTCAATTAGTATATGCACAGAAATGTCAGAAGTGTAGAAATTACATGAAAATGCTGATTTTCTTTTTCTCGACCACACCATAGACAGTATCATACCGCAACCATACCCGCTTGCAGCCACATTACCGTCAAGATGCTGCTTGCATGTCAGTGATATGCCCGTGTTTTGTTCGCATGTTTACCACACATGGAGTGCGTTTCTCGGGTGTCCAAGCAACGCTGCATACAATCGAACTTTGCTGCCTGGCTGTTGCACCAACTTCATGAGATAGGCTAGACTAAATAAACGCTAGTTCGGCTTGCGATCAGTCTTTTATGATTAACTAGATAGATATTTACATTAATGAATATTGATAGAAACATTTCGTGTTCGATGTTGATCACGTGTGCTCCAGATAGCCAAAATGTATAGTCGCGCCCCCCGAGTTACGGGTCTTACAGATGGAAGTACCTCAAACAAACTGGGTCCAGGAGCATATGAGGTCAACCATTATAAAACCACTACATCGGGTAGGTTCTTGGTGAATGCAAGGTATATTATAATTATGCCAGTCAGTCACATCAGTCAATACTGTTTATCTCAAGGCTTGAATTTAAAACATTAACCTGGACCAGTATGACGGATCTCACATAAGAAGTTGTGCAACTGTCACGATTAGATTAGGCCATAGGCCTAATCCTACATCAGTAGGCTCATTTTTATAAGCTGCATGCATAGGATCAATCAGTGTTCTCTTTTCACCTCTATTTTCAGATGGATATGCACCATTCCTGTCACTTACCAAGAGACAAACATTGTTTGATCGTTCTAATGATGAACCTGTAACCCCAGGCCCGGGCCAGTACAGCTCTCAGTACAAGGTGTTATTGAAACTTTATAGCCTAACAAATGTATTTGAGTTGCATTTTTCACATGACCGTACTTGTAAGAGATGATTACAATTGCTATTATTTTGTAGGGTCATGTTCTTGGAGGACAGAGTCTCCAGAATCGCTCAAGACGCTTTGAAGAAGCCGTCTCAGTTGTGCCAGGCCCAGGAGCCTATGATCTTTCCCTAGCGATTGGATCTCAACATAAGGTTACCTCTCGGAGAGAGAAGCCTACAAAAGTGGTATGTTAACACTTTAACAAATATGGTGAAATTAATTACACACCTAAATAGAGTTTGTTGTACTTTGAGTGAAATACTAAATCCAAACACTAACTCTCATTTCCTCACACTTTCAGCAGACTGTGCCCAATCGGATCAAGTTAATTCGACAACCTGACATCCCTTCCATCCCATCTCCTGGGCAGTCATATGGCTATGAGGAGAACAGTCAGGGACTTCTCTGCAAACAGACACCCCCAGACAAGGATGACACACTGGGACCTGCTTTCTACAACCCGGTGCAGGTAATGTTTTTAGTTTACAGAAGAAGGAATTGTGTACACTCAGTGAAACTATCAAGACGTCAGAAAAGACCACAACTTTTCAGACATTTTAACCAATTATGTTTAGTTCTGGGTGTCTGATATTTTGTATGTTACATGCACTGTTTTGAAGAAACACAATATCTCATGTTCAGCGGTCATTCTATGGGGTCAATATTCCCCTCAAAGTGTCCATGTAACATATGATTAGTGATCTCCCCAAGTCCACAATCTCTCTCTCTCTCTCTCTCTCTCTCTCTCTCTCTCTCTCTCTCTCATTTACTCACTCACTCATTCACTCCCCCCCCCACCCACACACACACTCACACACACACACCCACACACACACACACACACACACACACACACACACACACACACACACACACTCACACACACGTTTATCTTCCCTGTTCTCCCTCCATTTACAGCATAAAGTAGGAAGTGTTTGCCAACTGTATGAGAGTGGGCCAGTCCATTAGCAGTGGCATATGTAATGCACCACTGGGCCTCTTAATTTGCCAGAATCTATTTCCATTGCTAATGACAGTCACGCCATTTTAAAAGTCACAGAGCACAATGTTAATCCATCCTGATGTCAACAAAAAGGGCCATTAGTAATTATTCTTTAAGCTATATTACAATATTCACTTAAAATAATGCAATGCCTGCTGATCCTGGCTTCAATTAAATCATATTTCATCCTCTATTGACTAACCAAGTCAACAGTGTCCTTGAGGTAGGGTATGTCCACTCTGTGTGCCAGACAGGAAAAGCTCAGTGATTTACATTTATTAAAGGAGTATCAATTTCTTCCTTTCACTCGTTTCACCACACCCTCCTACTTTGGCTGGGCATTCAATCCTCTGTTAAACACAGATGATTTGATGGGGAGAAGTTCATTAGATGATTTGATTAGACGCAACAGAAATAGCCTAACATTTTTTCTTTTTTACTCCCTGTCAGTTTTTCCTTGTTCCCCATTAGGCCTATTGCTTTTTTTTCAGGCTACTGGAAGTGACAGAACACTTTGTGTGCAAGTTCCAAGTTGTGTTTGCACTTTGAGTGCAAGCGAGGGACTCATTGTAAATGATCATTTGTTTGAAAACGGATGTTTATCCTATTGTCTGTCTTTTTCGCTTGTGTCTCATCTTTCTCTAGACCGAAAGTACAACTTCAAAGAAGTACAAAGGGATCCATTTTGGAAATATGACGGAGAAGCGCAAGGAAACAAAGGTTTTGGAGGGCCCTGGTCCTGGTCAATATGATCCTGATGTGTGAGTATTTTGCACAGCAATATCTGCTGTAGAATTGTTGTCAACTGAAGATGTTGTTGAAAAAAATCGGTGTGATAAAAGAATATCAGAGTGTTAAAAGCTACGTATAGGGAACAATGGCATACACACTGCATAAAGACCTTGGACGAACTTGGAAAACTTGATTTGACTTCTTCTTCTTGGAAAAAAATGGAACTTACTGTAATAGCCCCCTTGAAAATATGACTTAGCAGACATTTCCCTTGTGCACAGTGCATTATAAATGACTTTGACTTTTGATAATATTCAGTCATGGAGGCAGGTATTTAAGGTCTCAGGAAGTTGATGGATTATAACAGAGAGAGTTGAAGTAAAACGAGAGGTCCAAACATGTTGTTCCGTATTCTATTTTCAAAAGGTGGAGGAGGAAAAATCCCCCTTTATGCTGATGAAAGTCAAGCTCTCATATGCTGATTGCAAAGATCCTTGAAAGTTTACATTGTGATGTAGCCTAATGCACTTATTCATACCGGAATTATTCATGTTTGCTCCCATTGAAACAATGTTGCTCTATCTTGGTCAGTTTTCCATGATTTACTGAAAACACCAGAGTTTTGTGGCCTGTTACTCAGAAATCCAAAACTTCCAGCAATAACGTGCATCAGCAATGAGTATCAGCACCCAAACTGGTGCTTTGATGCTTTTCAGGTAACCCCCCCCCCCCTGCTTGCCACACCATCGACAGCAACTCTTTTCCTTAAGATGAGGGAGATGTGCTCTTAGTAAGCATTTTTCCATGCAATGGCCTGGCCCTGTCGATAGAAAGGGAGCGGAGGAATAAAGGCATTGACAGCTCAGTTGCAGGAAGGACACTGGCAACCGCACTCATCACGCCCCCACTCTCTGTAATTGAGACAGGAGACAGAATGCATAAATCACCTCTCCTAGGCTCCGCTCTCCAGGCCCTCCGCTCATGCACAGATATACTGTACAGGACGGGCCCAGATTTATCATGGCGGAGTGGATGGAAAGTGGAAAGATCGATTGTAGCGTTGGTTTCCTGTGTCGCTGACTGATGGAGCGCCGGTTGCTTTTCTCCCTGTCTGAACAGGCCCACTTTTGCTTGCTATGAGAACGTCAACATGCGGAAGGAGAAGAAAAACAGGCTGGAGCTGGCCATCCCTCGTTATCATGACATTGTCACTTTACAGGAAGAAAAGAAGGTGAGGGTCTCTCTCTCTCTCTCTCTCTCTCTCTCTCTCTCTCTCTCTCTCTCTCTCTCTTTCTTTTTTTCTCTTTCTCATCCTTCACCTTTCTTATCCCTACTTATCTTTCTCGCTCTCTTTCTTTGTCTCTTTTTCTTATCCTTCACCTAGAGGCCTCATACTAAGTTCAGTCACGATAATTAATTGCTGCATTGCATGTCTTGTGTTAGGCTGATTTTCACACCGAAATATAAGGCATGAAGTGATAACAAGGCCTAAAAATAGAATCATTGTCCCATTAGCATGGCAATTTGGAGCATTAGTGGATTCACACCAAGAGCTAATAAAGTGACAAAAGCAGCGAAAGTAATTCTCTTCCTACTGACAGAAGCAATAGGAAGTTTGGGCATAGAACACAGCATAGAACTATGATGTTGCAAATGGCTCAACTTTATGCAGTTTAGCGATGACATTTTATGGCTGTAAACGACACACAATGGTCGCATCATGAGTAATGCTATTTGAGTGTTTCTGGTGATTGAGTTCAACTTAGTGCAACGGTAGCACAGTTGGTAGAGGTGGTGTGTTTGTTTACAACATTATAGACTGACTAGTTGGCCTAGTGTAGAGCATCCGCCTCTCAATCAGGAGATTGTGAGTTTGATTAAACCCCACCGTAGTCATATTGCCCTGTGCAACCATGTGCCTTGGGGGTTAGAGAAAAAAGATGGGCACTGCCCAATGCTACACATGGAGTGGGCAAAAGGGCAACTTCAGTCATTTTCAACAAGAGCTCTATTGCTCTCAAGAGATTAGCCAATACTGAAGACGCAAGACATTTTGGTCCAACCATATAGGTTTCCTTGAACAGAGAATAATCACTTACAACTAGCCCAATGGGGCAGATTTTTAAACTGTGTTTTCAGCATCTAAACATGCTCCAAATATCACCCCAAAAGCTATGTGACATCATCAGACACATTACAACACACCACTGTAGTGTTTATGACTACAAATGTCTGACAAAGTGGTTAAAATAGTGTTTTTATGCAGTGTTTACAAAACCGTTTTGTAAACAAACAGTGTTTGGCTGCTTGCATAAACACACAGTTTTAACACTTTTTCAGCCATTTGTAGTCATACACAATACAGTTCTGTGTTGTAAGTTGTCTGTTGATGTTTCATAGTTTTTGTAGTGACATTTGGAGTATGTTAAGATGTTAAAATACAGTTCAAAATTCTGCCCCAATGGGCTAGTTCTAAGTGATTATTCTCTGTTCAAGGAAACCTATATGGTTGGACCAAAATGTCTTGCGTCTTCAGCATTGGCTAATCTCAAGTAGCTTGAGCAATAGAGCTCTTGTTGAAAATGACTGAAGTTGCCCTTTAAGTTAACTTCCGTTTTAGTGTCAGTAGTTGGTGTGAATGCACAGCTTCACAGCCTCATCACACCTCTGTCGCATATTTTAAAGCAACATTTTAAAACAAGTATTTTTTACCAAGGTATACCAAGGTATATATTTCTTAAGGTATTACCAACTTTTTTACATTTTGTGGTAACAAGGCTAGATTTGGATGAATGGGATATGCTGGTGCAAAAGTACCTTGCCACTTTTTCTGTGTAGTGCATCATGAAACTATTTTCTTACAAAAACTGAAGGTCTGAAAGAGGAAAGCTAGCAAGTTTGCAGGCTTTTTATCAGAGGCATCTGGGCAGTGAGTGGAAAGTTTTTTTTTTTTTTTTTTTTGCTTTCTTTTATGATAAGTTCCTTGCTAATTTTACTCTGAACTTCCCAACTTTTACTTACACTTCCCAAAGGAGTGCAATTCCACAGTGGCTACAATGTTCTGCTGTTTGTATATTGTGGGGGTTTTTTTGTTTTGTTTTTCTCCTCATCTGTCTACCTTCTCTTCTTCCTCTTCCTCTTCCTCTAAAGTGTGTGTACAGGTGAGCAGTTCCTTCCATCCATGTCTTTGTGTAACACAAAGAATGCTGAACGCATCTTCTCTCTTCTCCAAAAGGCCTGGAGGGAGAGATGTTTTTTTATTTTTTATTTTTTATATTTCAACAACACCAAGGCAACAGGCCAAAGGGTGCACTTTCCCTCCTCTCACAGGAAGGAGATTGACTCTTTTCCTTCTGCCTGACTTTTGCTCAACCTTGTGAGCTTAAACTTAAGCAGCGGGGAGGCTCTATAACCTCTCCATAGGCTGGAAAAAATGCTTGCATCAAACAGTTCTCAGTGCTGGCCAAGCACAAAATAAAGTTATTTTTTATTTATTTACTTTGGCCATAGAGTTTGCTGCGTCGCTTGAACAGGTGTGCAGAATAGCCATGTCATTCTGTAAAGTCTGATTTAAAGAAACGGTTTTGTACCTGCAAAGGAATGTAAATGCATTCTCATCATTCATCCTGACCCAGTTTCTCTTTGGATGGCTTGTAATTGGAATTAGCAGGGTGTGTTCACCAGAGGGCGCCAAAGCACAATGTATAAACACGTTCAGCTGCTGGGTATTTTTCTATCATTTGCACCAAGTGTGTTTTTTATTGTTATTTATTTATATAGCCATTTTTTAAATGCATTTCTGACTCATAAATGTTGTTTCACACAACTGGCAGCAGACAGACATATTCTGAAACATTATTCAGAATAATTAGCTCCAGTTGATGTATAGGACATCTTTGATCTCAAGGCCATGCAAGATAGTGAAGAGATATGATAATGTCTCTGATGTTTTTGTAGAGTTTCTCTCCTCGCATTGATCAGGAAATATAGGTTTAATTATAGAATCAAATTGAGAATGTTTAGTATAACAGTAAACACCTCTCAATTTTTGACATTTTTAAAGCTAAATGAAAGGAAATGAAACGTTAACAAATGTTAAATCACAGATGTTTCTGTTTCCTGTAAGTGGATGCTGTTATATACTATGTTTATAGCATTTTATTTTTCAAGTTATAGACTGCTTTCCGTGGATAGTCTGGTTTAAAAGTATATAATTAGAATAATTTATTTTCATGAAGTTTGTCCACCCGGAGAGCTGTTTGAGTTCAGGATCCACTAGATAAATAAATAAGGAGGGAAAAAACAATCAGACATTCCATCAAAATCTGTTTTCCGGTAGACAGCTAAGCTTACAGTTTCATTTTAACACCAAATTCGGATAACAGACAGAGGTAGTCTCAATATGGGAATTCCATATTTAGCTTAGGCTTGATTTTATATCCTCTAGCCCCTAGACTGGCTGGGAACATCTCATTTGACATGTATGCATTTGCATGCTTGTATGGTAATCTTGCCTCAAGGGTGCATTGTTTTGCCAGCAGTTTTGCCACCAAAAGCACTATGACTGATAATTAATCACAAGCTGTGAAATCCTCTTTACATGTCGTCATGATTCAAGGAAAACGAGTTTTGAAAATGATAACGAAAAAAAAAAAACACACACACAACAGGTTAAACTGGGACACCGAAACTCAGTAAACATCAACATATGTATGTTTGTGATAACGCTTATTTGCAATTAGTTCACTCCTGAGTTTACGGTACCGAAATATCTCTCACTGAAGGCTGCATGGTTTTTTAAGGGGCTGCCTAGTAGCACGTCAGTAGCGAAACAGTGAAGAAGTTTAGGGGTACAGTATGGCCACAGATAATTGGCGTCTTGGGCCCTTACCTTACCTGCACCCCGCTTTATGAAGTTGTTTTTATGGAGTGCGGTCTCTCCACTGCATCCACGGCTCGTATGAATAAGGGCTCCAGATGCCAAGCAGCACCTGCAGCGGATGACCCTCTCTGACTTCTCTCTGCCGTGTAACCCCCTTCCCCCCCAACGGTGGCCCTCTCCAACTACCATCATTAGCCAGCTCTCACCGTGTTACCCCAGAGCCGATGGGTGTTTGGGCTGACCTCTGTGGCCACAGAGATGCATCTATAAAGATGCACACGCTTTCTCACTCTTGTGAAAGATAGATAGATAGATAGATAGAGAGAGAGAGGGAGAGAGAAAGAGAGAGAGAGAGAGAGAAGCACTGGCTTTGGGACACAAGGGGGTCTGTGTGGGGAGGAAAGATGTGTGGGGGCAGGAGCGGTTAATGCTGGTGCTTTGCCTGTGGTTGTTAGCAGTTGCTACAGTCACAGGTGTGGAGAGATGCTTGTGCTAGCACCCCCCCCACCCCCCTCTCTTCCCAGGTGCCTGGTGTTCCATCTCATTTACCTTAGTTAGCTTCTCTTGCATCTGTGGGTTCAAGCTTATATTTAGTGGCAGGTTATGATTGTTTTGTGTGTGTGTGTGTGTGTGTGTGTGTGTGTGCGCATGTTGTGTGTTTGTTTGTTTGCTTGTTTATTTATTTTTGTTTGTGTGTGTCAGACAATGGATGCCCTCACTTGCCTTTCCTTTCCCCTACCCTGTAAGTTGACATCAGTCTTGTGGACTGTAATTGCCAATAAATCATGGTGTGGAGTGGCACGTGGGACAGTCTTCCTGGGGAGTGTGTGAGAGAGGGGCCAGGGAAGAGGTGCACGGTAATGACCACCCCCTCACAGCACTCTAATGTCTGATCAGAGGAAGGTTATTCTCTCTCTCTCTGACAATCTCTCTCTCTCTCTCTCTCTCTCTCTCTCTCTCTCTCTCTCTCTCTCTGTCTCTCTGTCTTTCACTCTTTTTGCTCTTGCTATCTGTCTGCCTTTGATTTTCCTGTCTCTATCGCGGTCTCTGTCTGTGAGGTTGTAGCTCTTCATCTTTGTAATTGAGTGTTTGACAGTTTCAGGATAAAAAAAAAAGAGTCTGAGTTGAAGCTTGGACTTGTGATAGATAATGCTACACACCATATTTTCTTTATCAGTCACACTGCATTGATCACACGTATGTTTTTTTCCTCGTTACTTTCTCCCCGTTGTCCCGCAGGGTGTGCCTGGACCTGGTCAGTACCACATCAAGAGTCAGTTTGAGAAGCCCAGCAACCCGTATGGAGCGCCTCTTGTCTACGTCCCGCCTTTTCTCTCGCAGGCTCAGGTACAGATCTACTTCTCCCCCTTGTCCTCCTTTGATCTTCCCTCCCTTCAACTCCCTAAAGAGCCCTACTCTATATCTCTCTCTTTCTTCACCTCTCTCTCTCTCTCTCTCTCTCTCTCTCTCTCTCTCTCTCTCTCTCTGTCATGTTGCGACACTGCCAGCCTACATCCTTTGGCTGGAGCAAAGCGGGGGCGGTGGATTGATTCGGATTCGATTGGCGGATTGATAGACAGCTAAAATGGACGCTCTGACAGGAAGTGACAGGCCAACGGGGAGATGGCTCAAAAGGCTTTGCCATCCGTCTTTATTCGGCTGGCGCCAAGCGGCTCTGACATGTAATATGCCCCTTGGACACGGGCCCGAGATTGCCATCCTTTCTCCGGGCCACCCATCTTTGTCACACGGTGCCCCTGTGCTGAGGAGCGAAGAGGAGGAAGAGGAGGAGGAAGATGAGAAGGAGGAGGTGGTCTCCAGATGTGCTCCTCTTCTCCCATGACAACAAGACTGATGGTGGTGGCGGCTGGGAGAGAAATCAAAACTTAATGACCTTTGGAGTTCTGTGATGTGCGTCGTGATAGCTGTGCTCTTGCAATATGTTTTTTTTTTTCTCCTTTTATTTTTTTATTTATTTTTTCTCCCCCATTTCATTTTCATTTCGTACAAGAAGTGCAGAGGTTTTGAAATGGGGAGTCATGAGATGCTTCCTGATGTGAGCATGTGGTATGATTTGACTGTAAATGTCATGTTAGAGGAGACGTTTGCTTTCCCATTTACAAAATGATTTTTTTGCTGAAGGACATCAATGCTATACCCTGACCCATGTACCTTCACGGATGACACTGTCACATGATGGTTCGTTACTATGATGATGGAAACCATGGATGGACGATGGCGTGGCACGACACGCAAATGCCAGACAGACATGCATTCGAAGGAGCTGAGCTCGAGCGCTCAAGAAATCTCTCTGACCTCATTTTTTTTTTTTTTGCACATTATTTTTAATTAGTTTGTTTATTTGATTTATTTTCACAACGTTGGCACGGGCTGATCCTTCACGTCGCCTCTGATCTTCTGTGTGAAGTCGCTGCCACCAACCTGTGAGGTGCGGCGGCGTGACTGAGATCAGACGGTCGGCTCGCGGCTTCGCCATTTGATGGGGCCCCTGTGGAAGCCTAGAGAGAGAGAGAGAGAGAGAGAGAGAGAGAGAGAGAGAGAGGGAGAGAGAGAGAGAGGAGGAGTGGAGCAGCTGGAGCTCAGCCTATTTCCTTGAGAATTTATCCACTTATGATTATTAATCAGACGCTTTCTGCTGCCCGTGTTGAGGCTAGATCTGAGCCGCAATTCCCACAGTCCACATGAGTTAATGCAGCACTTTAATGCAATCTGGCACATTCAGCCTTGGCTGTGTCCTGTGTGGAACAACTCGTAAGAGCTCTATAATTCAACAACTCATTACTAATACACACACTGACACACACACACACACACACACACACACACACACACACACACACACACACACACACACACACACACTCACACACAGAGTCACACACACTGCTACTTGCTTTTCAGCTCAGCTGTTTTTTCTCTCCTTTTTTCCTTTTCTCCTCCTCACCTTAGCCTTGTAGAATTGAAGGAAACACATTGATCGCCTGGTTCTAGGTTTTAAAGAGAGAGAGAGAGAGAGAGAGCTAAGAATTTCTTACCTTCAATACCTTCAGGTAGTTGCCCCTATGAGTCAGGTGCCCTTGGATATGGCTGTGTAAAACTATTCTAACCAAGTGAATACTTCAGCTTGGGTCTGCTCCATTGAAACAGGGTGAATGGATTGTGTATCATGCTGACTTTCAAAGCGAGGCTGAGTGGCTACAGTCTCCAAGGAACCATTAGACAACATGGGAGTCATTCACTCAGCAGTGTCAGCATCTACTTTTGCTTGTAACTTTAAAGTCAAAAAAATAACTAAAACGAACATTATTTCTTTATTTGTTTACATTTTTTTGAGAACTCACAATGTTGCTAGTAAATTGATCATGATGATTTTTTTTTTTTCACTTACAGCGCTTTACCCCTGCAAAAGAGGTGGCGCCCCCTGTTGGTGCCTACAATGACCCGCGCTGTGCCCTGGAGCTGCTAAAGAAGACCACAAGCCTCAAGAAAAGCCCATTTGGGTTGACAGCTGTGCGATTTGTCTCACAGAAAAAGAAGCCATCCACTCCAGGTGTGTGTGTGTGTGTGTATGTCTGGCTCTGTGTGTGTGTGTGTGTGTGTGTGTGTGTGTGTGTGTGTGTGTGTGTGTGTGTGTGTGTGTTTTGTGTTTGTGTTTGTGTGTGAGAGTGTTTTTGCATTTTTACCGGCCTGTCCTCCTCTCTGATGCATCAAGGCTGACTCCATTTTTCACCTCAGCGAGAGATTTTCTTTTTGTTGTTGCCTCATGATTGTCATGCAAACAACCGTAAGTGTTGCCACCCACTCACCACAAAGCTGCCCATGACTCAGTGTGTCTGTCTGTAAAATGCATTGAAATTAAATGCATGCAGTCTGGAAAAAAAAAAGAAAAAAGAAAAAAAATGAAAGAGAAGAAAAATGCTTGCCACCCGACAGTTATCATGGGTGATGCCGTTTCCACATTGTGAACACACTCTACCTCGCTACATCAAACAAATGCCTTTTTTTCCCTACTGCTGGTTACTTTGTATACAAAGAATTCTGTCTACGTGAAACTTTGAGTAAACAATCAACATTGTAGCTGTTGTTCTCCGCACAATTTTGGTAAATTTTGTGTTTTTCTCCGCTTGGCTGTTTTTCTCTGCAGGCCCAGGTGCTTATAACATATTTGACTACGGACTGGCGCAAGAAAGCATGAAAAAGGCTGTCTTGGAAAACACAAGGAAGGGGGCATTCGGCTCATCTGCAACCCGCAATCCCGTGTTTGTCAATAAATCGGACATGCATGTCCCTGGTCCAGGCCAATACAAGGTAGAGCCAGGAGCCTGTGTCTTATGTAGGTACTGAACAAAACCTTGGCAGTATTTTGTTTTGTTTTGTTAATGTTGTTTTTGTGATACAACACTTTAGGTGGAGAAGAAGTCTGAGGAGCTGTACAAATGTCAACAAACTGCAGTATTCAAGTCTGAAACAGAGCGTCTGCCAACACCAACCATGGCCAAAGTAAGATCACATGAGTGTCTGGAAAATGTCGATTTTATACAGTACATGTTAAACAAAACCTTGCTGTCACACAGTGGCAGCTACTAAGACATCTTTGATATAATTTTTGAATATCCACTTCCGGTCCTAAAAAATGACCATTTTTATTGTGATCTTGTCATGAAATCAGATGACTTACAGTGTATCTCTAGGGCTTGAGATAAACATTTCGTGCTCACTCTAATGGCAAAGTAGAAGAAAACAACTTTTAATGTCACACAAGTCGTGCTGCTTCTCTGCTGCATCCATGCAGAGAAAAATACAGCCTCCGAACAGCACAGCAAAGGCATGGCAGAGAGCTCTTCTCCTCAGTAAACAGATCAAAAATGAAAATGCTGTTTGAATATCAGACTCTGTGTGTGTCATCAACATTTCTTACTTCTGCCTCCCAAAGGGACCAGACAAATCTCACTATCTCTCTCCAACCTGTCCACAACTGCATGTTACCCTACTGATAAAAATCAGTGGCAACTGCCACTGCCACTTTGTGCATAGACCGCGCTTCTTCCGTGCTGTCGGAACTCGCCTGTGTCGTGGTGTTGTTTACCGGACTTGCACTTTACTGTATTATGAGGAACCGGTTACCATGGTGAGGGCTCCCCGCTCTGCGGTGCAGGCGGTGTTGCGGCAGCGGGGTGAGAGATGCGCTTGTGACAGGATAGAGCCAGCGGGCATCTTCACAGTGGGTGGAAAAGTGCCACAGTTGTTCATTCGCCAAAAAAAAAAAAAAAAAAGCTTGTCTGTTAAACTATTACAGGCTGACTTTTCAGCAGCTCTATATAAATTGTGTCTGTAATGCACAGTGATTATGACCCAGAGCTTGAGATACAGTATGTTGCCTCTTGATTGATTACCGTGGGTATTTTTTTTATTTTTTTTTATGGCCATATGTTTGTTGTGCTGTAGTGTAGAGAGATAAACCTGCTAGTACGAACTGTAGCTGTTCCTATCACATCCTCTGACAACGTAGTTAACTTCTCCCTTTTTCAGCTGTCAGCTCAGGGAATCGCATCGCTCGGGGGATCTGTGTTTAAGGTGAGGCGGGAGCACGGTGAGTTATTTACCCATGCAACGTGCACATCTCATCACCAAAGCTTTTCTGTTTGATGTGAAAGGCGCACACTCCATTTGAACTCGCCGAGCTTTGGATTTTTTCAGTTCACCGTGCCCCTCCACACGCATTCTGTAGCAGATGTGTTGTCTTCTGTAGCGCTTGTCGACACAAAGCGCCAGGGCAGCAGCAGATGCGGGGAAATACAGAAAGGTGTATCAACATCTCAGCTGCTTGTGTTGAATAAGCTGCTCTCTGGTTATAAATACATGTCCTCTATATTCAAGCGACTGCAACTGCTATCCTGGAACATCTTTTAGTCTGAATGGCATGAAGGATAGGATATGATTTAAAAAAAATTATTTAGTGGAGTGCATCCTCCCACGTTGATCAGTTGTAGGCCGTCATACGAGCAGACATGTAATTAATATCCTTTGCAGCAAGTGTCTCCTCTTGTTAATTGCCTTTAACAGTCATTTAAAAAATGATCCGCCGCGCACTTGGGGTTGGTCAAATTATGATTGTAGACCTTTCATTAGTAGAGGTTATTGTAGAAATGGCTCTTTTGATGGAGCTGTGAAATTGGCTGCAGCAGGTAATTGCTCATTCTCCTCTCGAAATAAAGAGCTGTACATTTTTGTGGTTGTGCAGTTTTTGTCTACCAGAAACAGATATAATGGCTGCACTTTTGAGAACAGATTTCTTCTTCAATTACATTGTATATCATTTAAATGAGAGTCATTCAGAAAGTTTTAGAAACATATGGAACATCAATATTAAAGTGCAGAAATCGACTCGCATACAAAGCCAAGTACGCCTGGGGTAATGATCTCTACAGTTTATACCAGACCAGTCTTCAACCATACATTAGACATTACAGTTTATGTCAAGCTTATATTTATAACTCCCCTCCCCCAGATTCTTACGCATTTGGACAATTTAGAGCTCCAGAGTTGTGTTTTGCTAAACATTCCTTGAACACTACCCCACTTCTCTTTCCCTTCTCTGTGTGAATGGTGTCCTGCATAGTGCAGGATCTAAAGACTCAAATAACACAGTGCTGGTCTCCCCCCCTCAGCAGAGTTAATGAAAAACCCTGAGACGTCGTAGCGGTTAGCGCCGCAGCATGGTCCACGAGGCTTGTGCATCCCACAGCGTTCTATATTAAAAGTGTCTAATCATTGCCTAATCAGGCTTCTCCGTCACGTCGATTCGGGGAAATGGCGCGGAGGAGGGCCTTCATCTGTCACTGTCCATCTTCCACTGATGTGGATGTCAGTGAAGGAGATAGAGGAGATATTACGTTTTACCCAATTTATCATACTGTGCCACAGAATCGTTTTGTTGATCTTAACGTTGTTGTCGCAAAGGAAATAATAACAGAAAAAATTACATGCTGTTAGTGTCGGAATTGTTTTATAGTGTTCCGAGCTCTGAAAAAACAGTCTAAATGCCAAAATGTTAGATTGGACGTTATAGCTTGCTCTCATTCACTTTGTAATGGAATGTGTCTGGGTGCTCTCCATTTTGAAATGTTTACAATTTCAGCATTGTATCAGGCCTAGACTCTGAGTTAAAGGAGACGTCTGGCCAACTTTAACAGACAGAGTTTGATACAGGCTAGACCAAGTTATGCTCCTGTGAGTGCACAGATCCACCCAGCTGTTCACCTGTATTTCTGTTTATATCATTTCAATTTCGAATCAATTTTGAAACATCTTGTTGCTGATTTGTTTATCTTAGTCTTGGATTGAGGGAAATGTGAATGCACTGATTGAGAAGCCAACAGGTATCTTAGTGATATGGAAATGAGCTAAAAACCCAGACATCTACACAGTTTCTCTGAACAATTAGCGTAATGTGAATGGATTGTGTCCGAGCGCATTGCTCATCCACCCTGTTCTCATCTCCCCCTCTGTAATTAGTTCTTTCTCCAAAACTTTGGGAGATTCTCATAGTGAAAACTCCTCTCCTCTCACAAGCTCATTAGAAGAGGCATTGCCACTGAACGCTGGTGTCTGCCTGTCAAGGCAGCCTAGCTGACACTCATTAACAACAACACCCAGGCCCGATAGGCACTTCTGCTGGAAAAAAAAAGGGGGCTAGTTTTTGCCTGATGTTTTCAGACGGCTTTATTTCGTGTACTTGACAAAGTCGGAATATGGAGAGATCGGACTCATAGATGACCCTCATATAAATACGGCCCATTTACTGTCAGTGAGAAGCGTGGGACAGCCACTAACAGGAAATGACAATCTCAAGGTGAAACGTCAGTATTAGTGATGACAAGGGTAAGGAGGAGGGAAAAAATCATTTGTTCCTTGTTGTTTCCCCCCCCCCTCTTCTTCTTCTTTTTAATAAGGCTTGAGAGCATCTTATTATCTATTCAATTAAAAGACTGGCGAGATAATTAGAAGGCTTGCTAAACATACATTTATTGAACAAGCGCCACATCGATTCAGCCACCCCCAGAGGAGTTGGATGAGCAGTGGCGGCGAGATCCATAAGCAAAAAATTATACCTCCCAGCTATTAAAAAAATTTGGGACGTCAGGGTGAGGGATTTGTGGGAGGGCTGAGGTATGATGGGATATGTGGCAAGGTGGTTCTAGTCCCTGACACAGGACGCTCAAGGATAAAGGTATGATTGTCAGTTATAATGTGCATAAGAGGTCTAGGCTGTCCCTCTACCATCAGGACTGCATAGCTGCATGCCTTCCCACCCTGCGGCATTAGGTGCCATTTTAGTCTCCTACACAATCCTGTTTCGTTTTTTTTTTTCTTCTCTTCTCTTTCTTTCTCTCTTTCTTTTTTTCTTTCTCTTGTTTTTTATGAGAAAAAAAGGAATTAGAAATGCGGCGGTCTTTGGTGGACAGTGGTGGTGCTGGAGACGGTGCTAATGTCCTGCGGCGGCCGTATTGACCCGCTTTACTGACAGCTCTTTCCCATTAATGTTTTTTATCGAGCCGAGACCTTGGTCTGGTTGACCGCCAGAAGGTACAGACGCTACTTCGCGCCGCGCTATGCTGTTCTGTGCTGTGCCGTCCGAGCCAGTTCCAAAAGGCCTTTGAGGCACAACCGAGCATCAATTTGATCCTCTATTTGTCTGTGGAAATACGAAGTTCACAGGTGCTGTGTTTCAGAAATGCCACCAGTGAGCAGTGTATTGGTGAGGTGGTGGAATTCTGTCATTATCAACACATTTGTTTGTTTTTTGTGTTTGGGTGGCTAATTTGTCTTTTTTGATGATGTTCTTACCGTTCCAGCCCCAATGCCTATTACTGGCAGGGGAGTGTCGAAAGTTCAGAGGGCAGATTTGTCTCGACCGTCTCTTTTCCCTTGTTATTTTCC
>JAODXP020000019.1:15880648-15895648 GCA_027497455.2 Sardinella longiceps
GCTTGCTCATAATACCCCCCCCCCCCTCTCTCTCTCTCTCTCTCTCTCTGTCTCTCTCTCTCTCTCTCTCTCTCTCTCTCTCTCTCTCCCTCCCTCCCTCCATCTGCAATCTTCCAGGACCAGGCCATTACAGCCCAGAGATCAGGTCCAGTGCCAAGCTGGCGTTGATCGGCTCCCGTGAGGACCGCTTCAAGAGCCGCAAGGACGCGACCCCAGGCCCAGGCACCTACCAGGTGAGTCTGTGGCCGAGTGATGCACAGGCGCCTCTGTGCACAGTGATGTTTTATGTACAGTATGGGAGACATATGGGAGATCTTAACTCCCGCAGTTTGGCCAAGCAAAGATAACGACAAGAGCAAAGCATCTGAGAATGATGGCAAGGTTATAAAATTAGATTTTTTTTGACATGTCATATTTCTCAACACTGACTGAAATCACATTCTGAAAATGAACCACGCAGTGATGCAAACATTGAAAGTTGTTGGCCTTAAGATAATCTCTACTCAGAGACAATTAAAAACACTATCTCAAATTACTAAAAAGAGTCAATCAAACCTGTTTTCTTTATTTTAGCCTTGTACAGTATGTACCCCAGACCCAATTTAAACCAATCTGCTTAGGGATCAGTCATTCCTCTTATTATGATCACACATTTAAACAACAACACATTCAGGTTAGTTTTTTGTTATGCATGTGTTTCATGTGTGTTTCACAAAGGTGGAATTCAATTTCAATTCTACTCAATAACTTTTTATTTGTAGAGCCCCAAATACAATGCAACTGCCCTGCAGCACTTTACAGACCATGCAAGGTGCACCTTCTTTGGAAGTTCTTCCACTTGTCTTTGGAATAGCGAAGTCGAGCAGTACAGGGCTTTGTCAGTTAGACAGAAACATCAGTGACTAGAGAGGATGGCACAGTGGAGGGTGATGGGCCTGGCCTGGCCTGGCCTTGACTGGCCTTCTGGGAGCAAAGGGAGGTGGTGAGATAAGAGGAGCATGGAAAGACAAAGGACAAGCATCCACTCACTGAATCAGTCTGACCAGCCATCCATGTCTCTGAATGTGTGTGTGTGTGTGTGTGTGTTTATCTATGTGTGTGTGTGTGTGTGTGTGTGTTTATCAGTATGTGTGTGTTTATCTATGTGTGTGTGTGTGTTTATCAGTATGTGTGTGTTTATGTGTGTGTGTGTGTGTGTGTGTGTGTGTGTGTGTGTGTGGGTATGTATGTCTGTATGTGCGTGCATCATCTGTGTGTTGGAGCTGATTGGGTCGAACAGGCCTTGGACCAGTTGTGTTGCGAAACAGGGCGAGAGCAGTGATCAAAAGACAAGCTTGTCTCATTTTCGCTGCGTCAACCTTTAGTTAGTTTGATCTGAGCCATTCCACACAGAAGCACTTTGGACAGCAAAAGCCCTGCTAGCCCAACAGTACACAACACATAACATGACACAAATATAATGTTTTATCATTTCAGACTCACACATAGATAGGCTGTCGTTCTCTAAATCTTTCCCTTTTAAAAGCGAGCAGCAGCAATTACAGCAAGAAGAAAAGAGAAGCTCACATGTGCGAATCTCAATCCATATCACTGCCTCAGTTGTCAGTGAAACAATTGCTGCTCTAATGACTGTAAGTTTTGTAATGGAAAACAGCTTCTCCATTGGGCCAGATGCACCTGTGCAATGTGCTGTCTGCAGTCCTTTATCAGCTTTGACAGCTACAGATTCCTCTCACACAAGAAAGGCTCACCTGCAGACACGGATGGAGTTGTTTTGTGATGTTTGCTAGTAGTCAGCATGTGGAAATGCAAGGGGTCCTGGTGGTGAGACGTTGGTGTTAAGCTGGGAGATGTCTGGGGTTTTTGTTCTTATTGTTGATGTTTACGCCAGCTGCTTGCGTTATTATGTGGCACGTCATGATCATGGATTCCGTACATGTTTTACAGCAGGAGAAAGGGAAGAGTTTTACAAGGGAGTGAGAAAATGTTTTTTTTCTTTCTTTCTTTCTTTCTTTCTTTCTTTCTTTCTTTCTTCTTCTTTTTCTCTTTCACTCTTCTCCATCTGCCCTTTTCCTGCTTCCTGCCATTGCCTTTCCCCCTCCTGTTCTCCTCGAGAGGCCCCTGACGTTGCCCTCGGTTTGATCAGCGTTCCGTGCTCCTGCTGCGCGCCCCTGCTCCCTTGGTGCGCCCATTACCATGCGGCGGTACAAACCCGAGGCTCGGGCACCTCTCCTCACGGTGCACGGGGGGGCACCCCGACGCTGAACTTCCACAAACAGATCAATAATTATCTGAGTGCCGCACCCGGCCCCCCTCCCCACGCACGGCCACGCCAAGCATACCAAGCGCCAACCCCGCAGCTCGTGCGTCTGCCGCCAGAATACCGATGGGAGGCATGGATGCCAGTGCAAATGCGGACACACATATATGTTTGTGTGTGTGTGTGTGTGTGTGTGTGTGTGTGTGTGTGTGTGTGTGTGTGTGTGTGTGTGTGTGTGTGATTGTGGTGGCTCAGGCTTCCCAGGCCTGATGGAGGTGATTTTGAGGTCAGGCTTTGAAGTGCCGCTTGGATCCCATCTACACACACACACACACACACACACACACACATTCCCAGCTTCGCACGATGGAGCTGCCCTCATCTAGTGCTCACTTCCACTCGCCCTCCACGATCAGCACGCCCAGTGTGTGTGACGGAGCAGCCGGCCCAGCGTGTTTCGTTTCCTCCCGCTCCAAACCTACGGGAGAGTTTTTATTTCATTCCGCTGGCCGGCCATATTTCAGCTGCACGGACAGCAGGAAGTGAAGTCTTTAGATTCATTGGCCATCGGTAAGAGTCATCAGGCTCTGGGGCTCTGGGGCTCGGCTACAGTACGTGCAGCTCTTGGCCGGATCGGCTGGACTGGACAGAGATGTGGGAATATTTTTATGGCCCGCAGTTATTCACCAGCGTTCTCTCTCTCTCTCCCACCGGTTCTCCAGAAGTGCCGATGTGTTCCCTGCGTATGTTTCCCTTCTGTTTGCCTGTCATTCCTCCGGCACTTGGAAAGGGCATTATGAGCCCAGAGTGACTCGATTGAGGCTGCTGACCAGCATCCAGACATGCGAGAGTTTTCTTTCCTTCTCCTCCTTCCATCTCCTCCTCCTCCTCTTCTTCTTCCTCTCTTTCTCCGACACTCCATGCTTCATGTCTTCCCATAGGATAACATCTGTCAAGCGTCGTCCCACAAAGCTGCCAGAGAAGTCCACGCCCCCCCAACCCCCACATACCCATCCCCCCACACCCCCCGCCACTCCGACCACGGCATCTAGTGCTATCTTTGATCTCCCTCATTTCAAGTATGTCAGCCCAGTTACAGTCATCTTGTGAGATACCAGTGAACGCAGTTCTCTTTGTCGCCTTCCCACTGGGTGTGGACAAGATGGAGTCATTTGTCATTACATCTTATCGTCTGTCTTACATCAGTACTTCCTCACTCTTCCTCATTCTGAAAACCCAATATTAGATTCTTTTTTCACTTCCGCAGATATTTAATCTGTCAAAATAAATAAAATATACTGAATGCAATCGTAAAGGCTTTTTTTCCCCCCCGGCTGTTTCTGCAATGTCGCAGTAATGTAAATTTGAACACTCGTGTGAGAGTCAGGGGTCTTTGCATGACATTGTGCATGCATGGTCTGTTTCTTTCTTTTTTTTTTTTTTTTTTTTTTTTTCCTATGTGGAGATGACGAGACTCTGTTGATGCCTGTCAGTAAACATCACAGGTCAAGGGTATGGCAAATGCCATGTGAAAGAGCACATTGACAAGAAGAGGCGAAGATCTTGAAAGAGTGAATAAATCAGGAGAGAAATCCATATGGATTTACTTTTGCCGCTCCCCGGAGTGCCTTGTCATCACTTTGCTCCGTCTTTCCCGCTGTTTATACTCCTTTTTTTTTCTTTCCCCCACTCTCTCCTCCTCGTCCTGTTCTTCTTTTCTGTGGTCATCTTCTTTATTGATGGCCGAGCCCGTGGCTGTAGGACGCGGTGACTCTCCTCGGCTCTGAGGGACGAGTCTCGAGGGGCCTCAGCTTTGCTTGGTGCCGCCGTAACCTGCGAGTGAGCGAGCGAGAGCGTCCCTTTAATAATATCTGTCCGAGTTTCTCCTTTAACGCACACACGCAAGCAGCCATTATGGAAATAACGCTGGACCCAACTTCACTCCGCCAGCATTAAATTTAGAGACTCATCGAAAACGGTGCACACATTACCACTTAACTGCGCTTTAGAGCGTGACCCCTAAACCTGACCTGCGATGATGATGGTGATGATGATGATGAGGATGATGATGTATAGTGATGATGAATGCTAAGGCTGCATAAGTTCTCTGTAGCTCTCACTCCCAAATCTCAATCCCTCTCTCTCTCTCTCTCTCTCTCTCTCTCTCTCTCTCTCTCTCCCTCTCTTTCCCCCACAGCTAAGTCCTGCGGTGGCGGACTCTGTGCTCAAAGGCACGTTCAACGTGACCCTGCAGAACCCACTGATGATGCACAGCCCTGCCTTGAGGCAGCTTGGCGCCATGCCAGAGAACCTCTCCATCCAGACCACATAGCACCCAGCCAAAACTCCCCAGACACCACTGGCAGAACACACCATATGTGGGTGATAATTTGATAACTTTCCTTTACAGTCTCTAATCTCTTTGGCCTTTCGCTGTCCCCGCCGGTAATCAATGGTAAATAAATTAATAAATACAACACTTAGAGGAATTTGAATCAACATATCTGTTTTGTTTGTGTGTTTGTTTGTTTGCTTTTCTCTTTGTTTGTGTGTCTGAGTATTTTAGCACCGGTGGTTTGTTGGCTATGGGGCCAATGAGTTAGGTGCATTGATCTGCAGGCTCAGGGAGCAGGACATGTTTACAGTTTGACCCGTAATTAGCCCATTTAAAAGTGAACAAAATGGGAAGGCCTTGCTAGTCGACAAGCTATTTCAAAGCATTAATTGCATTGATTGATGTAAAAGTGTCAACATGCTTGTTTTGTGTGATAATCTCCAGATAGATAAAGCTGCTATTTATACGATATAATCTATCAGTCTGTTTTATTTTTCTGCCTGCTCACCTGTTAATCAAGACTCCATTCTCCATAAAGAAAGTGTGTGTGTGAATGTGTGTGTGTGTGTGTGCGAGAGAGAGAGAGAGAGAGAGAGAGAGAGAGAGGCAGACTGACAGACAGACAGAGACAGAGATGAGAGAGTATGTGTTAGTCTTGTAGTGTATTAAGACTTGTAGTTTTTTCTTAAGGTCTAAGCAGTCATGAAGTAGTTTCCCCAGAGTATCGTCTGAATCGCTCTCTCCGTCAGATTCCCTCCGTCACACGTCCCCACTCGCGCCAGACAGAGATGGAGTGGCGATGTACATCTGCTGCAGAGAGCAGAGGGATGAGAGGATACTGTATTTTGGGCCCAAACCCTGGCAAAGTGAGCGGGAGCGCGGAGGCATTATGATACAATCTTAACAGCCTGTGGAGAAATATGATGAGTTCAGCCCCGGAAAAAGAAACATGAGTTAGTTTTCTTCGCTTTGGTGAAGTCTGTGGCTCAGTAAGAAAGGTGATGGGGGTGTGATTCACCTGATACACACAAGACTTCTTCAATCAGGTTGCTTTCAATCACAAGCCTTGGCGACACAGACAGAGAAAGGGTATCACCTTTTATTTGCAACTTTCATGCTCGCATTGCACACTTTCTCAATAACCTTAGCTTAGATACAATTTGGATGGACGAGAAAGTTTCAAGCTTCGAAAATGATGTTCAGCCTTTTCTAAGAGATAACCCCGAGATGTCCCTGTCATGCCTCCATTATGTGTGTGTGTGTGTGTGTGTGTGTGTGTGTGTGTGTGTGTGTGTGTGTGTGTGTGTGTGTGTGTGTGTGTGTGTGTGTGTCGACACCATAGCCTCTTTGCTGCTCCAGGTCTTAGAATATTTCACATCATTTCTCCTCCGTAGATGATGCATTGCGAACTATTTCAATAACAATATTGACTTTGGCAGACACCTCTTCCTATTGTATCATTATCGGTACGACGCCACAGCAAGAGACAATTAAAAAGGCGAAAGTGAAATGAGACTGGTGAAAATGAATGCCTTCCCTCTCGTATGCATAAATCATATAATTCATTATCCATATTTGCTGACGAGCACAAAGAGGTGTGAAAGTCAGATAAAAGAGCCATAACTTATTTACTCATTTGCACACTCTAATAAGATCTCCTCGTTAATCAATGGTTACTCCGCCCTTGCGGAGTCGCTTGTAGTCCTTGTCTTTACTTCCAGGCGCGGAGCCCAATACTGTTATAATTTAACTTCACTTTTCTCGCTCTCTAAGTGGTGTGGAAAGCCTTTCTGAGGTTATAAAGAGGTTTACAGACCTGGATGCATCCTTATAAAATATTTAGTGAAGGCGTATGTTTGCTCTCCATGCTAGAGGCGAAAGACAGTAGCGTTTTGTAACCTGGAGAAAGGCACCTTGTGGAAGTGGAAGGGACCTTCGGAAAAATAAAACGGATTTGACAATGATAAAGTCTCAATTGAGTATGCTGTGAATTCCAGTGTCCTCCATAAGAATGAAAATAAAATGCCACCAAATGAATCTATTGGCCGTGATGATGTCTTTACCTTTTTTATATCACAGTGAGGTGTGTGTGTTAGTAATGCCTCAAAGACATTTACAGGACATTCTCAAAAGCTATGCTCTTATGAACTTGGCCTTTTAAGCGCTGCAGATAATCCATGCGACCATTAGGAAGATGTAAACAAATGCCAGCATGAAGTAATGATTTATCCCTCTCTCTCTCTCTCTCTCTCTCTCTCTCTCTCTCTCTCACACACACACACACACACATGTGCACAATCACTGGAAATAAATCACGTGGGTTATTCGCTGAGATTGTCAGATCAGCTTTCTTCAGGAGGCCCATAAATTGCGGAGTTGAAAGTGCACGGGGGCAGTCTAGAGGAGGGTGGGGGGGAAATGGCCTCCGAGTGACCGCTCGCAAGTCCCATAAACAGAATGCTGATGGCAGTCGGACATCTGTTTACCTGCAGTCAAATGCGCCGTCTTCTGTTATAGCCTCGAGACAGCTCCGCCACACCCTCTGCCGTGGCATTGTTCGCCAAAACCCTTTTAATCTAATTAGGCATTAAGCCCCTATCATTATTCAGTGGACTGAGCGAGAGAAGGAGAGAGAGCCAGCGTTATTTATGTGTTCCCTCCCTTGGACGTCTTTTACCGTTTCATCACACCGGCCTGTTTTACATTGGCACGCTAATTAAATCAAATAAATCACGGCAGAGAGAGAGAGAGAGAGCTGAGTGTTTGATAAAAATAAATAAGGAGGGCACAAATAAATAAATAAACAAATGCAGAGATGGAATAAGTCTCGATTACGGTGCATTACACAGGACATCACTCAAGTTGTTTATGAGATTTAAAAAAGGATGAAAAAAAAACAACGTGAATGATACAGAGGATAAAAATGATAAATGAATATCTTAGCTTTCAACAAACATAACGTGCATGCACTTTAGCAACTTGATCTGATTGATCTCTAATGTATTATCTACTGTGCTTACGTATAGGATCAATCATGGCCAAACTATTTATCTATTTGTCGGAGTCAACAGTGTGACATTGGAACTTAAGTTAGTTTTGCACTCATGGGGATGTTGGCGTTACATTGTTGTTGATTCAAGTTGGCTAATCTATTAGAAAAGGTCTGAACCATTTTCACCCGTGAGATGATGCAGAGAAATGACATGCAACGGTCAAATAAAGGATGTGAATTGATTGAATTCTCATTCTTACTTTGCCATGCTTCTTCCAAACACATCATCTCTTTCCGAGCACAAACATCACCTCACTTAACTTCATTTCCTGGGGCCCTTCATTTCTGCATAGATTTCCTGAGCAGGCTGCCAAGATCGACACCTGTGGCTGCAAATGCATCACAGCACTTCCCCTTTCTTTAATTGGTGTGTGTGAGCACTTTGGCTGCACTTTGCCATTAGCATTTGTTTAGAAAGACTAACAGAGGTTTGAACATCGCTGGCTAGCTCTATAGGGGCGCTATATAGTGGCTTTACTCCAAATAAGATTTTATTTCAATAAATGAACAAAAGACAACAATATAAGCAGTGCAACACTATATCAGATGTTCTGATTTCATCGTGTTTATTTCTCGTATTCGAAACCTATGCAGCATTTCAAAATCTGCTGCAAGCACTTAGGTAAACACCGGCTTGAAAGACAGGATGATTGTGCAAAATGGCGATGACAGAGCAATTAATGACAATTAGAGTCAAATTTGTAATCAAAGATTTAGTTGACCCGTTTTGACTGGTAAAATTGGAGCATGTCAGTGGGTGGCGGAGAGGGTGGGTGGGGGTGCGAGAGGCCCCCCCTCTGGGGCTCTGATTGAAGTGCAGGTGGGAACACCAGACCCTTCTGATTGCTTGCTTCCTCATTAACACTTGTCTCTGGCAGCAAGCCCCTGCTTTCCTGTGTGTGTGTGATGGGATGTCTACTGTGAGACAGTGAAATTCCACCTTGTGGATGTAAGTGATGGCCTCTGTCACGGCATATTACGCTGCATGCCGTCTATTGCTGCCTGGGCCTCTACCTAGTCTTGCCTCAGGCCAGATTTTCACTATTAATGTGCAATGAATGGACATGTCAAGCTAAACTGACTGGGAGACGCAGAGGAGACCACTTAACATTTTGCACTTTGACTTATACATTCCAGGCTGAAAATTTACTACATATTTGTATTTTTTCATTGATCCGAGTCAATCCTGGAAGACATGCAGCTAGAATTAAACTAGCCTATTAGTTTTATTAAAAATATCTCTGTCTATCTACTTGTATTTATGTACAGTATTTATCTATGTATGTATATAATCTGTCTACAAGCCAAAATAGAAAAGCAAGCTCATTTAAGATGAATATCCAATACCTTGGAACAGAAAAGCTGTGTTCAAAAACCTCCAAAAGCCTCATCAAATGTAAGACAGTAATAGCTGAACAGGACAGCAGTTGGGGCGGCATGAAATAGGACGGGATGAAGGGGATTGAAAGACTGAAGTGAGGAGGGGGAGTGTCAGGAGAGGACTGAGGAAGCGTTAGCCGCTATAGGCCAATCCTACGTCTCAGTCTGTCTTGAATGAGTGAGAGCCACCTCTTCTTTCTCAATGAGTTGCTCAGTGAGGAAAGTCTGTGATAATAATTGATGGCCGTTGAATGATTAAACATTGAATCATTTCCATTGGTTTTGATTTGGGTGACTCTGGCAGTAGAAGACACTGTAGCCGGTGAGACTGGGTCATGGTTGGGAAATGCCTTAAGACGGTGAGACCTGCTGTCAAACGACCCCTGAAATGGGATTTAAATATGAAATGGGAAAACATGCAAGTCAGAAGGTAGAAATGAAAGCCAGAGTTGACAGGAGATTTTCAAGGTGGCATAAGGAAGTGCTACTCGGAGGATGAGAGCACAAGACAGACAGACAGACAGACAGAGGAGAAGTCTTTGAATCCAGGTTGAGGCTGAGGAAAAAGCCAATGGTGTCTAAGACGGTGACAGCGGTATCTCTGCTGTCTGTCATCCTGGCTATACCGTTTTGAGCTTTCACTCGAGCAGAATTTGTGTTTTTCAGTCCTGGGTATAGGCCATTTCAGGCAAATGATATGCTACATTGAAACCAAATACGTTGTGAGGTGAATGCATGTTTTGCACGATTCTGTTGAATGTCATGAGAAAAATAAATAAAATAGAGGTGCAAATGTGATGCATGCTCTTAAAAATCCTTTAGGCACAACCCCACCAGTCAGTTTTTGGAGAAAGGAGAATATACAGCCATTCTAAGATGTACGTGAAGTATAAAATACACTCATTGCATAGATTTCTTCCCTTGCAGAGGATGGTCATTTAAATTCTTGGTATTTAGTATTCCAGAAAAGTTAAAGAAGAAAACAAACAGTAGCAGAGGCTTATTACAGCAGTCAAGTGTTTGTGGTTAAAGTTGTCTTGCTAATTCGGTGCCAAAAAGTAAAAGGGTTTAAGAGGGAATATTGAGGTGGGTTTATAACATCAAAAAAGAGAAATTTGTGTGTGTGTGTGTGTGTGTGTGTGTGTTTTGTAATTAAATTCTGTGGTTAAAAAACTAGAGAAAGAGAGAGGATAGAGAGGAGGGTAGAAATAGCTGGGTAGGCAGGAAGTGGTGGGGTGAACAGAAGGCAGATGGAGCTAGAGAGACCCCCATGAGTGGGAGAACTCAGACTTCTGCTCTGAACTTCAATTTGGCTGGAAAAAGTAAGCAGTAGCACTGTACTGAGATGGCCTGCTCAACACTATTTGGCCCTTATGCAGTCTGTTTGCAACACAGCTGGTGGGCTCAGGGAAAACGGAAAGAATAAGAGAAAAATACAAAACACATACAGATGGATCACAGATGGATGTAAGAAGTTCATTTATAGTTTTTTTTTTTCTTTTCTTTTTTTTGGTATAAGTGTTAGGCCCTGTCTAGACTGGTGTCATACTCCTTGTTGTTATCTTTTACAAAGGATTTATGAAGCACCAATAGCCTAACATGAAGTTGGGCTGCATAGGGAGAGAATAACTGCATTCACACTAAGAGTTATGAATGCTGTAAAATCACTTTTGTCTGTCATATAAAGCATAACTGTTGTAATATCAGTGTTCATGTCACTCTAATTGCTCATGACATGCCCATTTCTCACATTTACAGCTGAAACATATTTGCTATTTTCAAAAATTGAGCAGTTATTACAGTCACTCTTTTCACAAATTTTGTTACTTGCCGCTTTTGTCGCTCTTGTCTATAGAGAGTGAATTACTAACGGAGATTTTACGCCGCTTGGTTTAAACTCACTGACTGGCAAAAGGGAGAGAGAAGAGAGAGCAGGAGGGTGAAGAAGTCGTCAGTCGGCTAAACTAAAGTTATCAGGGTTGAGGGTGTCTCAGGCTGCGGAGAACAAGCAGTGTGGTGTGGAGGCTTCTGAATTAGAAATGAAGGGAAGGGAGAAAGAGAGAGAGAGAGAGTCTGGGACCAGGAGATCACCAATGAGCAGTCAATGAATGAGGAGCAGTCGAGAACAAATCTATACTACTATACTAGTGTGTGTGTGTGTGGGGGGGGGGGGGGGGGGGCAGGAACTGAGGGACAGACGGACAGGGAGTGCAGTGACAATCAGACTATCCAGAGCTCAAGAAGAAGCTTCTGGCTATGGACCTGAATTAAAGCCAGTGAAATTGCCACCCATTGAAAATTAGACATGAGAGACATGGAAGAAAGAAGGGAAGGAAAGGAAGGAAAGGAAAGAGAGGAGAAAAGAACAGTAGAGAAGAGGAGTGAAGGAGACCCCAGAGAGAAAGAGTGAAAGAAAGAGAGAGAGAGAATATTACGAGGGAAGGAGGAGAGCATGACCTTTCTGTGGATAAAGACTGGGGAGGAGTGGGAGCCCCTGTGGCCAACAGGAGAAGGAAGGAAATTGGGAGGAGGGGAGGATGTACAGAGAGAAGATGAGAAATGGAGGAAGCGAGTGAGTAAGGGAGGGGATGGATGGATAGATAAATAGATGGATGGATGGATGGGGAAAGAGACCTCAGCGGAGCACCGGCGCAGAAGAGAAACGAGGGGAAAGTGTGTGTGTGTGTGTGTGTGTGTGGGGGGGGGGGGGGGGTGTTGGGATGGAGGAGTGGGGGGGGGGTATGGATCTTTCCCATCATGTTGGAGGAGTAAAGGATGGAATCCTAGTGGTTGGACCAGAGGGGAGCGTCAGGGGTGGTAAAGAAACAAGCTGGGGAGGGTGGGGTTGGGTGGGATGGGATGGGCCCCACGCTAGGGTCACTGGGAGGCAGACGGAGCTGGATGTTAATGAGTCTGGTCCTCAGTCGGCCTGACCGCCCGTGGTGCACCGCAGGCAGCCGGCAGCAGCCATGCGCTCAGCAGGCCGCTTGCCAGTCATGTGATGAGCCCTTTCCTCCTTCATTTCCACTGACTGTGATCATGTCAATCATGTAGGCCTGGTGCGAGGACACTCACAGATTATGGCTAGAGTGTGTTTACCAACAATAATGGCTGGTTCTAGGTCACTTTGAGCCGAATGAAAAAAGTAGCTCTCTGTCATCTTATTCCAAATAGTTTATAGAATAGTGTTTATAAGTTAGTTTTGACGTCAGGATTCTAGCTTCAAATAAATGCTTTTTTCATGTTTGTCAGTGAAAAATAATGTGGACTAATGCATTTTGTAGCTAATGATGAGAGGAACTCGGTGACTTGAAGAAAGCACTTTGTCACTTGTAGACTTGCCCTAACTAACCCATCTTATGACTAACCCATGGCTTTCTATTGGGCACCACATAATTCAGTTATATTTAATAGAAGCCAGACATTCTCTTACCTCTGGCTATGCCAAAGAGTATCAGTGTCAGACATCTGTCTCCTGCAGATGATTACTGAGGGTACAGACAGATTATTAATGCATGGAGTCTGACTTCTACCTTCTATCCATCTCTGAGATCGCCACTTGTGATAAATATGCCTGTGAGCACGCTCATTATTTAGTCATTTCTTCACGAGGAGATTACTGTTATTATGTTTTTTAATTCTACGATCTCTATCGGGACTTCACCTATTGACCCGCTGCATCCTCGCTGGAATCTCTTTAGGGAGTCGAAAATTAGTTTTTTGCTTTCGAGTTTCTGAGCTTTAAAAGTTTCCCCCTCTTTTTCAGCTGCTCATGGTTGCTTGCATGTGTGAAAGTCCCTTAGCTGGGCACTTTTCTATGGAGATGCCCCCAGTGTTGTGAATATGGAGAGTTGGTTACTTGGCTGTTTGGCTATTTTATTGCCGCCTCAGTGTGTGCTGCACAATTGTTGGAAATGGAAATAGTGGAGTGTGAGCGCTTTCGCTCTAGCCACGGTGCATTATTGCCCCGTTATGAATTCGCATCAATTCAGCGCAATTCCAACACCCATAAACGTCTGTCCACGTCGAACGCTGTGCTGTAATATAGACGTGTCGTTTGAGAGACGGCTTTTCACACTCGCTCGGAAACATCCCATTTTCCACGGAGCACCGTGTCTCACCCCCCTTCCCCGCTTGGGATTAAGCCTGCGGTCCACGTGCCATTGTTGGGTGCTGTTAATAGAGCCCAGCTGCTGATCGTTAGCCATGCAGAAACAGGGGTGGGCTAAGGAATACTGCTGGGGGGAGATGAAGTGTGTGTGTGTGTGTGTGTGTGTGTGTGTGTTTGTTTGTGTGTGTGTGAATAAAAGTATATGTGACAATATATTTATGCGTGTGTATATAAGAGTGTGTTGTGTGGGTGAGTGTCTATGCAAATGAGTGTGTGTATGTGCATTGTGCATGTGGGCGTAGTGTGGACGTGTATGTGTGTGTGTTTTATATTTGTATGTGTATGTGCATGTCTGTTTATAAACGTGTGTGTGTGTGTGTGTGTGTGTGTGTGCTACAGAAGCAGCGGGATAGTTGGATCATGATGGGGTTAGGGTGGTTATGATTGCATGTGGAGTGGTAAGAATGTATGGGAGGGAGTGTATTCTGTGTGAACTACCCCTCAGGGCACTGGCACTAGAGAGTGAGTGGGGGGTAGTATTCTCTCTCTCTCTCTCTCTCTCTCTCTCTCTCTCTCTCTCTCTGTCTCTCTCTCCATCTCTCTTTCACGTTGTTATAATGCAGTATTTTGCACAGATGACAGAGAAGAAGCTTCCTTAGCATCAGCGGGTGATTTCCATGCCATGGTGACCACCACTGACTCCACCACCGCCTCCACCACCACCAGTCCTGCCGCTGGGCACTCTGCGAGCCTCGATCAGTCCCGACGCTCCGTGAGGCCTGGGCGTCACCCTTTTTCATGCCTGTTTAAGCAAGCACTTTAAATGGAAATGCACTTGACATTTTAGGGATGAGATGCAATCAGCCAGCATTAGAATGCAGTTGATTTCTTAGCCCAATCACACTCTCTCTCTCTCTCTCTCTCTCTCTCTCTCTCTCTCTCTCTCTCTCTCTCTCTCTCTCTCCCTCCCTCCCTCTCCCTCTCTCTGTCTTTTTCTCTCTCTTCCCTCTCTCTCTCTCTCTCTGTCACTCTCTCTTTCTCCCTCACTTCTTCATTCCACCTCTCTGAGCCCCTGGAGGGTTGGCTTTGAGAATACACAGCTAATTTGATTTACACGCTTTATAATACACAATATGTAATTATAATAGATATCACAATTTCATTAGTGGTCCAATTTAACTAAATCTGTTGGAAAATAGGAAATAATATCCAGGAAATGAAAGCATGGAATAACATCAAGATCTCTACAGCTAAATGCATTTACCAAAAAAAAAAAAAAGATTAAGTAGTGTTTCACTTAATTTATAAACAGAACACTTAAAGATTGCAGGATAGTAGATGAATGTCTCGAAAGCAGGGAAACACATGCGATCAATTCAAAAAGAGAGATGGCACTGTCAGAAAAAATGAAGTCAACATGATGTAGCCATTCAACAAGATGAAGGACCGATCATTTTTAAGGCACTCTTTATTTTATTTTTCTCATTTGAAATTTCAATTTGCAAAATGCCTGCCCACTTGTACACGTGTCCCAAAAATGCCTTCATCGTCTACCAGAGTTACTGATGGTGAAGAGAGGGGGGAGAAGCTGCTCTTGCTGCTTTCTCCTCAAGGTTAAGAGAAAACGGTAAGGAAAATAATGTAGAATTACAGGATCCGAGAGGCGACAGACTAGACAGCCTGTGATTTCAGGACTTTTTTTATAAAGCTAAAAATGCCTGTGGCCTTTTCTCCCATTATATTTTTCTCTTTTTTTCTGTGAAGAGGGGAGTTAGATTTAGAACAGACTCCAGAATGCATATTGACAGAGTATTTCCATCGAGTCTCTCCCCGGCTTCATGACTGTACGTGTACAGCCAGGC
>JAODXP020000019.1:15900648-15918148 GCA_027497455.2 Sardinella longiceps
GCAGGCTGATAAACTGCTGCCCTGCAGTCACCATCTGAGCAGGCAGGGAATTTGCATTTTCAGTGCTTTTGAATAATATCACCTTGATGTCACCACATAGAGAGATAAGAGTGAAGTCAAACCGGGCTATGTGGAGGAATCAACAGGAAGAGAGAGAGAGAGAGAGAGAGAGAGAGAGAGAGAGAGAGAGAGAGAGAGAGACTTAGTGAAGACATTTTACAGACAGTCTCTGGATTATTAAATGTTTGTGCTCTGGTTCCGTAGCAGCATGAGCTGCCATTTTCTGCTATTTTTCTTTCCTGACAGGCAGAAATTAGCAGCAAAAAAACAACAGCCAAAAAAACACACCATGGCATGTTTTCTTCCAAAACTTTGCTTGTCATAAACCCCCATCCCTTTTTTTTTTTTTTTTTGGAGTGCTGTCGTGCAGTGTATTGGAACATCCCCATCATTCTCCTCTCTTCTCTTGATCGTATGCAGCACGGCTGCGTCGGTCGACTCGGCTTGGGGGGGCGCCCATAATGCCTGTGCTTACGCATCCTGTTAAATCCTAAAATGAGATTGTACACCAGGTGAAAATGGGCACTTTCATCCCCAACTTGGCTGCTATGCATGAGGCTTGGCTGGTAAATTATGCTGACCCCTGCTGTTTGGATTTATACATCCCCCTGCCATCCTTGGCTCCTCTGGATTAGCGCATTGCCATGCTTTCCAACCAGAGAGGGCCCTCCTCATATATATACACATAAAAATGTATTAGCATATCTTAACCAGTCAATTTGAGGTAAGCCTGCTTTTTTTTCCTTTGGAAGGAAATGGAACATTAATACAACTAGTTATGGCTAAGTATGTCAGTTAAAGAAAAAAAAAAATCAAATTGCAAATTTTGAGCTCGAAACCCTTTGAAGTGTAAATTCCTTTGCCGCCATTTAAGAAGAAATCAAAAATATGGTCCATGGCTGCTAGACTATACGATCAACTACATGGGGAAAACAAACTTGGTGGTTAAAGTTGCTGCTCAAGTTGTTATTTTTTCAGTTGTTGTTTTCCCCTCTCTCTCTCCCTCTCTCTCTCTCTCTCTCTCTCTCTCTCTCTCTCTCTCTCTCTCTCTCTCTCTCTCTTTTTCCACCACTTGGTCAGCACATTTATTAATGGTGCAATGAAGTCCGTGTCAGGAATTTACTGGGCCCTGAGCTACTTAGCCATATGCAGCTCACATTTGCTGGAGCTTGGGAAGAGACGGCGGTGCTCTTGCATCTCTCGGAGGGTTAATAAAAAAGGACACTTGAAATCATCTTTTGGAAAACAACATATTGCATTATGTTTTAATTGGGCTAGGTAATAGTCCTTGAAGGCTTCTTCATTAGTCATCGCAGCAAGCTGTTGCCATTGCTTGCATTTTTTGGAAGTCTCTTTGGCCCTGTGCCTGTTTCTAAGAGTGGAAGACTCAGTCTCTACTGTATGTCTCTCTCTTGCTCTCTTTTTCCCTTTTTTCACCCCCTCTTTCTCTCAGTCACTCTCCAGTTGAAGGCAAAGACTAAATCTCTCTAGCTCGTTTTTCTTTCTCTCCTCTTTCTCTCACTCACTCTCCAGTGGTTTGATACAGGTAATACATAATGCAAGAACATATCTATGACTTTTTCATGTCAACTTCCATAGACAATTACATCCAGCATCATTTATTGATTGTGAATCAATATGTATTGCCTGTAGATGGTTTCTTTTTTTTCTCTCTCTTTTTAATTTCATGCAGCTTCACATGTCACCACATGAAACTGGCAAGAGAATGTGGATAAACTCTGTGTTGAGCTAACACTATTGTAATATACCATACTCTAATGTTTAAAGGAACTATGTCAAGCAATAACCAACCCACCACCAATTTCCCAGGTATACTGACCTGTGTATCCATTTGTATAATGTATTACTTCCATTAATTCAGAGTATTTTATTGTGACTCTAGAAATAGAACCACAAACTCAAGGCTGTCAGAGCGATGCCTGAATGAATAACTGACTGGCAGACATCCAGACAGAAGATGACTGTCCAACTCAGAATTAGCCCGCGTTGGCAGCCTCCTCAAACCCCAGACTTCCAGCCCCTAACCCCTGAGTGTGTGGAGGCTAATGCTGGCTAGCCCATCATTCATTCAGTCAGATTTACACTAGCTTCTTGCTAAGTCCATGCCAAGTTCTGCTCTCCTGGCTAGGAGACAGGCATTTCCGCATGTTTAAAAAGATCCCATCATTTGTTTAACCTAATCATTTACTTTACATGAGTGATAAGGAAATAACTCTTGTGTCATATTGCTAATTTATAGCGCTTCCAGGTTAATGGTAACAGGGTAACTATATAAGGCAGAGGCAACTTTTTTGTGAATATTTAAATCATGAATATCATAAATATTATATTTTCAGTAGGACCTTGGGGCCGGTTTATATCAGAAAAAAAAAAATATAAAACAGCTTCTTTCTTTTTTTTTTATCATACACTTTTCAGACTACACTTTTTATACTACACTTGAAAATATTACTGCTGTATCATATTTGTTAGAAGTTAAAGGAAATTAACACCGTGCAGAGGTAAAAGTGTCTTTCTTATAAAACATTAGTCTCTGACTGTCCGTAACTACTCAAGAGGCTCCCCAGAGAGTGATGGGAGATGCCATAATGACAGCGTTGTGTGGTAATCATGAAGACGAACGGTCCGAGGGAGAGAAGGACGGCCCGGGAAACGGCCAATGACGGAGAGAAAGCGAGGTTGTTGGAGGGATCCTGAAGCTCCCACAGCGCCATAACTCAAACTGGTGCCGAGGAGGGCCCTGTAAATTTTTTATGATTTTATTCAATTCCACACCATCCGCTGCCGCCACCACCAACACCCCACGGCCCCCCACTTCCCTCATCACCCCCCTACTCAGTAATGGCGCTCCTCAATCCTCGATGACCAGTGGCGGAGCCCGATGGAGGTGGAGGAGAGGGTGGGGGGTGGAGAGGTGGTGGTGAGGGAGCGGAGAGGAGAGGAGAAGAGAGGAGAGGCTCAGGGGTATTAATCAGAGGCGAGTGGTCGGCCGGCCCGCACCACTACATCATTCCGCCTGCCGGCGAGTCGGGAGAACGGGGCCGTGGCGCCACTGACGGTGACAAAGGAGCTCCGTTTGGGGGCATGGCTCAAGCCTCAGCTCCAGCTCCAGTTCCAGCCCCAGATCCAGCACCAGCTCAGCCTTACGGCAGTGTGTGTGTGTGTGTGTGTGTGTGTGTGTGTGTGTGTGTGTGTGTGTGTGTGTGTGTGTGTGTGTAAGCATGTCAGGACCTGGGCAGGTGTAGGTGGGGGCGGGGGGGTGTTGGGGGGTGTGTGGCACAGAATTAGGTTCGCATCAAGTCCATGCAGACTCCATGAAGAAATCCCTTTGACTGTGGAGGCGGTACAGAGAGGAGGGGGCTGGGGGTGGTTGGGGGTGGTGGGGAAGAGCGAGAGAGAGAGAGAGAGAGGGGGGGGGGGGGAGTGCCCTGGAGCTTGTGCTTTCCATAGCCATCTGGTGCTGACACTGAGGGCAAGCTCATGATGTGTGACGATAGATGGAAAGGTGTATGTATGGAGAAGGAGAAAATGGGCCACAACCACTCAATAATCACACGCTCAGATCAACACACAGACACACACATACACAAACACACACACACACACATACACATGTATACACACACAAGCACACACATACACACTCAAACACACACACACACTCACACACGGATGTTGGTGTTCCATCTTTATCCCCTGTCATTAAAATTAATAGAGCATCAGACTTGGCCTGTTCTGCCTCTGTCAGTTTGCAGGGAGAGGGAAATGAAGTGATTCAAATAGGTTGACATGTCTTTAACAGCAGGCTGGAGGCGCCGTCTCTCATTTTCTTATCGTTCAGGATATAATGACGCCGCTCCCTATTCATACACTGGACTATAGGGTGACTTTGTAATGACATTCAAATATGCATTTTGTTTGGAGGAAATTAACTACTTTCAAATGCACGCATGATCTCCTCCTGTAATTAAGTAACTGTAATTTTTTTTTTTTTTTTTTGGAAATTGGTTTTTATATGCCAGTACTACCCTCCGTATTCTTCAGGAATAACATTGCTGGAAAAGAAAGGAAATATTCCCTTATTTTTTGCAACTCAACCACACAAAATTCCCAACTCAATATAATATGACAGGAACACTACTGTAATAGTCTGTCTGTCAGTTTCACAGCAAACCACTGTGTTATAACACCTGTTGAACTAACTGATCCTAAAATACCCTTTTGGATCTACACCATCGTAATCTTCCCTTTTTCTGAGCTTTTGTGAATGTCTTATTGAATATTTAAAGTACATCTTTAGTTTCACAGAACTCTTCAGACGTGTGTGTGAATTATTTATTCTCCGTAGATGGAGGGAGCGGAGAGGGGTGTGTGTGTGTGTGTGGGGGGGGGGGGGGGTTGTGGTGAGGGGTGTGCGCTGCTGCAGTTGGGAGTTAGGGAAGGGAAGAGAAGGGGGGGGGGGGGGTGTCTTCCTTGGTGGCACGGAGTAACGCATCGCAGGAAGGAGGCTTAACATCTTCATTTTCGCTCTCTGTCACCGGAGCCTTATATTGCTATCTGGTTTCAATTACAGCAACAGCTGTTTTCCACACTGGAGTTTGGAAGGTACACAGATTAGCATCTGATTGAACATACATATTTCAGTAGAGTGGCGTAGCCCTCACTCATCTGTATGGGAACCTAAAGGCCGTCCATGCAAATTAAATAGCCTATTCATCCTGGTGGTGGGGCAGACAAAAAAAAAATGGCAGGTTTAATTTCAGCCAGCATTCCCATGAACACCACAGGCACAGCCTCTTTGATAGCAGACACACATTATCATCAATTCCTCTCCAAAGGGACATTAGCCCCCCTTGTTTTCATTTTCGCTGGATTTTGTTTTTAATTCAATAAACAGTCATTCATTAAGCAGGCAAATCTTGTGCCGTTTGTTTGCCTTCTCTTGTGTATCATGAGGGAGAGGCCCATTTGAATGGAGGTTTTAAGCAGGACTCTAAAGACTCTAAACTAAAAAGGCCCTGCTATTCATCCAGTCCCTTTTGGCTGTCCTAATGTGAAGGGTTTGGTGGTACCCTAACACTTTATTGACTGTTTAAGCAATCGATTCCCTTGAAAGTGTCTGTAGGCTCTTTAGATCCTATCCTATTAGCTAATTGAAAGGTTATCCAGAACACACACACACACACACACACACACACACACACACACACACACACACACACACACACACACACACACACTCTCTCTCTACACACACACACACACCCACACACACACACACACACACACACACAATAGCTTTTCAGACAAATACTAGCCTTTGTCAGAAAAGCCTGGGCACTTCTGTCACAGTTTTAGGGTCTGAACTTTTAAGAAGAATAATCATACAGGACAATCAACATACCAATTTACCTCAGAAACCAAGTCTTTGTTGTATTGAACCATCAGTCATTCCATGGGACTCCTTCAGCTAAACTGATGAAGCAATTATATCACAATAATTATAATGATATCATAGTAATTATATATTCATATCATAGTAATTACAATCCAGCACAGCATACAGTGTCCAGTCTAGACTCTCAGGGAGGTCAACTCTGTGACCCTTGCATCATTAAAGAGTAACTGTGTGGTGCAGTACAAAGACTGGCCATCTACAGTAAATGTATTGCAGTGACAGTCCATGTTATGCCCCTTCCACATCATTAGTGTGTTTAAAATGATGGTGGGAGAGAGAGGGAGGACAGATAGAAAGAAGGGAAAGAGGAAGCTAAGGAGGGAGGGATGAAAGCCACAGGAGGTGAGCATGCTGCCTCTCCCTCAGATCCCCCTCATCATGAGCCTGGCCTCTGCCATTAATCACCCGACAGAGCGCCTCTACGCCGCACCACACCGCACCGCACCCCGCCGCGGAGTGCCACACCGCATCGCTCCACATCGCTTCGCTCTACTCGATTCCCTGCTGCACCATCCCACCAGCCACTGTCCTACATCTTCATCAACACCCCCCACCCCCACCCTCCCCCTTTCTGTTTCCCCATTGGGTCTGACTACACCCCCTCCCTCCTCACCCCCCGCCCTGTTTCTCCTACATCCACATCTCTTCCATGTGTCTCGGTTGCTGTTTCAGGAATGGCACTTTTACAGCACGGCTTTAAAAAATAAATAAATAAATAAATAAATAAAAAGGACCCCTCACTGCCATGAGCACCCACAGCACCGACCACAACAAAAACAACAACAACAACAACAACAGCTACAGCAGTAGCATCACAAATGCTTCACTTCACTGCCCTCCAATGCTGCTGCTGATGTTGCGGTCATTCTCTCTCTCTCTCTCTCTCTCTCTCTCTCTCTCTCTCTCTCTCTCTCTCTCTCTCTCTCTCTCTCCCTCTCTACTGAGCGGCAATATTTATGTCCCTCCAAGCCTGCCTGTTCTATAAACTGGAGAGAGCAGTTTGTTTCTCTTAGCAGGTGAGGAGAGAGGGAAGGAGGGAGAGGGACACACAGAGGGAGTGGAGGGAGGGAGGGAGGGAGGGAGGTCGGCTGGTCTGGGGTGGGAGTGGAGTGGAGGGGGCTTTGGCTTTAGCTCTGTGTGGGCAGGGCTCCAGTGGAGGGGGACCTGCGAGGCAGGGTAGGCTAGTCTAAGCTGCGTGGCCCAGGGGATCTGTCCCTGCTGACCAGCACATCAAAGGGCCCAGCCATTGATTTGGCAGGGAATCAGCGTGGGCTTGATGGAGACGGGGTTAATTGCAGTTTCTCCAATGTTGCCTCTGTGTGTGTGTGTGTGTGTGTGTGTGTGTGTGTGTGTGTGTGTGTGTGTCCCACTGGGTTTGACACAATGTATACACACACTGTCCGACAGAGCCTGTTTTTGGGTCACGGTGCACTAATTAGCATGACGGTAGCCTGTGTGAATGTTTTCCAGGTATAACTTGTCTTGAGAACCGTTGCACAGAAGAAGGACTTTGAATAGATTATACCCATTAATTCTTGGCATGGTTTTTCTGTATGCCCTGCATGCTTACTTACTCAACTAAGCCTAAGGTCTTCAGTGACATTGTAGTCTTAGAAGCACACCTAATTAGACAAATAACCATTGAATTTGAGTGCAAATTACACACACAAACAACCACCACCCACTTTCATCACTCTCCCTCCCTCTCTTTTTCTCACTCTCTCTCTCTCTCCCTCTGTCCCTCCCTTGCACACACACACACACACACACACACACACACACACACACACACACACACAACACACACACACACACAGACACAGCTAACCAGCACTAACCAGCTGGGGCATCACACACACACACACACACACACACACACACACACACACACACACACTTACACACAAACAAAAACACTCTCGCTCTAATTCATTTTGACTGTGCCGTTTTCAGAGCTCCTCCACCAAAAAAGAAAGCCATTGTGTGTGTGGGTTTGTGAGTTGCGTGGCATCAGGGTCAGTAATCATACCGTACTTCTCTTCCTCCTCAGGCCACGACTGGCACTGGCATTGGCACCGGGCATCGGGCCTCTCTGAAGAGCCTGTCTGAGCGCCACGCTTGGGCTTGGGCTTGGGCTTGTGCTTGTGCTAATGCAAACAGAAACGGTGCCCTTTGCAGAAGCAAGGCCGAGTCCTTGCCCATAGCACAAGCTTGATTGGCCAGCAAACATCCAGCGCTTTCTCTCTTTTGAGAGCTACCCCAAGGCAGGAGCAGTGGCATTATCTTCCAAGTATATTGTCCTCCAGTTGCGTAATAATCCTGTCAGAAGATATAGAGCAGATCACAGGAGGTTCTGTCAAGTTTTCCTTTCACATTTTCAGAAAGATTTTTTTTTTCCTTCTTCTTTGCTCTTTTTTTTCCGTCACCAACCCATCCCATCCATTTTTCCTTTTATTTCTTTTTTTCAGATGAAATTCTTCTAGATCGGTTAAGTGTGCTGGAAAAGTACAGTATAGAAGCGTGTTTTATTTTTGGTCTTAAGTGAAACAGGTTTGCCTCAGTGGCACGAGTGAGTATGCTGTCATCGCATGTCATACATGAATAGTCATCATAGTGTTGACACCAAATGATGTAAGCCTCATGTGTTGTGACAAAATGGGACTCACGCCTGACTGAGACTGTAGCTAGTAGCCTCTGAATCACCACAGTGAGATTGCTATCTCTTGGCGCCAATACCCCGGACAGACTCAATAAAATTAGCCCGTCAAGCGTGGACAGGGGGGAGCGCGGCGAGTTTCGATAAAGGCATATCTTCCGAAGATTAAAAAACACGCAACAGCAGCACGCCACTTGCATCAGGGTAGCACCGCGCGGAACAGGAACTGGAACCACGGCCCGGCTCGGATTGAATCGACCCGACTGATTGATAAGGAGAAAGGGGAGGGTGGGGGGGGGAGTGTATGCAACAGACAGCATCCTCCTCTTCCTCCTCCTCTTCCTCCCGCTGACACATAATAGATGATGTAATCAGAATTGTGCCGTTATTTATCGCCTCCGTGCTCCTGGCCCTGGAGATGATAAGAGAAGGGGAGAAAAAAGAAGTGTGGGGCCACTGCATGGGGCTTGGGCCAGAAGCAGCAGCAGCTGCAGCAGAGGTGGTGATAGTGGGGGGGTGGACACTACTGCAATAACCAGTCATCATAGAATTTGAGAGATGATTTACGATACGGCGAGGTAGGGGAGAGAGTGAGTGAGAGGGCGGGAGGGAGGGACGGAGGCAGGGAGGGGACAAACAACCTTCACCCTTATCGGGCTCCATCGAAGAGGAGAGATATGGGGGTGGGGATTGTGTGTGTGTGTGTGGGGGGGTGGGGGTGGGTAGGCTTATGTCATGTTTCGCTGTCCCCACAGGAGTCCTGTGTGGATGGAGAGATAGATAGATAGAGAGAGAGAGGGAGAAAGAAAGTGATGGCAAAAGTAGTGGGAACGAGTGCGAATAAGACAGTGAGACTGACTGAGACAGAGCGAGCGATCGCACACGAGAGAGAGACAGCATACCACAGAGGGAGAGAGAAAGAGTGAGAGAAATAAAATGGTTGGTGAGGTTGGGTAGTGGATAAGGGGGGATGGGGTGGGGGGGTTGTGACTGCGGGGGATGCCCACTGTGTGACAGTTATAGATGAATGTCGCTTCGCTTCGGCTCCGACTGTGCAGCGAGGTGTTTCAGCGATGACACGCAGGCCACCCTGGTGTCTGTCACTCCCCGTCTCCCTGCTCCGACAGAGCGCACAACCCCTCTCCCCGCGCCTCCCCCTGGACTGTCTATCAGCCACGGCCATCACCACCAGTCTCTTCTTTTAATACCTCACACTACTAATGGCTTTTGTGCTTTGGTGTGCGACCACATTGTATGAAGATGTACTGTGTGAATGTCACCTTAACTAACAATGAGCAGAATAACTACACACTAGTTGTGTAACTATTACACATACACATTAACTATACAATAACTAGAGCTGTAGTGATTAAAGAAGAAGTGGCTTTTTTATCACTGTAAGGTGGGGTGCAATATGCAGAATCAGATGTTTACAAAGACATGATGAACATTGAGTTTGATGATGAATTATTGCAATGCAATTTTCCATTGACAACTAACTAAGTTGCTAACAGGTTAGCAACTATGCTTTTGGGAAACACACCTCTGAGGTCTTCAACAGGAGGGTCGGGACCATGGAGGTACTACAGGGGGTCCGCGAAATTATTATATCTGAAGTATTTTTTTGTTATATATTCCATCCACTCAATTGGCTTAATCCTTTGCCCCACTACAATTAAAATTCGTCCCTTTATGATTGATCACCATGCATTATCTTTTTTAGCCTTTTGATTAGGCCTACAATGATAAGGATCCTTTTCCGTTGTGCGTAACCTATGTGTGAAAACAGTTTTTGTTTTCCTGTTTGTATAGTCTGCAGTTGTAAATACATTGGGTATAGTTGTGTGTGGACCGCGGGGGTCCGCGAGCAGACTGTCTCACAGAAAGGGGGTCCTTGGGCTGAAATAGGTTGAAGACCCCTGCAATAGACAATGACATAATAACAACGCAAATAATAATAATAATCTCCTATCTACCCAAGTGTTATTTACGGACTGTATTTCCTTGCTTGTTGTGTGGTATGTCCCATGCCAAAAAAGACTAAAGGGCAACATTTTCTCATGCTTCTGTCATGTGCTTTGTTATTGTCTGGTCCATCCCACGATAGTCTTGTAATTCCTAGTCTATTTTGTTCTCATCTAATATCCTGGGAATCTGGCAGTAGTATTTCTCTCACTGTTACTTGTATGGTATGGCTTATTGGGGCGTATTTCATACAGAACATGAAAGATTAAAATTTCATGCCTCCGGTCATTTTGTGGTGTTGTCCACTTGTGAGTGGATGATAGTTTGCCCCGAGGATGATGAAGGCAGAGAAGACTAGAAGGCACAGAAAGAAAGGATGGAAAGAAAGAAAAAGGAAAGGAGAGAGGAGAGGAATGGAGAGAGGAGAGAGAAGGAGAGGCAAGAGTGTGAAACAAGCAGTGGGTGGGTCTGTGATGAAGAAGGGATGGAAAGAAAGAAAAAGGAAAGGAGAGAGGAGAGGAGAGGAATGGAGAGAGGAGAGAGAGAAGGAGAGGCGAGAGTGTGAAACAAGCAGTGGGTGGGTCTGTGATGAAGCAGGGTTGTGTGTCTGGAGTGCCCTTCACAATGTGCTGCAGTGTTCCACTTGAGCATTCGTCACCATCTGCTTCCTTTGGTGTCTCTTTATTACCATCACCCCCCCCCCCCACACACACACACACACACACACACACACACACACACACACACACACACACACACACACACACACACACTCACTCACACACACACACACACACACACACACACACACACACACACTCACTCACACACACAAATATACACACAAACACAAATCTGCACATACACACACACACACACACACACTCACACACACAAATATACACACACACACAAAAATATACACACAAACACAAATCTGCACATACACACACACACACATATATACACACACTCACTCACACACACAAATACACACACACACACACACAAATATACACACAAACACAAATCTGCACATACACACACACTCACACACGCCCACACACACACAAAAATGTGCGTGTGCGCGCACACACACACACACACACACACACACACACATACATAAACAATCCCTCACATTCAAAATGAAACTGCCACAATTTTTGGCCCCATTCTCCCATCTCTCCACAATCCACTCCACTCACCGTTCTGTGGCATTCCCGTAGATGTTTTGGTGGTGGAGGTCAGGTGGAGTTCATGTGCTGACATCAAAACAAGTAAGACCCAAGACTGCGCTCAGGTGCTCTTTTGTTTATATTCCATCACCAATCGGTGAGGTATGCTCTCGTGATGACAGCATGATGGTTGCCAGGGGAGATCCTGGCAACTCCTGTGGCAGGGGACAAAATCTGGCCCAGGTTAGCTCCAACAGATCCATGGGTGGCTTTGTTTGTGAGTGTGTGTGTGTGTGTGTGTGTGTGTGTGTGTGTGTGTGTGTGTGTGTGTGTGTGTGTGTGTGTGTGAGTGTACAGTGTGTGTGTGTCGTGTGTGTGTGTGTGTGTGTGTGTGTGTATGTGAGAGTGTGCGTGCTTACGCGTGTGTGAGTGTGTGTGCATGCGTGTGTGTTTCATTGTATGTGTGTGTGAGTGTATGTGTGTGTGTGGTAAGTGTATGTGTGAGAGAGAGAGAGATAGAGGAGAAGGGATACTAACTCCTACACACAGCCATCCTACTTTCCCAAGGACACGGAGAGGACAGCGGAGCAGAGTGGAGAGGAGAGGAGAGGTGTGGAGCTCCGGTACGGGGGAGGTTTGGGGAGCCTGCCTGCCTGCCTGCCTGCCTGACTGGGGCGCACTGGAGGGCTTTTTTGGCGCCAGTGATTTATGAGGGGCCTGCTTCTGGGCAGCCGAGCGAGCATGAGGTTCAGTTAAGGGAGAGAGGGACGGGGAGCCGGCGAGACAGGTGGGGTATGTGTGTGTGTGTGTGTGTGTGTGTGTGTGTGTGTGTGTGTGTGTGTGTATGTGTGTGGCTACAGGAGGCCGGTCAGTGTGTTAGGGGGAGCTGCTGCTGGAGGTAGTGAGTGTTGTTGCAGTAGGAAGTGTAATGCTGATGGGACCAATAACAACGGGGAAGCGAAGGAGACTTTTCAAGTTCAGCCAAAGTTTTGCCCTGTGTCTCCTAATAAGAACCTCCAGGTCTCATCCCTCTCTCTCTCTCTCTCTCTCTCTCTCTCTCTCTCTCTCTCTCTCTCTCTCTCTCTGTCTCTATGCCCTCCCAGAATAAGTGACTCATTCGTGACACAAATAGTAACCTACAAAGTGGCCTGGCTGTCTACTGTATGTGAAGACTGTAATTGACTTATTTCATGACAACAAAGCAAAAAAAAAAAAAAAAAGCCCAAACAAAAACAAAACAAAAAAAAAAAACACGATATTGCACTAACATGCACCCCATTCTAATTGGCTTTTCCCGAGAAGCGTCGTGGACGTTTAAGTGCGGAGAGACAGCGGAAATCTGTCGTTTGTCTGCAGCAGGCTAGTGAGAAACAGATGTAATTATTCCAGCAGAGAAATGAATGGAGGTTGATGGATGGGACTCGGCATGTGTTTGTGTGGAAGTTTTCATCAGACAGATGGAGGAGAGGGAAAGAGTTTCTTTCTTTTACTTTTTCTTTTTTTTTTTGTCTCTCTCCGTTTTTGCTACTCTCTTACAAGATCCTAAAACTTTTATTTATTTATTTATTTTTTTTTTGGAGGGGGTGACATGATTTCAGCATCCAATTTACTGCAGTTGCAATTACATTAATTCAAAGCCTCTGCGTTTTCTCTCTCTCTCAGCCGTGTGCAGAGGAAATGGTTGAAACACCAGAGGTAATTTAATGACTCCTGCATCCTCCGCTGGCTCAATCTCTTCTGTGTTTACACACAACAAATAAGAAAGTGCACACAAATGCTGCCTTGACAGCTACGACGAAAGAGATGTTAAAATTGGGTGTCATCACACACACACATACATACACACACACACACACACACACACACACACACACACACACACACACATACATGCAGGCACATACAGTACACTGACACACACACATACATGCCCAATCCTTCAGGGTCTCTGTGCTCACATACACACACACACATTCACAGAAACACACATACACACACACTCACAGACGCACACAAAGGAACACACACACACACACACACACACACACACACACACACACACATCCCATGCTTCTTTGTCTCCTTTCTCACATACATACAAACATACACACACACACACACATGAAGGCTCACACACCCTTTGTGAAGTGTGTTGGCACTTTTCTGTCTAGTAGTCTTGACACCCCATCCACGCCACTATAGGCCTCCTTGGTTGCAGCTCTAATGCACTCCGACACGGCACATCTCCGCCGCACAGGGGCTTTTAATAGCCATGCATTATTCATCACCTTCCAGGGAGGGGGCGTGAAAAAGGTCACGAGGCAGTCAACCTCAGCTTCATCTCCAGCTCTCCACACCCCACACCCCTCCCTCCCTCCGCCCCCCCACACACACACACACACACACACACACACACACACACACACACACACACCTCCACCAGTCTGACGATTCTATTGAAAGCTGTACCAATGATACACCACAGTCAACCTCAGCTTCATCTCCAACTCTCTACACACCCACACCCCCATACACACACACACACACACACACACACACACACACACACACACACACACACACACACACATACCTCCACCAGTCTGACATTTCCATTGGAAGCTGTAATGATCCGACTGGATCGTCTTCCAATTGGGAAAGGGGACAGAGGCTGGCAAGTGTTGGATTTGCCACAGACAGACAATGGGCCGGCCTGCTGTGGGAAAAGCCATGTCTGTTTGGCTTACGCTTTTTTGTACAGTGTACACTTCTGCCAACAGACAACGAACGGAGGGCATGTTTTATTTAGGGCCAATCCATCTGATTAGCTGACGGATCCGTTTCTGCCTGAAGAGCTGAATCTTTATCAACTTTACAACGCAAGCAACAGAGCTGTTGGAACGGACGGACCGACCACAATGCATTTCAAGACAGCTCCATGCAAAGTCAATGGACGTGTACACTGAGAAACAAGGGTTATTCTATAACTCTCTGATACGTTGGACTGCGTAGTTGTTTTTAAGAAGTTTGCAGGCTTCAAAGATAGAGGTCAGCCAATGCAAGAGCTACAATAAGACTCTGTTTGAGCTGTTGGATATTGGATTCCTTAATCCATGTCCAGACACATTACTGTATCGCACTAATTCAGTTTATTACAGTTTATTATAATCGCAAGATAGAAAAGTGTAGTATCTGATGAAATTACACCCACGAGAATATTTGAAATCAAATTTTTTATAGCTTATTTATTTATGTATTTAAATCCTCATAGAGTGAGCACCATTGAATCCACTGTTTTGGAGGGGAAAAAATTACTTGAAATTATCGAGTGCATTTATTAGCAGTTTTAATCTAAAAGATTTAACCAAAAGCCTTTTTGGTTCACTGAAATGGACCCTTTGTGAAACAGTAGGGGAACTTGCTTCTGTTCTAGCCGCAGTAGGTTTTTTTTTTTTTTTTTTTCCTTCTCAGAATTAACCTAATGATGTTTTTCCCCCTAATTATGTGCTGGTTCCATTATTTCATCCGCCTCCATTAGCGGCTAATGACTTAAAAGAGTGAGAGTGAGCGCAGAGGGGAATGGGGCCCATTTTGATTGATAGAGAGGCTCAAGCACTCCAGAGCTTTTTGATTTTTGTCCTTGCCATCAGCACCAGGGCTACTCCTCCTCGCTCTCGCTCGTCTGCTTGATGGTCAATTATGGCCCATAGCCTCACATTTGCAACGTACAACATTCCCCCACCCTTTAGGTTCCTGCACAGGTGTGTGTGTGTGTGTGTGTGTGTGTGTTGTGTGTGTGTGTGTGTGTGTGTGTGTGTGTGTGAGAGTATGAGTGTGTGTGTGTGTGTGTGTGTGTGTGTGTGTGTGTGTGTGTGTGTGTGTGTGTGTGTGTGTGTGTGTGAGAGAGAGTGAGTGTGTGTGTGTGTGTGTGTGTATGTGTGGGTTCAGTTTATCTGCAATGATGTTCCTGATGTGCTGGAACTACACAGCTACATGAGGGGAGTCAGCAGGTTAAAGGGTTCCCATAATCTCAGCTTCCTTATTTGTCAGTCTGTCAATGAATCTGGTCCTTCAGGTAAATACATTTCTGTCTGTCGGCTGTGGAAGCTCTTGAATTTTAGACGCATGTCAGCATATTTGGGCAAGTTCTGGATTTTTGCCAGTACTACGTTTTTTGGAGCCTCTTAAAAGGGACTGTGCATGAAACAGGGCTTAAGGTACCGTCTTGAGGATTTGTGAGAAGCTCTTTTTCCTCAACGCCAAGCTGTGATACAAACTGTGCATGTTTTGTTTAAATTAATGAACACTTTCCTGTACCTGTGTGTCTCCTCTGGTTATGTGGCATTCCATGCCGTTGTTTTTCAAGTTGCTTGTATCGCAGCTGATCAAAAACAGCCATCTGTATAAACAAACATTATTATGATCCCTTTGTACACAGGAACTCTTCTTTTTTTAAGCAAACTTTTTGCTCTCTGTTTTTGCATTTACTTTTTGAATTTGCATTAAGAAACTCAACAGACCTCTTGCAAATAGACATTCATAATACGACTTACTTTTAGTTACATTGGCTGCATAACAATCACTATAAAAGAAAACTCAAACAAACTCGCATTTGGATGTTAGCTGTCTGTCTGTCAGTCATAGCAAAGTCCTCTCTAGTCATAGCCAAATTTAACCACTAACTTTAACAGCCATCTAATTGTTAATTTACAATTACGCTAGCTGGTAATATTCTAACGTGACTACCGGTGACTACTGTGGTCAATGTAACCGGAAATGTCCAAGCCATATAGACTTTTATGTGCAGGGAGCGAATAAGATTCACGGCTGGTTTTCACACAGAGTGAATATTGCTTACCTCCCATTGAAAATGAGTGGGAGACGAATATCATCCTCTGGGGGGGGGGGGGGGGGCAAGACAGGTGAATAAAGTTGAGAAATATTTAACTTTTTGCGAATGTTCGCCAGGCGATAACCAATCATGTCATAGCGTTAGAGCTCGTGACAAGCGGCCCACTCAGTGCATTCATAATAACACAGTTGATCGGTGAGATCCAACCTGCTGCAGCTCAGCTTGACTCCAGTGAGAGGTTAGTGACCAGGTGTGTATATTGCTGCCATCCGTCAGTTGCCAGCAGCCCTCTGGACTTCACTCACACATTTGTCAGCACATTACAGTCCATTACATCATAATGGAGCGGGCTGAGGACATCACAGACATCCCCAGTATATAAGGCAAAGGATGGTACCCACTGGACTACACACACTCACTCTCCATAAAGCTGTCAGTGGAAGTCTGACGGAGAATGATCTCCAAATGGATAGCCAGAGAGCAAACTTTAAATTATCAAATCTACAAAATAAGACTTCTGACTTGAGGGCCACCACAAGTGGAACAACAGAACTTCAATCTGATCTCATCTGTTTACATGCTATAACTGTTCTCAGGAACGTAGGAAACTTAGGACTTAGGAAAACACATTGCTGTGATATTCACCTAATAATCTGCACACAAATGTCCCAGTATGTTCCACGCAAAATAATTCGTTCATTTGCGTCTTTGCTAATAATTAGCTCTTTGTACAGAGCTAATTATATATGACTAGGCCTACCCTTTGCAATATGTAAAGTAGGTGCATCAACTCTACTCCAGCACTTTATTCCACCTCTATGTTTTCATGAATGCCACTTAAAGTTAGACACTGACCGATTGGAGTAGTGTAGTTTTTTTTATCATGTGATGTTTTCCAATTCAGACCTTATTAGGGATGACTAACACGCAGCACCGCATCAGACTCTATTTACAAGCAGAGATCTAATCCACAACTTGTTCATTCTCCTCTACCACCGCAACGTCCCCCCAACCACCCTCCACCCCATGCTCCACCAATCAGGGCATTAATTGGGCCTTGAATACCCACCTAAATAGCACAGCAGGTTCTAGCATGATTTTCACAGTGCTCCGGATACTCCCCTTGCAATTAGAATGACACACTACCTCCCTGACTGTGGGGACTTACCGTATGTAGCTAGAGATATGTCTATTTTTTTTTTTCTTGTTCCTTTTTTTTGTGTCCTCCTCATGGTGTTGTTGCCGCTGTTGTTTTGTTTAATAGCAGTGCCATGACCACGGGGCTCAAAGAGAGAGTGGGCCTCATTACA
>JAODXP020000019.1:15923148-15938120 GCA_027497455.2 Sardinella longiceps
TTCATATAAGCAGACTGAGTGAGGCCTGAAGCTCCTATAACCCCGTGTGATTCATTCAGTGCACTGCTTTTCTCCTCCATCTCCTTGGACGCCTGGTGCTGCTGCTGCTGACACCTTTGGTGTTGTTTTTTAATCTTGATAATAGCTGAGATGCAGACGCCACATAAAACCATCCAGCATCCAGCCATTTGTCAACACTCTTTTACAATGGTGCTTCTGACAGCCCATCCTCAGCCCAATTAAGGTGGACAATGTGCTTTAAATTTATAGTAAACTGGAGTGACAAATGTGTCTGTCTCTACCTCTCCGCATGCCTGAAGCCTACCTTAATATCCGTTGCTTTTCTGAGGAGTGCTGACTGAAGTCTGGTCTTCCGGATAGCGGATGATTGATAGAAAGTAATAATTTGACATAGGTTTTGGCCACGACCATTTGTCAGTTAAATTGTTACAACTTGGTCCGATTTCATTCTCAATGCTGATTAACAGAGAATAGAAGTGCTCAGATAGTTCACCCAAGGCCAACATTTGGGTAGTTTTGGGACCGTTTCATAAAAGTCCATGAATTCTGAATTTAGTGCACTATTATATTCCGTATGTATTTGTCCAGCAAGAGACTAGCAAGGACATTCTCGGGGGAACCAGTAATACAAATACAAATTGGTGTAATCGATAGTAAAGGCGAATGAATGAAAAGTTTCAATTATTCATCGAAGACAAGCACTGAACAGCCAATGAAACTATCAAACGGTTGAAATAGTGAGCATCTGGGAGAAGCCTGAACACTGTGGGCCTGCCGACACGCAGGCTATATCTCACTCTCCCTGTAATGAGGCAGAGACAGCTGGATTTCAATAAGAGCCCATCATCCCTCACATCTATCATGCCGGTGTTTTTGTTCCCTGTGGAAACTCATCGCACACTAACACTTTTGTGATATCAAAACACGTTCCACTGAGATGTATCAAGGAAAAGTTGTTTAACGTTTGCTGGTTTTTATTGTCTTTTCACAGACTGATTGAATCCTTGGGCTTTTTTTTTTTTTTTTTTTACGCCGGTGTGTTTTCTAAAGTAAAACATCATACGTACCTACAAGTCCCCTCAAGGCTAAGAACTGAAATAAAGTCATAAATAAATCGCTTTCTCTCTCTCTGTCTGTCTGTCTGTCTTTTTCATTTCAATGTTTTTATCTTCCTTTCTTTTCATTACTTCTTTACCTTTGCTTTTTTTTTGTCAGGGCAGTCATTACACTGTCACATCTCCACTCTGACTGCTTCTACTTTTCAGGTGTTCTTCTCCTTGCGTCTTTTGTCTGATGAAATATGATGGTGCTTAATAGGGCTTCGCCAATTCAACGCCGTGGCGTCACATGGGTGCTAAATCAGCCTCCCCATTCACGGGCTGACACCTGTCTCTTTCACTTTGACAAGTTGCTTTATGGAGCTCTACCGCAAAGCTTCCAAGCTGCATCAAACCTTAAAGTGTTGAAGCCCGATGTTGTTGCCCTGTAGAATGTCAAAAGGGTTGTTAGATTTCACCTCGTGCTAATTTCTTTGTCTGACGCTCCCAATCCCTGGTGTTTGCTGTGTCTGACTACCCCCTCCCCTCTCAACTGACACACACACAACCACGCACACACACACACACACACACACACACACGCACACACACACACACGCACGCACGCACGCACACACACACACACACACACACACACACACACACACACACACACACACACACACACATCCCTAAACTCCACCACCATCCCATCCTGTTAATTCCCATTAAATGTGGGACAGAATTTGCATACTCTCTCCTTCGTAGCAGCCCGAGAAGGTGCTTTGCCTCCCAAAGGTGGCTCCCCGTGTCATCCGGAGCGTGCCTCTCAGCTCCCCAAGACACTTTAAGTGCCAGATATCAAGGGGCTAATGATCTTATGATGCATTTGCTGCCATGTCTGTACAGTGCAGCTCTTGGCACTGACGTTCTTTGTTCTTCTTCTTTTTTTTCTTTTGAGATGATAAATTAGATTCGGGCACTGAGTGGACATCTTTTCCTTAACTAAGCATGTGGAATTTACACCTCTCCTCCCTCCTCTGATCCTTCTCTTTTCAAGGAATGAGAGAGGGTGAGAGAGAGAGACAGGGAGAGTTTGTGTGTGTGTGTGTGTGTGTGTGTGTGAGAGAGAGAGAGAGAGAGAGAGAGAGAGAGAGAGAGAGAGAGAGAGAGAGAGTGTGTGTGTGTGAGTGTGTGTGTGTGTGTGTGTGTGAGAGAGTGTGTGTGTGTGTGTGTCCATTCATCATATGCACTGTGTGATTTTAACACAGATCTTTGAGTGCCAGGCTATTGATCCACTCATTACTGAGGTTAATGACTACATTAAAATGTATAATTACTTGTAAAACGATATGCCTTTCTACTCCTAGACCACCCTACACATGCATATAGAATGCTGTAGCCTATGGATGCTTTGTCTCTCCAAGAGACACCAGAACGCACAGCTCTAACACATACATATATTTATATCTTTCCTCTCTCTCTCTCTCTCTCTCTCTCTCTCTCCCTCTCCCTCTCTCTCTCCCCTCTCCCTATTCCTCTGTACTCTCTTTATCTCTTTGCTGCACTCTCTTGCTTCAATCAATGATTCATTCGACGCCTGTTATTTTGAGATTACATTGGTATGGAAGATTAAACATAGGCTCAGCTCTTGTTAAAATCAGACCATCTCTCACACTTTTGGAATCTCTCTCTCTCTCTCTCTCTCTCTCTCTCTCTCTCTCTCTCTCTCTCTCCTACTCTCTCTTTGCCTCTCTCTCCTCTAGTCTATAGTCACATGTCTGACGTGGGGAAAAACAGATATTCAATAATAAACGTGCAGTCTGGAAATACGTCTGCAGAGGAAGCCATGCAATCCTTTAATTATGTGCATATGTACATCCATCACCCTCTTCTCAGACCAGAGACACATTTTTTCCAGCCAGTCATTGAATATCCTGTTGGTCGCGCTGCACAAACAGTCCTCAGTGTTATTGTTGGCTTATAATACTATATGTAGGTGATATGCTAGTTAAAGAAATATGAAGTGCTAGAAGGGTGGACCTGAAGAGGCAGTCTGGGTTTATAGACCACAGGCTACAGTGCAGGCATGATAGCCATGGAATGTATAGGCTACCTTACCCTATATTGCAAAATATTTGTCCGTTGTTGAGTATAATGGCTAGAGGACATTCCTGAATAGCCTTGTGTCTGTACTGACTGAGACTATGTTTACGCCTATTTATGAAAACATATTTTCCCCCTCTGTATTGAAAAATAGTTCTGTTCACATTCTCCTCAAAAAGCATGTCAAACTAATAGATACCCAGATAACCAGAGATCAGCACACCAAAGAGGGACCTTCAACTCACAATGCTAAAACACATCTTACCCATCTGCACATAGTGTCTGAAGCCAGATTTTAGCAGTAGATGCTGGCATAATCCCATTAATCCATTTATTGTTATAGATACCCAGCTACAGTATGCATTAGCAGGGCATGGATTGAGTTGTTTGGTTGGAGGGTTTTGCTTCCTATGTGGATGATGATGCTATTGATGGTAAGCCCAAGCCAGCAGGTGTCAGTCTTGGCAGTGGGGCCAGTTAGAGAGAGAGAGAGCTCCCCTGTGCTATTCATCCAAACAGGCTTCATTTGTATGGGAGTGGAATGTGTCATATTTATTGTCACAGTCATCAATTATCCCTGGGGTTGGAAACAGTGTTATAGTTATATACTGCATGCTTTTACCCTTCACATAACCCTGTGTTTTCTATGGCTGATCAAAAACAAAGAAAGAAAACAAACAAACAAACAAACAAAACATGCATTGTAACATACGCAAGCCAAAGCTGATACAGTATTTCTATCATGGCCCAATATTGAGGATTCTGACACCTTCGCCTCCCACTGCTTTTCTATCAGGCAACCCACCAATAAAGCGGCTTTGACGCCCAGGATGTACAATGTCTTAGTCCTGGATTAGAGATCCCATGGTCGCACGAGAGCTCCGGGATCTGGGAGACGGATACAGACTGGGTTGCTATACCACGGCCAGGTTGCCAGGCTGCTCCGTCGGCCCCTCGAAGTGCCACCAGCCAGCAAACACTGTCCGTATCCAGGCCAACTGGCTCCTGTGCCCGAGGCTTACGCTGTGGTGTCCAGTGGGTAACGTGGCACAGAGCGAGCCAGTGAGAATAACGAGGGAAGAGGACAACAAAAAAGGAATCAAAATTCAGAGTTTATTTTAGAATTAGAGAGAGCTTTATTAGGGATCAGCCATTAGCACTGTGGCTAATTTCAGCTTTCAGTGGGCGAATGGCTAAATGAGGGTTCCTAATTTTTTTTTTTTTTTTTTTTTTTTGCTGTCATCACAGATCCATCTGTCAAAAAGATGTAGCAGTACAAGCCAATGATGATTATTATGGCAAATACAGGGCTTTTGCGTACACGTGACAGCTGTTTGAAGGTGATATTCTTCAGATGTGAAGTTTAATATTCCACCTCAACAACTGGAGTCTTCCCCGTAGGCACAAACAAGATGATGAAAAGAAAAAATCTTCAAAATAAAATTTAAAACTCCATAATATTTTTAAGGAATAGTGTGCATTATCAATGTCACTGCATCCTAATCATCATAAATTTTCTTCTGCTCACACATACATACATACATACATACATACATACATACATACAGTATACAGTATATGGATAAAGAATATAGCTTCCTACATTACACAACTGATGGTGTTTTGATAAGAAATGAACTGAATCTGAGTCAAACTGAAGCATGATATGTGATGAGGACAGAGTCATGCTCTTGGGAGAAATGGAGCAGCACTGGAATAGTGAAGTTATGATTAAAAAAAAAAAAAAAACCTGTTCAATATTAAAAGCCTTCAGACTGAGCTAAGGTGAGATTGCCATATGCTGTGAAGCAGGAAGGAGAGAGGAAGGGATGACATGTAAGGAACCCACCACAACAGTGACATCCATCCACGCTAGATTTCAATATCCTCAAAGCAACAGTCAGATGGTAGAATCATGAGAGGCAAGGGAGTAGTAGTATAGATACTAGGAGTGGTGGGGAGTACAGATACGAGTTGTGGGGTTTATACCTCATGGAACATGAACCTTCTATAAATACCTAAGAAGCTTTAAGAACATCCAGAATGTTCTAACCAAAAAATCATGCACTGCTTGAGATAAGCGTACAAACATCTTGGAAGAGATGCATGCAAAAGTCTGTCTTTTTTTTTTTTAGCCTTTTGCACCATTCATTGGCAATGAAATTAGGTTTTTTTTTTCTCAAAAGGGTGAAATAACAAGAAATAGTATATGTCCAGTATCTGACAGAAAGCCATTACTCAGACGAGAGTATTCTGCTGATTTCTCTTTGCACAGTGTCCAACACCAAGAGCTATGGCCTCCAAAATGCCAATCACAGCATGCCAAGGCACTTAGCAGTCTCAATCATGCCCTTAATGTCTTGGAATGGCTACCACTGCCAACAAACTGCTTTTCACTCTGGACACAAGCCTTCATGCTAAACCCGTTGAGCATGAGAGCTGATAATCTCACACCTTTCACAATTCAATCACAGAAGCTTAATGGTTGGATATCCCACCTACATAGCATATCATAATACCAGCTCTTCTGCAACACAAAAATGCAAAACGTGTCAATGACAACATACAGGTAATTAAAATGAGCAAACTGTCACAAGAGCAAATAAAATAAAATAATTAGGAACAAAGGTGTGTTTGCTTACCGCTTGCTAGTCCGTCAAATCCCTTCCCCTTTTCCACGCGGCCTGCTGGGAGGAGGCCTGGCCGTGGATATCCTACCCCAGCGTGGGGCTAAAACAGCGCCAGCTGCTCGGGATATAACCTTTTATCTCACGGATGATGAATGAAGCCTCTGCCTGCCTCTGCCTCCCAGATATTGTTGCCAATTTTCCTCCTCCTTGATTTCTAACTATAACCGATTCCCTGTGAACTTTCGCTTTATCATTTTGGATTTGGGTGTGTGTGTGTGGGGGGGGTTAGGAGGGGGAATGGGGGGAGAGAGAAGGGGAATGGGTGGGAAAAGCCTTGCACTCGCTCTGCTGCAGACAGTTCCTAGACACCAAAGAGCTTCCCCCTTACCACGGACACTGATTATTTTTGCTCTTGATCCGTATCGGCATCTCTCCTCTTCATCTCCCTTATTCTGATCTTCAGTTGAGACCTTTTTCTTTCTTTCTTTCTTTCTTTCTTTTTTTTTTTTTACTTTTCTTGCTCCATCCCTTTACTGTATGTTTCAGAGACTCTTTTATGGCAATAACTTTCCTTACTGCTGTGCACTGCAGCACAGTGAATTAGCTTCTTTAGAACTGTATCAAACAACTCATATTTCACAAGTTTATCACAGCCTTTGAGGATTGTTAAGATCAAGCCTTATACATGATTCAATTCAGTCAGCTGATTTGGGTTCATGTATACCAAAAAATCCTTGTAAGAGATTGCATAGAAAAAATTAGATTACTCTACACAACATTGGAATATATTAGCTCGCAGTTTTGTTTGATTTCTATGAGCTAGCAGGTCACACGGTGTTTTAAACTGATTTAGAAAGACGGTCGGACACCTACATAAGGACACAGCTCATACTGCTTTCAGGATTAGAAGGCTTTCTTCTAAATGTCAGAGGTGATGTAACACTATGGTCTGTATTTAGCATAAATGGATAATCATGTTTCTGAAGCACTGCTGCATTTAGCAAGATAAAGCCCTTGTGGGGGTTTTTTCAAATAGAACCGAATGAACAGAAACCAAAACTTTTGGAAAATACGTCATTACAAAACGCCACATAATCAAATAAATCCACCAAAAAAATAGCGAGCCCTCTTTATCTCCATGACGAGCTAAAGTACCTGTCACTCCTGATGGCTGCTGAGCCTTTGTCTCGAAACTAAATGAATGCATTGCAGAGCGACGCTAACATGAATCCCGAACTAAATTCCACCTCTTCATCTTCCCTGGCATGGCACACGTAGCTACTGCTTAGAAACATGAGCCTTTCTCCTGGTGGTGGTAGTGGGCTGCATTTGTGTTGGGGATGTTGGGAGTGGCAGTGAGTAATCGGTGCTTAGTCAGAGAAGCTCTTTTAGAGAAGACTAGAGTGCCTGGACTATGACAACAGATGAAGAGAAATGCGTTTTTTTTTTCATCTGTCTTTTTTTCTTCCTTCTCTCCCTTCCTCTAAATGCATTAGAGCAGAGGCCATTAAGACCACCGTTGATTAATACCAAATTTGTTAGCGTGTTCTATTGCAGTTGGCTAAATGAGAGCCTAATGAATTCAGTGTCAGAGCCTTTATCTGATTTAAAGTCGCAGGAACGCATAGGACCCATTTAAACATGCGATTTACGAAGGCCGTGGTGGAAAACAATGGCTTTTAGAACCGCCTGTATATCTTGGTCAGTGTAGTGTTTGGTCGTTCACAGATGTCTTAAGCCTAAATGAAAATCTTTACCAACTGCAACTGCTACTAGCTCAGCTTTGGTTACTGACATCGAGAGAATGACATCACCCAGGCGCTTAGCGCCGGGTTTATCGTGGCGCCTTTTTGACCCTGATGCAGCTGTCATACTTTCATTTTTCGCAAAACACAATAGCCAGGGTGACATGTTGACAGCTCGGGCCTAACACAAGCCTGTGGTCCACAGAGAGGAAGGATTATTTGGGCAAATGGAATCCAAGACAGGCGAGATTTTGATCTGCCGGTACGCCCACCTCCTTATAACCACCCACCCCACATACACACACACACACACACACACACACACACACCCACAACTCACCTCCATGTCATGTCTACCACCCCCTTCCCTCCCCACCCCCACTATTAATTCCCCTGAACCAGAGGAAATGTACACAGTGCGCGGCCACCCTATCAGTCTGTGGCTCGATTAGTTAAAGGAATGCACCCCTATTTGTATCAAATGTGTTTACCAGCTGTTTCGGCAGCGGCAGATCCTGTCTCCCCAAATAAAGGCTTGTGACAGCTGGGCAAAATTGCTCCCATAAATCATCTGTCAGGGGCAGTTAAATTTTATCTGCCAACCTGCCCCTGCTTACTGCCGACAGCCAATCAAAGGCTGACAATCATCCAGACGGCCAAATAATAATGTAAAAAAAGGGAAAGCTGTTTCTTTTGTGTTCTTAGCTAGGGATATCTTTTAAGTTTTTATCCTTTCTAAAAAAAAAAAAAAAATGGATTTTTGACGCTGAGGTAGAATATGACAATGGATCCCATTGCTTTAGGCTATAACGGAACTGCATTTAAATAGAAATCAGTTTGTTGGGTGTGTGACATTTGCGGGAAAAGTGTTGTGATTGGTAGCCGTTTGGCTCTGGGGGCGATGTCATCCATCACACATGCTCTGTGGTAAATGGCTTATGTAATTCTGTTTTTGTTTTAGACGAATTGCTCTACGATGGATTTCACAGCCAAGATTACTGTGATCTATATGCAAGCATTATTACTAAAGAATTCTGGAAAAGTCAGGAGTGTGATCTGCCTGTTTGTTTGGAATACGTTGACTTGACATAGTTTGTCGACATATTATGGGTCAGAAAGTGTAGGCTGTAATGAATGTGTAGTTTCTGTATTGATTTCTCTGCATTGCCTATGATAATGTTGAACACTAAATTCTCAGTGCTGCCCCGTGTCCTTGCACTTTACCATCCATAAATTAACCCAGCACTTTCAGGAAGCACGCGGTGAAATATGGCTTGAATGACTTGAACCACGGTGAACCATTTCACACGTGCGCTGAGAGTCAAGCGAGCACACACAAATAACCTGACAAACAAACAAACACACACACACCCATGCACACACACACACTCTCTCTCTCTCACACACACACACAAACTTACACATGCACACATACACAAACATCCAGGCACAACAAGCTGACAAAAATTAACCTTACACATTTTATTGGACAGATGGAGAGACACAGAGCTCACAGATACATATTTCCCAGTCAGTATATAGCAGTGGGACACTTTCTGGCCTGCAAAACGTAAGCCTACCTCTATAACAAAAATAAAATGTCCAACAGACAAATTTCAATCCCAGGGCAATTGTCCGAGCTATCATTTCACACCCCACTTTGCTCTTTTCCATACACCACATTAAGATGCAGCAGCAGCAGCAGCACTGTGAGAGAGCCAGTGAGAGAGAGAGAGAGAGAGAGAGAGAGAGAGAGAGAGAGAGAGAGAGAGAGAGAGAGAGAGAGAGAGAGAGAGAGAGCAGAACAGAAAAGACATCCAGGCATTTTGATCCACAGTCCTCTCAACTCATTAGCCGACCAAGTCCATTTCACCCTCCTGTGCTTTTCCACAAGCTCTCAGGCCTAATGGCTCCCAACCTGACAATGCCAGGTTGGAGTATGTATGACAGTCTCAGAGGCTGTGGAGGAGGACGTGTGTGTGTGTGTGTGTGTGTGTGTGTGTGTGTGTGTGTGTGTGTGTGTGTGTGTGTGGAGCAGACAAGTGGGGAGGAACAAATGGAGGGTATAGTGAAGTCACGGCAGGCTGATCAACTACATTTTCCATTTTCATACCCTCTCATCAATTACACCATTAGGAAATCAATAAAGCAAACATAAAAGACAATGTAGGTTGAGAGGATTTAAAGGCGCCATCTGTTTCCCTCACATTAAGACTCTCTCTCTCTCTCTCTCTCTCTCTCTCTCTCTCTCTCTCTCTCTCTCTCTCTCTCTCTCTCTCTCTGTCTCTCGCTCAGGCTTTGCTAAGATTCATAATCAGGGTTTACTGTCTTGAGGCTTGAGTTAGCACCAGGGGCAGACAGCGTGTACCTTTGCCTAATTTCCCCTAACGTGAGCGCGCTAATTAACTTTTAACTATGAATCATTAAACTTAGGGTGGCTGAGAAATGACCAGGACACTTTGGGTAAAATGACATTTTTTATCTCCGGATGTAATAATGTATTAATCAACCATTAAAGGAAGGGGGAAGAAAACAGATCTATAAAACATGACATTTAGCAAGTGGATTGTCGAGACTGGGCCCAGCATAGCCTACCCCTTCCCCCCATCCGTTATTGATTTTGGATTAGATTGTATATCCAGATATCCGCAGTTCAGTAGCAAACCACTGTTGCTTCTCTGTCAAAATCCGACCGCAGATCAAAAGTGACAACTGAGGCGGGCACGGTAGGGTGTGTTGCCAGGTAAACAAAGCAACCAGCCGGCTCCAGGTTGTTGTCATGGTCAACGGGCCTCTCTCTCTCTCTCTCTCTCTCTCTCTCTCTCTCTCTCTCTCTCTCTCATGCCGACGCCATGCTACCGGACAGCTTGTACAACTTCCTGGAGCGCCGGGAAGCGCGGACGGATCGTTGAGCATTAACACGGAGCCTTGGATGGGCGGACGGTTGTGCTGTGATCAAGTGGCCCATCCTCAGGGCTTCCTGCCGTTCGCCCATCTGCCCAGAGATGAAACAGCCACCAGGACCAGGCAACCCATGCAGGCACCTTCGCCCCAGTGCCTCCCACCCCTTAAAAAAAAAAAAAAAAAAAAACAGATCAGCCAATCCGACTGACGTGGCTTCTCATACTTGGAGAGAAGCCGGAGGGGGCTGGTGGACACGCTATGATGATGTGCCCTCATGTACTTCTCACCCACTTTCTCACTAACAAAAGCTGAAACTGCTCCGCGCTGTCTTCATCCATCACGAGAGTCGTAAAACACCATCTGCCGAAGCTTGGAGAAATATTCCTAATGGTTGTTGGTGTTTGTGCATTCTCTAAGCATGGGCATGTGCTAGAACAGCTGTTATGGTTGATGCATGATTAGTGCTATCAGTGTAAGGCCCAGGAACATACTCTGAAATCCCATATACAAATGTAGGAGAGCAACGGATTAATAAAGTCAGGGAAAAGCAAGCTGGGAGCCCCCCCCAACATGGCCTCTTAAAGTCAAGGTCTTGCCTCCCTGTTGGGTTATCAGCAGCACAAGATAATGACTCAAAGTGGCAGGGGTGTCCAAAAATATATGGTTGTACTGTACACACAGTTCTCATACGGAGAAGAAGTTAAACATCAACACAAAACTGGAGGTGAAGTCTGGTGCGAATTGTTCCAGTAATTTTCCCGGAGGAATAATGTTATTTTAAAATTTTTATAGCCTGAATTAACAGGATAAATAATGTAGGCTATCTGTAATAATGAATTTATCCCATAACTAATTCTTATCTTGCATGTGAAGGAGAATAAAAACGATGTTGAACGATGTAACAGCAACAAATCATCTGAAATGTTTTGGAAATCTTGAGCTTAAAGTGATTTGCCCCCCTTGGGCTCGTTACATTACATCCCCTAGTGCGTGATTTTCATGTCAGGCGGGCCTGAATGTGATGGACTCTGCTTGGACCTTGAAATGGAGCAGCTGAAAAAATAGACTGGTGAGAAAAGCTAATCAGCATTATTCCTGGATGGATGTATATCCAAGTGGCACAAAATAGATGCTTGACAGCTCTGGGTATCACACAATGTTTGAGTGTTCATTTGGCACCTATTCAATCAGGTTTTTAGCTCGTCAGCTATTGTATGTGGAAAAAATGCACTGGTAATGTTGGTACATGTGACCATTTCTATTGCCTTTGACAGATAACATTGTCACAGGGAGTTGTAAATAATTAAATAAGAACATATAGGCGACTATATTTGTGCTAGACTATGTGGAGATATTCTTAGGGGAAATGTTCCTTCACGCTGTATTGCTTGGTTAAATTCCCCCACAGGTGACAACCAGGCTCAATTTATGTCAGCATTTCTCTCTCCAACAGACGCAGACGGACTGAATGTGACTGCTTATGCCTTCAGCAATAACCGGAAAAGAATAAAAAAAAAGAAACAAAAAGAAAAGAAAAAAAAATGCATGACTCACTCGCTCTTTTTGTGAGATCTGTGGCAGTCAACTCCTGAGTCCTATACAATTCTTTCTTTCACACAGTAAATGGAGGCACCAACGACTTAGACATGTATTGCTTAGCGCCTCTCAGATTGATGGATGCCTCTTGGTATTGGGGAACTGTGGGGTATGTCATTCAAGACCACAAGTGTGCTCTCAGAACACTTGGGAAGGGTTTACAGTACATCTAAACGGTTAGATTTGGGACACTGCTGGTGAAGTTTTCTTACATGTACATGCATACAGTATATGAGTGGATGACAGACAGAATACCTGACCACTGGTACTGGTCCATTCCAGATTCTCTCCATTCCAGATTCCAGATCATTACCAAAGATCATTAAATAGCCCCTGCTCTGCTTCTAATATTCTAATAAGTGTAATGTAATCTAAAAAAGTAATGTAAATAGTATTTTTGATATGAGGTAATAATATGGTACATTAGCTTAGTTGTCTAAAGTCTGCAGAATTTCAAAGGTGCATCACTAAAGGTACAACAATTAAAATTGCCGCTTTTATGCATGCACTTTTCATACGTGAGCTTCAAAGTCTGTGTTAATATTGCATGTGGGGGCCATAAATCCATAACTATAAATCTGTGTCCTATAAGAGACTGTAATTAGTGACCTCCATAAAGAGTTTGAGAGTGTGCCATTTAACACACAATATTATCATCAAGTGATATCATTTTCAGAGGGCTTTAAAGAGTTCAGGGAAAGCCTCTTCAAATCACTAAGGGGCAATTTGCAATGCAAAACACACACACACACACACACAGAGGGCATAGCGTTTCATATTAATGGAACGAGTTGTGTCTAAGATGTCTTCTCCGTGGCTGTTCCATTACTGATAAAGCAGTGGGCGCCGAGAGGATGCTTTCATTGGCGTTTTTTTTCCCAAATTTGAAAGCTGGTGACTTTGGAGTGATCTTGGCCGGCGGAGACGGCAGTTTCCAGCTCCTCCACACACTTCTGCAAACGCCACCACCACCCACCACCCGCTCTGTCTCTTGCCCGCCCGCCCGCCTGACTGCCTGACTGCCACCGCACTCTACCGCAGCCGCAGACATCGCCGGCGCTCAGCGGAGGGACTCTGAGGCTGCCGGAGGCTGACTTGCAGGGCGGCTAGTCCAGTCGATGTCCAAAGTCACATGGCAGGACGGGCAAAGCGGCGGCAGCAGCAGCGGTGGCGGTGGCGGCAGCAGCAGCAGTGTCGGTGAGCGGGCAGGAGAGAGAACTAGGGCAGCACGTCATGCTGAGCTGCTAACTCTGTCAGCTGGGATGACAGCATGGCACAGGTTACTGCCAACTTTCACTCCCAATCCACCCCCCCTCCATACCACCCACACCCCACCCCTCCCCTCCTTTTTTCCATTATTGAACATATTTCCCCATTCCATCTCTTCCCTTTCCTTCCCTTCCCATTCATCCTCCACCACTAGACTCCTCTCTCCAAACACACACACACACACACACACACACACACACACACACACACACACACACACACACACACACACTCACTCACACACACAGCCACTCCCACTCTCTATCCATCTCTCCGGCCAGGCAAACGCTAGATGAAACATGGACACTGGAGAGGGGGCTGAGACAGACAGAGAGAGAGAAAACGACAGAAAGAGAGAGAGAGAATGAGAGACAGAATGAGAGAGAGAGAGAGAGAGAGAGAGAAAGATACAGGCACAGCTTAAGAAATGGAGTGGGTGGCAAAGCTGGGTTATAGAGAGGGGAGTGACAGAGAATAAATGTATTTCATTGGCAAGCTGTGCTGTGCGGCATCCATCGGCAGACACTACAGATGAATCTCTGAATCGCCATCTGATGAATTAGACAGAGGATTTCTAAATGATCAAAAGGGCAGGGTTGGAGCGCTGCGGGGTGGGGTGGGGTGGTGGGTGGCTGGTTGTGATTGTGGCAACCTCCATTATGCCATGTACGCATTGGGATGGGGAGCAATTCCTTTAATTACCCAAAGATTTGCGCTAAATATGGTAGCTGTTGCAATTCTTAATGACAGTGAGGAACATTAGGAAATTCCATTAAGAAGAAGTGTGCCACTTTCTTCACTCAAGGCCTGTGTGCGTTTGTGTGTGTGTGTGTGTGTGTGTGTGTGTGTGTGTGTGTGTGTGTGTGTGTGTGTGTGTGTGTGTGTGTGTGTGTGAGAGAGAGAGAGAGAGAGAGAGAGAGAGAGAGAGAGAGAGAGAGAGAGAGAGAGAGAGAGAGAGAGAGAGACTTGTGCACCAGGGCTTTTGAGAGAGCACACAAAATCTGTGCTCTGTGCTGGCTGCCATCATCATACTTCATCAGCCTTACGGGAGAGTCAGTCTATACACAAACACATTAACATTAGCTATTTCCCCCCTTCTCAGTCTGGTGTGCCATAGCTGCTCCTCTGATTTACAGTGGCCTGGAAACTACTGCTGTTTATCTTCAATATTTATTGTACACATATGAATCATCATCAGACAAATCTCACCACAGCTGAGGAAGAGCCTGTGATCTGTTTATCTGTTTATTCAGAGGCTGTGATCTGTTTATTTGATTATTAAGCCTTTATAGAAGGTGTTATAAGCTGTGGATAAGCATAAACATGTGTTAGGCCTTTGTTTATACAGTAATCTTCATTTCAAAGATGCATTTAACCTGCAATTTTGACTCCAACTGGGGTATGAATACATAGTGATCCGTATGAATGTAATTCACAAGTAAAGAAATCGGTTTATCCAATAATCCATCTCCACATTCCTCAGCTGAATCTGGCACTGGTCACACTTTTATCAGTTCTACTATAGGAATGAGGTACACCGTGATAATAAAGGTCCTCAAAGCTGCTTGCTGTTGTTATAGGCTAGTTAAAGAGCACTGATACTGAATAGTGATGAAACTTTTTCAAGATCTATGTAGGTGTCCTGTTATCAGGGAATTAGAGCA
>JAODXP020000019.1:15938220-16030720 GCA_027497455.2 Sardinella longiceps
CTGACATAGCCCGACCATAATACTGCTGTTCATCCGTATTCATGGTCTGGGAACGGTCCTCTTGGGCGTGTTTATATCGGTAGAGAGTCTACCGGCCAATAAGCGACGCTGATTAGACGAGCTGTCCAATTGTTTCAAACCATAAGTGAATACCCTCCCCCCGCAGTATAATCGCGTAAGGTTAAAGAACCTCCAGACCATGAATACGGATGAACAGCAGTATTATGGTCGGGCTATGTCAGGCTATTAGAGCACAGCATTTCATTTCTAAAGGTGATAATGTGTAGTATTTAAAGAGCTGTAGTTACAATTAAGGATAATGATACAATGTTAAAAGGAAGTTTGTGTGAGATCTTCTTCTTCTTAATGTCAGCTACTTGCAGTAAATACAGTACATAATTCTCTCAGTCATGCACACTGAGCCCATGATGATAGAATAGGTATTCTTATTCATCTTGACTCAACATGTTTCTATGCAACACAAAGCTGCAGAAAAAAAAATCCAGAATCCATGAGTGATTGTGGTAGGCCCTACATTCAAAACAAAACATTGGAGCACTTCGAATCAGCTTTATTTTCACCCTAAATGTCTTTTTTGTTCCTCTGGCACCCATCCTCAGCTTAATGGGTTGACTGAAAGCATCTCATGGAGGGTGCCTGAGCTGCCTGTGGAAATTAATGGCACGTAGCACTATTGTCTCTGCTCCACAGAGGAAGACTCATCACAAGGAGGCAAAAAGCATATCATAATTTCAAAAAATAAAAAATAAAAATGCACCACCAATGACAATTGAGTACTTGAAAGTGTGCAGTATTTACCAAGTAAATGTTTCTTAACTGTCTTGAAAAAATGCAGAAAGACTATACTTCAACATTACTCTAGCTTACTGTACATAATCAGTTTTTAAAGGATAGTACTCTTCATTGCATTCAGTATTTCTGCAGCTATTCTACACAAAAAGAGCTTTTAACAAGGTTATTATCATAATAATGTTAATAATAATGAGGTAGAAGAAGAAGAAGAAGAAGAAGAAGAAGAAGAAGAAGAAAAAAGAAGAAGAAAAATAAGAAGGAAAAAAAGACTCCAAACTAGAAGGCTGAAGAGGGACCACTGAGAACAAGTGCAACATTTCAACATGACAGAAGTGACATGGGAGGTTTTGACGGCGGAGAGGCATAAGTGTTTATTTATTTATGATTCTTTATTTATTTATATGTTTAGGAAATCTGAGTATTGTTGCTTTTTCTGTTCGGATGTCTCTGGTGTCACCTGTACTTGTGTCCCCGTCCTGTGGCCTGAAACACACACACACACACACACACACACACACACACACACACACACACACACACACACACACACACACACACACACACACTGTCACTGCTTCTCTGCACTCAATATGGCAGCAAACTGATATTTCTGTCAGAGCACCCAAGCACTAACTGGCCAGCAGTCAATATGACTTTGGACAACAGCAAAGCAAAGCAGCAACATGTTTGGACTACAGCAAACACGATAACATACAAAACCCTAAGTATATTTGCGCACATACATATTTTTTTCAAATTCAGATGCAAAGATTTGCATCAAAGCTATCAGATGAAACAGTTTGTGAACAAAAGCATTCTGGCAGTTAATGTGTCGGCTGGTTGAAACATTGATCAATGCCAATAAATCAATTGAGCATAAATCAGCCGCTTGTCTGGAGGCATTAGTGATTATGATAAGGGAATGCTGACACGGTGGAACGAGGGATGACAAAGTGTGCATGCTTTACAGCCTGACTGGTGCGGAAACCTTGGGAATCTCTTGAAGAGCTAGAGTACTGACTCCACTATGTACCAGGTAGATATTGTGCAGTGTATACTGGTAGTTCTTTATGGGGAAAAAAACAAAACAAAAAACAAAATGTGCATAAGTGCATAATGGGGAAACATATCCCATTTCTTTTTCTTTCATTTGTCTTTCTTCTGTCTTTCTTCTTTATTCCATCCTTCCCCCATGTGATGATTTTTCCAGGCTCTCTGCAGAGATTTCCCTTGTACATCTGCTGGGAGAGAAGGCAGAGCAAATCAAAAATTATAGATTTTAATGAGGGACTGAGAGACTTTCCATAATAATGGCTTTCCAAATGGTTTTCCATAATAACGGAATAACATGCCGCGCTTGGGCCTTGGTCTTATTTTTACCCATCAGAATCAAATCTCCTCCTGAATGCTACGGTCTGTGAGCTTTGATTGAGTGAACATGTCTTTATGACACCCCCACACACCCACCCACCTCAGTCCACTGTCGCTCGCTGGTCAGACACGCAGGAGAAATGGACAAATCAAATTACACCCCCCAAGGTGACATGCATGAGAAGATAACACCAGAGAGATGTCCTGTGTTCCAGAGGGGAAATTGAAGACATTTCACACCAAGTGAGACCTGCAATTAGCCAATGAAGAAAGAGCACAGGCATATGTTCCTGTCTGAAATTATAACCTGTCCAATAGACTTCAAATCATAGGGTTGTTATCTGTGCAATGTATTGCTGAAACACTCTGCAGGTGTTTTAAAAATGGATACAAAAAAAAAATCAGTGACTTACTTACTTGGTGAAATGGCAAACTTCGTAATTGCACCACATTTCTCAAGAACACAACAGGTGTGAGATGTATTGGAAGACACTAAACATGTTCGCCTTTGTGGAACATGGAGTAATGAGAAATTAATTGTTGTTCTGAGACATCCATTTGTGGTGCGTGCCGCTCTGCATGCCAAATGCAAATCACTAGAGCCAGCTAATGGTTAATCCAACGCATTCATTACCAATTCAAAACAGATGTCCATGTCCTCGAAACATTTGCTTGTTTACTGGTAAGGTCTTGACCTGCCTGTTCCATTTCATTCCATTGTTTCTGAAGCCCAAGTGAGATGCCAAGGTTGTTGCAGGCTGTATGTGCATATCCCAATTAGAGAGTGGGGTCAAAACGGTGGCTAATCAGAGGACAACAGGTTTCACATGTGTATTTCAAGCAAGTAGACAGACAGGAGACTGCTGTGTGTGAATGTGTGTATGTGTGTGTGTGTGTGTGTGTGTGTGTGTGTGTGTGTGTGTGTGTTTGTGTGTGTTTGAGTCTGTGTGTGTGTGTGTGTGTGTGTGTGTGTCTGAGAAAGAGAGGACAAGACTGTCCAAGGTTACATTGATGGTATGATACAGTTAATGGGGGAAAACATCTTACAGACAGCTTCATGGTAAATGGAAAAATTCCCAATGTCATTTAGCTGCAAAAAGTGCCTGGAACGTTCCAGCACCTGGCGCCGCTGGTTCTTCCTCCTGATGTACCCATTCCGTTCCGTTCCATTTGCAAAAATTTGACGGAACATCGTTGACTGTCCTTGGTCCGTACACATTCCAACAGGAGCACACCCTGAACAAGCGCTTTCTGTCGGGCCGTACTTTGAACTCTCACCTGGGCCCATTGAAGCCATTAATTACTTTTCCCCTGACACCTGGGAGGAAGGGGAGGCTATCTGATGTTTATTTTTCAGGGTGACAGACGCAGACCTGAGATAAAGAGGGATGACAAACAGCATTCAGTTCCCTATCTGATCTCTTCATATCAGGGGCTGGTTAAAGGGAGCACGGGAGTGTGGATGGACGCAGTTTTACTGACGCATACTCACTGTGTGTGTGTGTGTGTGTGTGTATGTGTCAGAGAGAGAGAGAGAGAGAGAGAGAGAGAGAGAGAGAGAGAGAGAGAGAGAGAGAGAGAGAGAGAGAGTGTGTGTGTATGTGTGTGTGTGTATGTGTCAGAGAGAGAGAGAGAGAGAGAGAGAGAGAGAGAGAGAGAGAGAGAGAGAGAGAGAGAGAGAGAGAGAGAGGTGTGTGTGTGTGTGTGTGTGTGTGTGTGTGTGTGTGTGTGTGTGGAAGTGGGTGGAAATGCTCATAAAATGCATTTGCACACCGCTCAGTGGTGTGATATGTTTACCAGTGCTGTAATTATATTCCTGAGGACATTGTTTCGCTGAATAACATTTACTTATGTTGGAGACTGACATATACAAAACCCTGAATTGAATCACTGGATTTGTAATTCAATGACCAGAAAAAATGAAAAGCATGCAGCCTTTTTTTTGCACAGGTTGCAGTGGGTGGATTTGTATACAAAAAAAAGAGGAAGTGCTATGTGTTTGTGTGTGTGTGTGTGTGTGTGTGTGTGTGTGTGTGTGTGTGTGTGTGTGTGTGTGTGTGTGTGTGTGAGAGAGAGAGAGAGAGAGAGAGAGAGAGAGAGAGAGAGAGAGAGAGAGAGAGAGAGAGAAAGGAATGAAAAGAGAGAGTGACATTGTCCTGTCAAACTGATTTGCTCCATCCGCTCCCTCTGCAATAAAAGTAGATAGTAGCCCATTAGTCATAGAGGTGCTCTGCATCTATAATCATGTATGCCTATTATGGGATGTATGCATTTAGTCTTTAGAAACAGTTTTTAGTAACAGTTTATATGAAGCCATAGTTTTCATAACTTTTTCTACATTCTCATACTTCAGTTGTAAAGACTTACAGAAGATCATTCCCATTATTAGAATGCATTATGAATACAGTCAGAGATACCAACAGCTATAAATATTGATGTCAGTAGTCATAAGGTAGCCTGGCAATTGCCTGCCTACACAATTTCGCTTGATTCTCATCTTCCTTCAGTATTCTGTCTGGTGTTCTGGCCATTGGCATTATTTGCTCAGAATGCATCCCATCCTGGCCAATCAGTGAATTTTGTGAATGCAGCGCGAGAATACAATAGGCTGATCAGTCAAGGGCTGATCCACTCATTTTGAATTGAAACACCTCCAGCAGCCATAGTCCCAAACCCTTGTATGTAGCGAAGCATAGACAGAGGGGCTGGTTATGACGAGGCCAGTTATAAGGCTTTATGAGCACATTATAACGCTTTATGGACGTGTTTACAATGCTTTATGAATACTAAGCTCACAAAATGTGTTACAGAATGCTATTTGGTTATTTGAAATCGGTTCAACCATGGCTGTCTTTTCTTGACAAGTTATTGGTCTTTTCTGACAACTTACTTGCCTAACATGTTGTTTTGTCAGTATGTTTAACCCCCATGGCACAGTTTAAACAGCAGTTTAAAAACTACATTGACTTTATTTTCTCATTTAATAAATAATTAAATAATAATAAATTGAGCTCTCCAACATCAAACATCGTTTCTGGCATCAAAAAAGAGCCCCTTTTCCTTAAGGATAAATTGGTATGTGCCAAACCTAATCCCAACAGTGTGATTAGCAGTGGATTTTTGATTAATGGTGGACACCGAGCGATTACATGCTTCCTGACTCCAGAGTAGCCATATTGAACTCACTTCAGGAACTCAAATTAGACCAGTAAGCCATAGCAGGGTGGAGAGAGTGGATAAAAGGAAAGAGAGAGAGAGAGAGAGAGAGAGAGAGAGAGAGAGAGAGAGAGAGAGAGAGAGAGAGAGAGAGAGAGAGAGAGAAGGGGAAAACACTCAGGCCTCAAGGACACCTCCATAACGTTTTTAATATTAGAATGATGCATTCGCTAGTAAAGCTGTAAGCTTCTGTTGTGAAACTGAACAGCCGCTATATATGGTTAGCCACAACAAAAGCCACCCAGAAGACACTGGATTGCAGGGGAAAGGCATGAATCAAATCCCTTTGGGAGTATAGGAGACAGACACAGGGGTGTGGAAAACATAATTAGCATCATCAATCATGATTGATTAGTGTTTGCATGATTGTATGCTTGTACATTCATAGCCTAGACTTATCTAGAGTGGGTTTCCTGGTCAAGGTCTTGCTGCAGTTCACAATGAAAGGCGAAGGGGGGGAAAATGGGTCTTCGGTCTTAGGTTTGTACTCACTAGCACCACATGCCCTGATTTGTAAAAATAAATAAATAAATAAATAAATAAATAAATGAACACTGTAGTAGAATGATCCTCCTGTCATTCTCACAGCAGTGTGAAAAGTACATTTAAAAAATAAGGCATGTTTACATTTTCTCTTCTCTGAACTTTAATTATATTCTCCCCACATCAAACAAACGTAAACAAAAAGGCAAAACACAAACGAAAGATGCCCATGTTGCAAGCATTAAAGCGAGAGCACAGGGAACCAAATGGAACATACATAATAGATAGGTTTACTTCATGATTAATTAAGCTTATGCTACATGTGTAGAACAACTTCTGCAAGGACACTGCTGAACAGAAGGGTCAACACGGACTCTACCACCTCCAGGTCATTTTGGGGTTACAGGAGACAGAGAGAGAGAGAGAGAGAGAGAGAGAGAGAGAGAGAGAGAGAGAGAGAGAGAGAGGGAGGGAGAGAGAGGCAGAGAGAGAGAGAGAGAGAGAGAGAGAGAGAGAGAGAGAGAGAGAGAGAGAGGATGAGTGGCCACTGTCTCCAGAACAGTGCAAAAGCTCAGACAGTGAGGGAGAGAGCTGTCAGCTTGTGCTCCTCTCTCTCTTTATTCATTTGGGTGCTCAGCGGATCCCGTGATTTATCATCTGTCCTAATTACTCTGGTGCTGGGAAACAGGAGGCTCTGGTCAGTTACTCACGGGCCCTGCCTGCCTGATGTTGCTGCTCGTTTGCCGAGAAGCGGTGCGGCGCGGTGCACTGCCCAGCCATCTTGACTCTGTATAGCCATTAGCTGCTCCGCTCCTCAAACCCCCCAGATAGCTGATGTCTGTATCTTATGCAGCTGCTTTCACTTGTATCTAAAGTGTGTGTGTCTAGTTTATGTGTATTCTTGTATGGTTCCCATACACACACACACACACACACACACACACACACACACACACACACACACACATATTCACACATACTCACATTCAAGGCAAGACACACACACACACACTCAAGGTACAGTAGAACACACAATTTCTATTTGGTTTAGTGTAGTCCTCCCAGGCCTTAGAGATTAGTGTCTACTTCTATTTTGAGTTGAGAGTTTATCACCTCTTTAATAAAAGAGGTGACGCTGATGAGCTAGCACCAAATAATTGAACACTTTGACACTGACAAATATAAAAACTTTGAGTCCTTCATCTTCATCCCGTTCATTTGTCAGCTTTAATATGGATATCCAGTAAGGGTTTGCCCCTTGTGGTGTCTGATTTGTTGAATAATAGATTTGCGGATGTCTTTTGGGATGCCATCTCTCACCAATTTTTTTTCTAAATTGACTCCATAAATCAAACAGATTTTTCCTGTTGTGTGTTGATGCCTGCTTTCTTGGGAGGTAACTTCCGATGACAAGCCACAACAAGAATTAGGAAGACAAATACGGCTTACATTTGTATTGTTTGTTTGTTTGTTTTTGTTGCAAATCATCACAGTTTCTGTATACGCAGAGACCTGAATAATTCAGGAAAAAGTCTGTGGCATGGCTTTTTAATTAGTAATAAGCAAATCACGCAAAACCTTTTATGTAGAATAAATTGCTCTCTACTGCTGTGTCACCCTTTCAAAGATTGTAAGCCTTTTTTTTTTGTTTTACACAGCCTCCCTTCCCAGTGTCACTTTGTAGAAGTGAATTTTAGCTATAGTTCTTCTTTTTTTACTTTTTTTCCCCATCACTCCTTTTCAAGAGAAGCCCTTGAACTGCGGTGTCATACTTTCCTGAGAGCCATTAGGACACTCAACATTATTTTTTGCCTTCTTCTCTGAAAAACCTCTTCCTGTCTTCCTCCTGCTACACCTTGCTGCGCAGAAGCTGCCGGGAGTGACAAGTTACCAGAACAAGATGTGGGCAAGGGAAAATAAAGACTATAGGATGAGAGAGAGAGAGAGAGAGAGAGAGAGAGAGAGAGAGAGAGAGAGAGAGAGAGAGAGAGAGAGAGAGAGAGAGAACAGAAGATCTCCCCTGGCAACATACTCACAGATGGATAATTCTCTCTGAACATATTGTCTGCAATAAAAACGTCCCTGAAGCCATTAGCCATCATAATTATGGTTCCCAGGTAATTTATTTCTTGACAAACTCTCTTTCCTGAGCTGTCCATATCTGTAACAGTGCTCGTCTGGGGCACTGTCCCGTCCACTATAGGCATTCCACAGGAACAAACAACACTGGAAACAATCATTAACATCTACAGCAGTCACTGTTACATTCACCAGATAGGCTTTGAAAAGAATGAAAACTTCATGAGCATGATGCAACTGATTAAACACCTTATCAGGAACTGTTGGGAAAAGAAGAAATTAACATGGGATAAGTTTGTTTTGTTAAGCTCCTAATAACGATGATGAGTCAGAGTGCTCAGTTATACCATTTTTCCATGTAAATAAACAAGAATGAACTAAATAAGATTTAAGTAAGACTGCAGAACAAGGTTATTTACAAAAAGACAATCGATGCAAATCCAAGAGTCAAATCTTCTATCAGATCATTTGTCACTTCACACTAAACATGGTGTTCTTGTGATGCTCTTCTGGCATGGTGTATTTAAAATGTTTGCTTTTGGTTAGCAGATATTTACATTACCCCAAGTAAACAAATGACTGTATTAAATATACTAAATGCACGCCTTATAAATATAAATAGACTATAAAATCCTTTGAATTGCTTTGATATCAGTGAGAATTTACGTGAGGGTCCTCTTGGGCACAGGTTCAATTCTGCTCACTTTTTTATTTTAGTATTTTGTTAAGGTTCTAAATATATGTCCTTTTGCAAGCATATAAATAATTTGAAATGTTTACTCAGTCATTGCGTCACTGGGGCGATGGCAATAGAACTGATACTTAGCGGTTAGCTTTCATCTTCTGAATCAGCAAATTCAGAGACTGTAGCAAGCAAGAGTATGCTTTCAATAATTGATTCACCTTGTCTTTTTTTTTTTTACCTCAATTATTTATTAAACGAGAGCTAAGCACTCTTTGGCCCCGGAATGGAACGCTTCCATTGGTTTGCTTGTTAAATAAAGGAGTTTGGGTCTTGTGATGGTGCTTTTAAGTTTTGTCTTTTATACCTGAAAAAGCCCCGAGGGCTCGTCTCACTCTCTGACTCCAGACTCCAATCTGTTGTCCTTCCCTTTAGATGGCAGATGAAAGCTTCCAGGGAGTGTTTCTACACACAAAAGAAAGCTTGTTTTTTTTTTGTCCTTTTTCTTTTTCTTTTTTAAATCCCAATGCTATCTTTAAGTTTGGAGTTATCTCAGGCTTTCAGGGGGGAGAGCTATAATGAAGCAGGTTCGACTGTAGTGAGGTGAAGCAGCGGTCCATTAGCCTGACGACCAGATGAGTCACCTGGTGAAAGTCTAATCTGAGATTTCGTAATCAGACCTGACCCAGTTTGAGCAGATTAAACCACACTCTCCTGGGGTATCCACCAAGCAGGATAGGCTGCTTTTTTCCTCTTCTTTAGTTTTGAAGGCTCCTACCAACTCAGACACAGACACAGACACACACACACACACACACACAGAGAGAGAGAGAGAGAGAGAGAGAGAGAGAGAGAGAGAGAGAGAGAGAGAGAGATTTTTTTTTAAAGGAGTAATTCCCGTAAACACAGCCTATACCAAAATCGAAAATCCATCAGGTCTCTCTGCTCAGCCAAAATCAAGTTGTAAAAGGCCGCCATTTTAGTCTGCTTTGAATTCAGACTTGAGCATTGGGTCTTGAGGACATTGCCTCACATTGAATACGCCAGGGAGGACAACAACAAGAGGAAAGAGAGGAACAACTAGAATACCCATGTGGCAACTGGGCAAAACCAATTCATTCAAGGACCATCAGCATGGGAGAGTTTGGAGAGACTGACCTTGTTCAAGTCCTGTGCAACAACTAATTGGACTTGGACAAAAATTTAACATCAACAGAGCCATTTGCATTTTCATGAATGCCGTCGTCGACGGTGCACCGCTCCCCGGCTTGCAAATGCAAACTGCATACTGGAGTGCGGAAAAGCCTGGGAAATGGTCTCTCTCTTCTTGAGAGAGAGAGAGAGAGAGAAAAAAAACATAGACCACACAGCACAGAATGAGACAGCATAGAGAGCAAGGCCTTAAAGCAGCGTCTACACAGCCGGAAGGCCTGAAAGAGCACAGCTGAAAATAAATTGTGTAATGTGTGTGTGCTCACACACACACACACACACACACACACACACACACACACACACACACACACACACACACACACACACACACACACACACACCGATTCTTCAAGGTATTTCCGCTTAAGAATGTAAATAATTAATACCCCTATTTAAGGAATGTCATGTTTGATTTATAAAGCAGAAAGGCTGCAAAGGTGACTCCACAGGGAGGTTGTTGCTAAATACTAGTTTGTAAAGTTTTGAATACAGCAACACAGGGGGATGTTAGGTGAGGAAATTGAAAACGCAACTATGGAAATAAAATAGGTCAGCAATAGTGTTGTGCTATATGCTGAGACAACACAGTATAGCATATACAGAGGGAGGGCACCTTGCTTATGGAGACTGCGAGACAAGGAATTATGCCTGGGATATTATGCCATTCAGTGAAGCATAGCAAGAATTACCCCCCCCTCCTTACCACTCCCAAAAAGTGTCTTGTAAATCTGAAGACATGAGCCCATAGCCTTGCAGCATCTGAACAGAGGCTCCTTGCCTTTGAATGAACAATACAGTTAGGCTCATAGTGTGTGTGTGTGTGTGTGTGTGTGTGTGTGTGTGTGTGTGTGTGTGTGTGTGTGTGTGTGTGTGTGTGTGTGTGTGTGCGTGCGAAAGACAAAGAGGGACGGAGGAGAAAGAGACCCTGGTGCTGGTTGTGAAGGTGATGTTGGTTCGAGAGAGGACACCCGTTCGAACGCCGGCTGCGCCCATGTCAGAGGTCAGACATATATATAACACCTGCTGTCATCATACATCAGGTCATTAGTGGTGGCACCACACTGACAGATCACAACCCCCACCCCCACCCCCACCCCCACCCACCCTGCAGCCCTCCCCAAACGTCCGTCTGCTCTGATGATATCAGACAGATATATGATTGGAAAGACACATGTGCGGGTGGTTGTAACTAGCAGAGGTGTCACTAAAGATGGAAGGTCGGAGCCAGTGTACCATCATAGGAAGCAGGTTATCAATCACAATAATTATCTCTTTAGGTTATTGTCCTACATACAGAACTGCAGTGCAAATTAGATTAGTGTTCTGACACTGACAGTGACCCGGTGTCCAACCACATTTGTCAGTGTTGTTGTGTAAATGTATTGTGGACAGAGATGTCTGTCGGAACTCAGGGTAATATAAATCAGCCAATCGTGGTTATGCCAGGAAATGTTTACCCGTCACCCCCACCCAACACACGTACACACCTATACACACAGCGTAGACAACACACACTTCCAGCTTTTCTATTTTTGGTTGTCAACAACAACTCTGTTTCCACCAAGACCTGAAAAAAAACATGGTGTTTGATTTTCACAAGTGTCAAAAAATAGTTGGAAATAAATAAAGGTGTTGCAATGCGTCCCTCAGAGATCACTTTGTCATGCTGTGCGAATATTTGTTGTGTCAACACAATTAAGAATAACAAACACCTGCTTGAATTAATTGAAGCTGTTTTTCTTTTCTTTCCTGTTTTCCGAACCCCATAGAACCCCATAAAATGATAGAAATCAACTCACAGTTTGGGGTGAAATTGAATACGTGATGGACAGCTAATATTATCACAATGCAGATAATAGGCCAGTGACTGGCCAAGTTACAAGTGCCAGTAACAATGCTGCTTTGAAAGGCTGTCAGTTATAATTTGGAGGCTATCGTCGAGATAAGTCCGCTGTGGGCTGTGAGTGTGACAAGCCTTTCACGTATGAGTTGCAAGAAAAACGGTTCTTTTAGAGATAAATCTGCCTGCAAGATCAAGGCCTTTATGTTAACAATTTGTACAAGTGAGCAGGAGCAAGTGTTTATTTGCGTGTGTGTGTGTGTGTGTGTGTGTGTGTGTGTGTGTGTGTGTGTGTGTGTGTGTGTGTGTGTGTGTGTGTGTGTGAGAGAGAGAGAGAGAGAGAGAGAGAGAGAGAGAGAGAGAGAGAGAGAGAGAGAGAGAGAGAGAGAGAGAGAAACAAAGTTGTTTTCCCTCATGATATAACTGACAGAGAGAAAATTCTCGATGTGTAATTTTGAGTCTATTTGGGTTTGTGAGTATTTTTAGCTATTTTTATATCTCTACAGCAGGGAAATGAGGAACTCATCATCTTGGACATATTTGAATTAAACATAATGAGCACATAATTGCAATCTCAGGACGTTAAATGAGAGACGATTGAAGAGACAGCAGGCAGAATATACCATTCTAATTGCCACACTGTACAACATGTGATAGTTCTCATTACGCTTGTCCTCTATAGCCATGACAGTCAATCACAGACGCTTGACAGTTGATACAGTCTGCATAGTCAACATAGTCTACTCTGTACAAATCTCAGAGAAATAGATTCGATGTTTTTCTTCTTGGTTTTCTCAAAAGGTTAAAGTAAACCTTAGGAACGCTTTTCCTAAACCAAGAACTAAACTGAAAGGTGCTTTGGATAGTTTGGATAGTGCTTCCTCTCATCTGATTACTAATCGTTCCCTTTAGGAATAGTGCAATGCTCTATCACAACATGGCCAACTGTGGTCACTGAAGAGCTACTGTACACGGGACGACAAAGTTTATTTCTAACCTCGTCTCCCCTGCAGACCTTGTTCCTTGTATTCCCAGGCAGTCACTTTATAATATTCAAGCCAACCATAAGCACAATGCTTATCACAGGAGATATACATGGCACTCGCTCAGCAGCAAACCCCTTCGGCTCAGACATGGCGTAGTGATATTGCCACCACTGTGCCCCTGTATTGTATAAGCGGCACAGAACATGCCGGAAAGCCAAATCATTGGCCGACTATGACGGGGCATTCGTGCCAAGTGGAGGCCACTGTAAAGGTGTCTGTTTCATGATTTGTGTCCCATTTACACCAGCAGTCAGTGGTACACTGGTAAAGCACTGAATCACGGAACTGTGCTATAAAATGCTGTCATTAGCAATATTGCCTGGCCTTTCTTTCTGCCTTGTGCTGTTTTGTTTTTATTTTTTTTTATAGCCCTGAAAATAAATATCTCATCATCAATCATCTTTTTGTGGTATCTGCAATACTTTTGGCCTTTGGGTTGTGTTAACCATGGGCATGGAATGGCAGTAATGGATATGACCCTGTATTCATCTCCATTCTACGTTTTGACAAACATTCAGCTAATGGTGTTGTGGTCTACAGCAAAAAGCTTTGTGGTCAAACCCTGAGTATGATGAAATCTATGCTGGCATCCCCATCTGTATTTTTGCACAGTGCGGTGCCCCCTATATGGAATTTTTGTTGGACTGTTTTCTCATATATATATTATATGTATCAAAAACAAACCTCAAAACTTTTCTAAAAGCATTTGTGGGCATTTGTGGGTTTTCTAAAAGCATTTGTGAAATGCAAAATCTTCCAAAAAAAAAAAAAAAAAAAGTTGAACAATGGGCTCTATAGGTTCCTAAGCAAACATAGGACTTCTATTTCCTCTTGGGTAATTTAATCTGCTTGTGTGTATGTATGCTTTTAAGTAGCTGCCATGGTTCCCAACCCATTTGCAAAGACATAAAGGTTTTAGTATATTCTTTTACCCACAAACAACTGTCAGAAAAAACATCAGTGTCCTGAGTGCTATTATCCTCGATTGCCGATGTAAGTAAAATAGAGAGGGAGAGAAGTAGAGAGAGAGAGAGAGAGAGAGAGAGAGAGAGAGAGAGAGAGAGAGAGAGAGAGAGAGAGAGAGAGAGAGAGAGAGAGTGGCCCTTTTAAAAAGGAGAATTCAAGAGAGCGGCGAGAGGAGAGGGCAAACAAATTAAAGTGCTTCTGTCTCATCTAATTTCCTTTCCCATGTGGGAGCGCTTGTGTCTGCATTAGGGGCTGCGGATTGGAGCGCCGGATGATTAAAGCCCGTCTGATTGAAGCGAGGGCCCTGCAACTGCCGTCTTATCTGTGGTAGCGCAGACATACAGGGCTGCTAGTGGGGGGTGCTGTGTGTGTGTGTGTGTGTGTGTGTGTGTGTGTGTGTGTGTGTGTGTGTGTGTTTGGTGGGGTGGGGTGCTAGGGTTCCAGCACTCTTTCTGTGAGCTGGCTGACCCCGTGGGGGGTGATGGGAGAGATAAACTCTTTGTGCCCGACCGGCGGCCTTGCTGAAAGTCGACAGTGAAAAAGTCTGTCAGACTGAGGGAGGGAGAGAGAGAGAGAGAGGGGGGGAGAGAGAGAGAGAGAGAGAGAGAGAGAGAGAGAGAGATGCAGAAAGAGGGAGGTAAAAAGTGAGAGCGTTGAAGGTTAACTAAGAAGGTTACGAGATGGTTATGTCACAGGGCACATCTGCTAAAAACGGAAAAATCAAATTTAAAATACAGTGTGTGTGTGGTTTGTGCTTGTGTTTCTGCTATGTTAAATTAAATTTAAATATGTCGTAGGATGGAAAACCATTTTTATCTTTTTATCATTCTTATCCATTTTTATCTTTTATCTTATCTTTGTTGAATTAGAACAGGTTGCATGGCCACACAATACTGTCATGAATGAGAAACATGTCCCCTCCATCACACTTTTGTAAATCTCATTTACAGAAATAGCCACAGAAAATGGATGAACTGGAACAAACTCTGGCTGTGATATCATACAGGCAAAATCAACTATAGTGCAATTGTGGTTGCTAAAGAGGTCACCATTTAGCCAAACCAGACCATTGCAATCCAGCTAAATAAAGGTTGGTAATAGTGTTTGAAAAATTGCATTTCAGCTTAATTTTTAAAAACACCAAAGCTGAATATATCCTATTTCAACATGACAACAAGGTACAATAGTCTTTCCATCCACTCTTTGCCCTCTGTAATCTAATATATTACATTTGACACAATCATACTGCACTATACTTACATTTCCACTATTTCTTGTACAATTTAAAGGATAATATTGTCCAAATTGACCTATAAAAAAAACCTGTAACGTTATAGACCGATTCTACTGCCTCCTAGCTACTTCACAGGAGAGGAACGTCCAACACAAGTCAAGGTGAAAACAGATTAGGCTATCTGGATCTTCATCCCTGCTACCTACTGTGCCTCCAAATGGTATGTGCAGCATGTCCTGCAGGATCTGTGGGACTCTGCCAGGAATGCCAACAACTATTGGCTGCGTCCACGTATCCCGCATCCTCAATCGAGGGGCATTTAATAAATTGTTTAAATGACTATTAGGTGGTTAGCATGCTTTACACAAGGAGATAAGTACCGATTTGTATTCTCAGGGCTGAAGAGGTCTGTCCATCCCCCCATCCCATTTCCCCTCTCCTCCTCTTCCCCCCATACCCCCCAAGCTAGAAGCTTTCTCTCCCATCCGTAGTTGGTTGACTTGTGGGAAGACACCAACAGATCTGCTGCCAATTTTGTTTTCCCCTCAATTCAAGCGCTCTTATTACAGTCCAAACACAGAAAGGGGGTCAGACCCAGACCCAGCGCTGTGTTATTCACTCTCCTCTTGCTTTCACATTGATATTCTCCGTCGCTGTTGCTTTGCATCTGTTTTGATCACTTTCGAAGTCACAGTGCCGTGTGCCTAATATTTCCACTTTGAGTCAGGTAGATTTCACCACCTTTATTCCTTATTTCAAAAGACACAGCAAACACAATAAACCTCAGTATGAATTCACAGTGAGAATAGCTTCACCCTTGTTTTTATTTTCCGGCAAAAAAATGAACTTTTACCCCCTCTTCTCCGATTGAATGGAATGGAAATCTCCCAACCCTACACTGAGTTGGATTTAGATCTTTAAAGCAAGAGTAGATTACGGGACAATCCATTTCACCAGTCAAGCCCCAGCTAGCTTATTTTCTAACCCAACTGTGTCAGGGCAAGGTGTCTGTGTATGGAAGTCTCAATGGCCCGGTGCCTTTTTTACCCCGACCCAATATATCCCCCCCATTTTTTCACTCTGCTTTGGATAAACCTCTGTATCCACGGCCTCTCCGATGTGAAACCCCGGCTATTTATCAGTGAGCCGACTCTGGCGCCACAGAGCTCCCTGACACTCTCTCCACAGCCCTAAGACAGTCATAATCCTGCAAAAAGACTCCTGTCTGAGTGGCAATTAAAGATGGCGCAATGGAGGAAACTATCTGATGAACCCTTAAGTTGGCCCTGCTCTTGACAGGGGGAGCAAAAGCCTTTGGATGGAAAGCAAAGCTCGTTTTTTTTTTTTTTTTTCATGGCCTGGTGGTGCATTGTCAAGGGACCAGCCCGGGAAAGTTCTAGGTTAGTGAAAGTTTTTTGAAGATGAGGGAGAAACGTTAATGAGAGGTTGAGAGAGAAAATTGGGGTGAGTCTAGTTTCACCTGAGGAAAAAAAGTCTTGCCTTTTACAAAAACACCATTTGAATGAATTTGAAAAAGACAGGTACAATTTGCCATTTAGATTCATTATGGAATGCCCCACTTTTCCATTCTTCATTTGTTTAGTCGCTACAAAGAGATGTTTTATATGGAGCTCTTAAAATGTCAAGGAAAAGTTTAGTGTTTTTTTTAGACTTAATTTTTAACAAGTACTTTTGCATTCTACAGCTGGGAATGTAAAAATGCTGAAAGTAGTGGTAAGTAGTGGTTCTTTTACACCTGTAACTCTTTGATGGCTCTGTAGTGTCCTGTATGTCTGGCCTGTGTTATCACAGGCACATGGCCTGGTGAAGGCTCTACTGCTTTTGTAGTTCAACTTCTCAGGTCTAAAAATGAGCAGAAAGTGAAATGCAAGTTATGAAAGCGATTAAAGGCTATCATTCTAAATAGAATATATGGAAGATATAACACTATCACTTTTGACTATTTACAGTACTAACTCCTGCCGCTGAAATTCAAACATTCACCAATAATCAATCAGAGAAAAAGCAGAGAATTTTGCAGTGGTCTCTATTCTTTTTCAGGGGCTGTATATATATTTACTAAATAGTTTAATAAAAATGTCAGACTCTTTGAAGTGAAATGACTCCAGAATCTGAAATGAAAAGTGTATGGCCGGCATTAATTGGATTCAGAATGTAAGACTTACCCTTTGCCCCAACAAAAGATGATCTGACAGTTATTCCAAATTCCAATTACTGGACAGTGTGCACTCTTTGCTGATTCATGATCACTGTCAGGGAATTAGACCGGCTGGCATGTGGATTCCCTACAGTTCATCGCTGTTACAGGGATACCCATGGTGTTTGAGTGAAGCCATTGGAAAAATGCCATGCAGATTATAAAGTCAAAGACAATAATCTTGCACTGGTATAGGCCTATTTTTTCTCTCCATCATCTCCTAATGGCAAAGGGACATTATGTGAAATGCCGTGTTATTACTGTCCTCTGTGTTGCCTGAGATGCCTCTTCTTTAGTCATTCTGAAGCATTAGCTGCCCATATCTCCTCTGCAGTGTGCTAGCATCACAGACAGTGATGGTGGCCAAGACAATAGTGAGACAATAGAGAGTAGGATGACATGGCTCCCCTGATGCTGCTGCATGGCCTCTTCTGTGCACACTTAGACTCAAAACTCTACAACAGAGAAGAGATGAAATTAAGACATAAACTGTGCAGATATACACATTAAAAAATTATATTTTATTTTTTTTTCTTTCCAACATCGAAAAGCCAAGCACTCCACAGGCACATGCACACAAGCAGAGGCCCAAAGCCCTCATATCACCCCTTACACCTTGTTGCCTAAATGCATAACATTTCACCTCCCACGTGCTTCCAAAATCACTACAATTACCTTTCTCAGAGGACTCTTTGTTTACTGAATAGGTCTGTCCAGTCCTGTCTCACTCACTGGATTACTTAATTACAGTTATCAGTCTGTGCGTTTGGTCACACAAAGGAACCAATAGTATCCTTCACATGTCTTCAGACAGGTAGACTTTAATGTCTAACATTGCCATCACATCAGGCGGTCACCTCTCAGGCCTTTACTCAGAAAATGAAATGTTTCATTGGTTTAGAAATGAATACATACTATAATCTGCTGTCCAGATGGCTATAAAGTTTTTTTTTTTTTGTCTTTTTTAGTCAGTTTTTTTTCAACCAGGTGTTTTTTTTTCTTTCCTTTTCTTTTCTCTATCCCAAACCCAACCCCCCCATCCCCACTCACCCCCCAAACATAGTGGGCAACATTGATCTCTCATCAAAATGATTGTGCTCACAGCTCTTCAGTTAAAAGTCAACTGCCAGCATCATTCTGTCAAGCGTGTGCTTTAAAGTGACATCTCCTGACACTTAAATGCAATGCGGGAGCCCCCCAACCCTACCCCCACGACCTGTGAAAATGCACTCAGGGGTGTGTTTTGTGCGTGGGTGCTGGAGACACATTCCCCCTGATCAGCCGGGCCAAGTTTGGAGACTGGCTTTAAGACTTTAGACACATAACATCAGGGTCATCTGTACACAAGGGTTTGCCCACCGCAAGATACAGAAAGCTGTTGCTCAGCAACCAAGACAGAGAGATAAAAAGTAAACCCAAGATATATTTTAATACACACACACACACACACACACACACACACACACACACACACACACACACACACACACACACACACACACACACACACACACACACACACACACACACACACACACACACACACACACACACACACACACATCTGTGTAGAGTACAAGGGATTGTGTCTGTACTTAGTATATCTTCTGATGTGGAAAGTCTATGTTGTTGCAAGGCAGAAAGCACTCTGAGAATGCCAAGGATTTGGAAAATGGACACCCCACTGTGTGAGCAGAGGACCAAAAGACTAAAAGACAAAGTCAAAGGAATCCTCATTTCTCATCTTCTCACAAACAAAAGGCCTCCTCTGTTAGTATCCACAGCAACCTCCATCCATGGGCTTAATCAGGCATGGTATGGCCTGACCCAAGTGACTCATTAAACTATAGCATATATGCAGTCCTTAAACATTTGGATGCTAGTGTCCTCCTTTGGCCCGTGTGACAGAGATAATTAATTACTTAATCATCCGTCTTACTCCTAGGGCAGTAATGTTAGTGATTTTTGCATTGATCTTAATTAACATTTTGGTCTGTCTTACTCTTTCAATACATATTAGCCCGATTTCTCTTATGATGAAAGTCTAATTTTGACCCTGAGAGAACCTGATGAAGCAAGTGCGAAGCGCGTTGTTGACTCAATAAATTTAGCAAAATTGAAGTATAGTGTGCAGTGATTGTTTTGGACCTAATTTTGGTCCTGTCAACAGTGCAAGCAATCCAGGAGCTGCATTGTGTGTTTGGGGTTTACATATAGTACACTAACTTATAGGGATGGGCATTGAGAACCGGTTCCAACTCAGAACTGGTTCTAATCGACCAGTTTCGTCAGAATTTACCCCTCCCCCTCCAATGTTATCAATTCTTTTTACAGATTCTCTCATTTTCCGGCCTGCAGGTTGCAGTAGGCCTACATTTACATCACACACTGACTCCAATGGTTCTCATACATCAGAGACAAAGAGTGGCTAGAGAATAGCCAAGAAATTTAGATGTACTGTAGCGGTGGCAAATTGATTTGCTCAGCCAGTACGTCTAGTAGCAAGCCACAGGGAATTTGATTGGATGACGCTGTTGGCCCATCCCTACAAACTTGTTTGCCATTTTGTACTGTACATTTTCTAACTCCTCTCTACATAGTTTACAATAACCATAGCCAATAGCCATTTTGTACTGTAAAGATATACATTTTCTAATTCCTCTAAATTTAGTTTACAATAACTTTCTATAGCTTTGCATGCCTTCTATCTTCAAAGGGGTAAAAGTATTGGTCAAAGACGATTACTCAAGTACAGTATATACTGTATGGGGCGTAAATTTTCCAGTGCTATAAATCTAATGACATACTGTATGCCACATGCCACAAGCAGTGGGGCCAAAGTAAACAGCAAAGACACCAAGAGCCGACCATGCTGCATCCTGACTATCTACCCAGCAAATCAATAGAGTCTGTGCCTGGCCAAATTCAATTTATTTCAACAACATGGCTGAATGAAGACCAAATAAGGACTGAGCATTTTCAGCCACAGACTGGGGGAGTCTGCTTAATTGGATTCGCAAGGCACTGGTCATTCAACACGGTAACTAATAACACGTAAATGCACAAAAAAGTGTGTGTGTGTGTGTGTGTGTGAGAGAGAGAGAGAGAGAGAGAGAGAGAGAGAGAGAGAGAGAGAGAGAGAGAGAGAGAGAGAGAAGGAGAGTGTGGAAAATATTTGTATTTAGCTGCACAGCCAGAGGGGCTGGAGAAGTTTTCATTTTGTTTACCGCTTGTTGGTTGAACAAATTGTCGTTGTTGTTTTTTGTTTTGCACTTATTTTCCAGTAATTATTCCTGAGTGCTGTCTCAGAATGTGTACCTGAGTTTGCGACCTATTGGAGAATCCTGCTAGTGGATTATTTTTTTTCCTCAGCATAGATAAAAGACTACTCTTTTCCCCACACTTTCAGAGGTGCAACTATGTCCTACTGAGCGCTTCCCTCACTTGAGTCAGGGTCAAAGATGTAAACAGAGCTTTCCTTGCAGGAGGCAGTGTCTCTAATTAAATCAAATGCTAAATTATAAATGAGGATAGAGGAGAATAAAAATTAGAGCCCCTGAAGGGAGGTTGAGATGGTCGTTGGATGCTGCTGTTTGCCTGCAAACGACCGGCCCACTCTTGAAGGAAACGGAGCTCTCTTGGCACTCTGAATATTTGCCATCACAATCGCCGTCTCTGTTCGTATTGGATTCGATTTATCATCTGTCCTTTGAGGGAACCAAGCAAGTTGAATCATAGAACTTTGTGTCTCTGTAGCCCTTGCCTGTGTGTTTTTATTTTTATTTTCTTTTTCTAGTTTTCTTTCTTTCTTTTTTTTCTTTTTTTCTAAAGAGCTTTGTTCCTGGGGTTACCTGCAGCTCACATTATTAATGCAAACTGACTCTGACAAGCGTATAAAGACACATAAAAGCATCCTGGTATTAGCAGGTGGATGGGACTGGAAGATTGATGGCAAACTCCTCAGCAATCTGTTGCCTGGCTTCTTAATCGAAAAAAAAAAAGAAAAAAAAAATCACAAAGAAAAAAATCCAATAGAGTAGCAGATATTTTATAGCACATTGTCATGCTTCCTCAGTGCTGTCTGACACAATCATCTTGTTTATCTTCAGGTGTATTGATTTTGTTGTGTTATTCGGAATGCTAAGCTCAGGCCATGTGCTGTGTTTGTGTTTGTGTTTGTCTGTTGTTAAACAAGAATCCCAAAGTCCCACTCAGACCCAGAATAGTAATACAGAAGTATGTGTGAACGGCTGCAAGACATTTTTTTTGTTTGTTTTTTTACTTATTTTACAGCAAGGTCAACATTGGTTGTTTAAACCCAAAAACATTTTTTTCAACAGTGCAAGTTTTTTCTTTCTTATGTTTTTTATTACCTTCAAAACTGTTAAAAAATATACCCTGTATTTTACGAAACCCATAACCATATTATCGCAATAACCGCAATAACGTGTAATTAACTCAACGCAGTGTTTTGCATTGATTTTCAAGATTCAAGTCATTTTTTTTTTTTATCAAAGCCAAGCTCTCATGAAGACTATTTTTTAACAGGAACAGCAACATGTAGCTAAATGGAAGCCAAGAAAAGCAATCAAGCCATTTGATCCCTTATAGCAATCAGAATCCTTTTTTATTCATGCATATCCATTTACATGTAATTCCACACTGATAATGATACACCACAAAGAGAAAGTACAGTGGAAGCAGGCTGCCGCTTCTAGCCCCTCTCAGTCCAATTGATGACTCCCTACACATGTCCAAATGAATGTCAAGCCAATCAGTTGTCACAAGAGGAGGGGTGCTGGTGGAAAAGACAAAGGCATTGACTGGCACACTGTACAGTAGGAATTCTTTGATGTCCCTGACACACCATACCATCCATCCACTATTTCATACTATGCTCCAGTCTTTGTAACCCACACATTATATGTTGCAATGTCACACAAACCACAAGGTGTACAACCAACGTGAGTACCGTACATCCCTCTCACTTGCAAATATTCTATCATATCTTTAGCCAAGAATTCTAGGCATACCCGAACGGCAGCAAAGATTTTTGTCTAGTAGCAAGCCATAGGGAATTAGATTGGAAGACACTGTTGGTGTTCACTTATCACAACGCTCTATGTATTTAGGCCAGGCTTCGCCGAAAACACAGGTCTTTTGAATTGGTGTTTACATCTTGTTCGTTCCTCTGATTGGTCATAGGCTATACTATTGCATGCAGAAGCAGTTTGAAAGATAACTGCCTTGTTCCACCCTCAATTGAGTTTGGTCTGTCTATCAATGCCAGACTATACATTTTAATGTAATAGGATGGCTTGCCAGGCTATTATATATCTGGACAACCCTATACTGGACAACCCTATACAGAACTACACTTTGATAGGGCTACCACTTAAAGTACAGTAGTTATTAGATATTATACAGCAGTATAGATTTATGGACTGAGTTTCAATATAATCCCCTACTTGACCTCATAGGCAGAGTCCTCATAGACTTCATCCTGCATAGTGTTGTGAATGTTGTGAAGGCTGTGAATGCTTACCTTGTTATTTGTCTGACTGGGACCACACATGTGATAAATCATTCAATTAACAACTCTAAACAGGTCAGGTTGCACATTTGACTTTAGGCAAGGGACAGCTCTCTTAGAGCTCCCCATGTTGCCCCCACACATATTGGACACCATCTGAGCTAAACTGATCTTGGTCTTTTGTGCTCAAGTCAGGCGGTTCAAGAACATTGATTACTGGAACCATGTCCTGTGAGCTGCTGAGAAAAGACAAATTTGCTCAGGTGTGGTCCAACATGTGTGGTGTTACCCTGGTAAGCATCAACATATCTCTCATTTGCTTGAAGTCCCAAAGGGAAACATGAACTCTAAACATGATGGAAACTTTGAAGCATGCATGGCATGGTGGTTATACAACACCTTAATGACCCTAAACGCATCTCCAAGATCACAACCAAGAAGCTGAAGAGAAAGGTGATGAACTGGCACAGTACCAAAACCCATTTGAGCACCTGTGGCACATCCTTAAGCGAGAGGAAGAGGCAAAGATCATGGGATACTGACCCTCTCAACCCTCTCTGGTAGAGGTGTCCCAACCACTCTATGATGACACCATGAGGGAGTGGGAGAGGAACCCTATGCAGCTGTTGTGAATTTGGAGCACCTACTGTAGGTTAGGACATAATAATGGCGCCTAAACAAAACTTTGTCAGTTTTGGCACAATTTGGACTTATTCACGCTGGGATGCACTCACTTTTGTTGCAAGCAATATATCTATACTTCTGTATGAGCTGGACAGTGACTACTTTAAGTTGTGCTGAAGTTTAGTTTTGACCAATGAAAAAAAAAATGACAATATTTACAAAGAATGTGACGGGTCTGCTCACTTCTATGCAAACCTTTTGTGAGACAATGTTGCAGTCTTATTACACAGTCCATGGAGTAAAACTTGATTTAACTAAAACTTTTCACTTTGTTTAGCAAGTTGAAGCACGATGTGAATGGTTTTAGCACTGTGGATACACACAGTCCCTCCTATCTCCCAGTGCTGGCCATCACTGTCCTGCAAACTCTTTCTTGTTCTTCCCCTTTTCTCAGGTCCCTACCTCAGAGATTGGTGCCTGTGCTGTTCCTTAGCTAGCTGCTAGCCAAATGACTGCACTGGGACTGCTGCCACAGGCTGTGTGTGTGTGTGTGTGTGTGTGTGTGTGTGTGTGTGTGTGTGTGTGTGTGTGTGTGTGTGTGATTGTGTCTGTTTGTGTGTATGTTGTGTTAGCCACCAGATGGAGATTCCTGTCAGCATGATGAATGGTCCCCCATGCTGCCGCGTGAAGTACATCTGCATGGCAAGGGGACCGAAGGGAGATAACCACGCAACTTTGCACCACCAATTGTTAGCATCCTGCCGACGAGCTTCTCCAACACCTAGAGCTGACTAAGGGTGGCGGAGGAATATACTAAGTGTGATTTGAACTAAACACATGGTCAAAAAGCTCCTCTTGCCTCCTCCACAAATAATGTCTTGAACATAGACTGCATGCAAAGAATATCCTTAGGAGTGTGTGGAAGTAAAGTGTGAAGTATCTTTGATGTTGTTGGATAATTTTGGATAAGAACGCAGATTAAATGAAACAGAGAGACACAGAACCCAATTTAAAAGTACTTTGTAGCGAATCTTTGCAAAGAGGAAGAAGAGTATACAGACAGTTCTGCAAGCAACTCCACAGGCGGAGCGGAAAAACAAAGCTTATATAGACTTCGGTTTCGAAACCACATGCTAACCTGTTGAAGACCAAAACAGCCATACGTTGGGTAAAGTGGTGTTGTTTGACTTCAGTATGACCTCAACCCTAGAGGTTGTGGTTTCTTTCAGACAACGACACAGCTTGCTTCAGATCACACCTGCATGGCTTGTTTCTTAGAACCCAATGTGCACTGTATGTCTTATTCTTAGATGTCTTGTTTCTCGGAATCCAATGTTCCGTACATGTCAACGCTTTAATAAAGGTAACTGTTTATTGCTAAATAGCTGTTACAAAACATTGTAATACATCTGCGAAGCTAGTTATATCAAGCTGAGCTGATTAAACATTAAAAATCCTCTAATAGATGTGTAAGATTACCCTAGTCATACATAATACAACGTGTTTGTCGAAGGTATCTTCTGGTTTTGTGATTTTTAAATAACGTCATGTTATTTATGTAGGCACTCTTATGTAGGCAACTTCAAATCAAGTTTTACTGACTGTTTACTCGTGTCTGGAATAAACAGGAAGAAACATTGCCATGCCTTTCTTTGGGAAATGAGCAAATCTGTATCATCTTTTTTTTTTATTTTAAAATACCACTTTAAACCAAAACGTTTTCTTACTACGCGTGTTTGTGCACAACTGTAAATGGCCTTCTCCAGAGATGGGCACGTGGCACTTCATTTGTGAAGTCCCCAGGGTGAGCATGATCACGTTTGTGGTGCACCGGGAGGTAGAGTTTGGAGAGGATAATTGGTTGCACAATTAAAGCATAACTTCATTGGAGTAGGCCCCCGTGCATTTGTCATGTTCAAACAAGCCCCTTGATTTTTCAACTCACTTCATTTAAGCATGCCAAGTGGGAGTGCGCTCCTGTCTGCCTGCTTTTTAGTCTCAAATACAAAGGCTCTTTTTACGCTGAAGTTTCACAGCTGCTAAAAGCTTCAGGAATTGGTGGACAAGAAAGGGATTGTGAGGGCAACAATGATCACAGAGTTGAGTTATGAACCATTAAGCAAGGAAGCTTTACACTTATTGAGGAGGTACGCGTATTATGGATTCAGTCAGAGCTAAATAAAGATTTGATAACAGTTATAACTCAGTTTCTAAATGGATGAGTTATAACTTGGAGATACAATTCACGTTACACTGTGGTGTGGATTGCAGAAGACAAATGGATTTGAATGTAAACATACATTATAAACTACATAAGTGATAATGAGTTTGTTTTCATCCACATCGCAGTAGACACAGAAGGCCAATTGTCAAATGCTCTGTCTGTGTTTGATCATATCTTTAAATGCACGTGGAGTCTTACAACTGATAGCCTAACAGTACTTAAAATCTTGCAGTAAAAAGTGGTTGTGTGAAATAGTGTGAACATTTAGCATCATATAGTATCATATATTAAATATATATATATATATATATAATAAAAAAAGTGATCAAATATGTGGTCATTTTACAAATACTTGTAATGACTGAATTCTTCATTGTGTTTCCTTATTCTGTGGGAGATAAGCAAACCATTTTCCCATACCAGTGAGTGAGATAATGCTCCAAACTTTGTCAATGCACAGTTTCAAATCCATTGAGATTTTTTGGAGTAACATCTAAGATGGCACCAAATCAATGAAAAGGAGCCCTAGATGCTTTCAACTACTTTCTACCAGACTGTTGAAAAGAGCGATTGAAAATAGCAAACAGCAGAGAGACATCCCTTTTGCCAAGTGCTTGTATTGAAACACAGTTGGTAGTTATAAGGTTGTACCCCAGGGTTTTAGCTCTCTCCCTAGAGCACAGCACTCCTAGTCTGTGATGCTGCTGGTTTGTAGCCTGACATAGTCCGACCATAATTCTGCTGTTCATCCGTATTCATGGTCTGGAGATTCTTTAACCTGACGCGATTATTGGGCGGGGGGGGGGGGGGTATTCAGTTCTGGTTTGAAACAATTGGCCAGCTCGTCTAATCATCTTCGCTTACTGGCCGGTAGTCTCTCTACCGATGTAAACCCGCCCCAGAAGACCGTCCCCAGACCATGCATGCGGATGAACATTCGTATTATGGGCGGGCTATGTCAGGCTAGCTGGTTTGCCGATTCGGACCCAGATTTGTGCAGAGCCAGACTGTACGTTATGACCTCTGTTATAGTGGTGCCATGACCTGGATATACAGTAGCCGAGTGAGGTTTAGGTGGGGTGGGTATAATGGATGCTGGCTGGCTTGGCTGTGTGAACAGCACGTTGGTGGACCTCCCTCCTTGGTGGCCTAACAGACATGCCAGTGAGTGACGCTGGCACCCAAGGGTCTTAGCTCTCTTCCTGATGTGCTGCACTCTCAGTCCATGGTGCTGCTGGGTAGATGAATAGTGTGTGTGCAGGGTTTGACTGTGTGAGATGACCTCTGTTCGTCCCCCCACTATGCATGTGAACAAACTTGTTCACTGAAAAGATCCATTCCAATACCAATCTTTGTTCTCATGCTTTGCTGAAATCACATCTGATCTGTGCTTTAACCTTGGGAGCCCTTATAAAAAGTGAGACTATTCAGTCACTGGCTCGCTATGAAACTTTCAGACTACGGATTATTAAGAACTCTTTACAGTTTTATCTCTCCTCGGTGTCTTATTTAATGAAAGGATTGGCAAGATTAGGTTTGGGATTAACAAAAATGAAACCAAATTACCACCCGGCTCTAAACCTCTATCTCTCTGACTTCATGGCCTTTCTTCCTAAGACAGAAATGCAAAGGGAAAAAGATGATAAAACTGAGAGGATATTACTATTTAGAGAGATTCATGCTGTTCACGAAGGGGTTTTTATGATGAAGGACTTCAAAATACTGGCTGATTTAAGCAGCAGAAGAGCCACTGAGGACTGTGATGATGGGGAGACTATTTCTCCACTGTTTTTCAGTGCTGTGTGACTGGATAGCATATTGCAATGTTTCATAAGACACTACAACTTATGCAAAGTATTTTTCTCTATGTTTGGACACTGACTAGACATAGCAGTGGGGCCCATATACGAAGGTGTTATGAAACCTATGAAACCTAGAAATGCTCTCATAAATATAGTTGAGCTTTAATTTTAAAAATAAATAAATATATCTGACTTTTTCTGAGCTCTCTTAAAGATTCTTAGCTGGCCATCTCTTCTCTGACTGTCCTTAGACTTCAGTTTTTACAAGTTCACCTCTAACGTGGGAATAAGGCATGGGATTGCAAGTGTGGGTTCTTAGAAGCATCCATCAACAGCTGAACCTTGGTCACTGAAAAAAAGCAACACTTTGGATCCCTCTAACCATGCAGCAGGCTACTGATTCGTCTGTGATCATATTTTCAGCAGCCCCCTGAACTCATCAATAATGTGAAAATGAATTTCTCAAAAGTAGTAGTGTAAGAACAATGCTTGGTGGTATTCATGCATTCACACTGCAAGGTCAAAAAAATGAAAATCCTTAAGAGAAGTGATGTTTTATACATGTGTAACAACACTGTAATAAACATTGTGTTTGTCCTTGAGGGCAATATTGGTTCTAAACCAATAATAATTTGTCATGTTATGTTATGTAAGATGCTATAAGTAGGCCTATGCAATTATTATGCAGCCAGCATTATGGAGTCGGATATAACAAGAGCTGCAGGTGGATTTATTGGGTTGAGTGTGGAGAACAGTATGATACAAAGAGGATACAGGTACCGTGTGCCTAGAGAATATATCACTGGCTGCACTGATGCAAGTGCTGGAGAAATACTGGTAACTATGTACGTCCCAGAAAGATGTTACAAATCACCATACATAATACATTACAAATGAGGCCATGCATTATGAACTACTTTTCCATGGCTGCTGTTTTTACACGAGGACGTGACAACTTTTCACAGACAGTCAAACGTGTTGCTAATGATTCCCCATTTGCAGTCTGTGAGTCACATGAAACTGGTGAAATGAACATGGCAATCATTATGATTCACAGATTCACTTTGAAATTCTAACCTAGCCTAGACCAGTTCATGCTCTTCAAAACCACACTGGCTGAATCACTGATTGATTTACAAGGTAATACCTGGCTTTAAACTGTGAGACCAGGTTGTAAACTGCATGGCCAGGGAACTGACCACCCATGACATTACACACGTAGCTCATACAGGACATCTGATACCCATAACTTACTGATATGCACAATGTCTTGCCACTTATAAATGTTTGCACAGAATATTTAGCTTCCTTTAGTTCAGTCTCTTATTTGTGTTTTCATCAGTCTAAGGTCACCTGAGAGCATTTGGCTTAGTCTTACTTCCAATTTTATGTTCTTTGTTTTAATGTTTTGGTGGTTTTATTGCCTCCCATTTTTCTATTCTACTGTACATTTGTGTTTTATGTCGGCCACGCATTTGTTTTTTTCCCCACTCTCTATTTAAATGTTGATTTGGTTTTGTTGTAATCACTTTATTTGTTTTACTTTATATTCTTCTCCCACATTTAGCTAAGGTCTGTTTCTTTAATTTGTTGTTCTGTTATTTGGTCTCATAAAATTCACTTTTATTGCTATTGCACAATGTCCAGAGGTTTTAGTCTATTGCCTTTTGTAATCACTTATCTATTTATTCAAATTACTAATTAATTGGCGATATCAATATCATTTTGCTTATTCTTATACGTATAATATTATTTTTCTTTTTCACATTTTTACAGTATTTCATTTTGTACATTCATAGTTCATTCACCTTGACTGGAGAGAAGACTTTGATGCAACTTCTGTTGTTCCCTTTGTGTATGACTTGACTGTAGTCACCTGTTGTGTCACGGGGCCTCCATGTTGTTCTTCCGATGCATGCCGAGCCACCAAATGTCTCTTATCAGCAGAGGGTGTGCAGGCTTCCGTGCGAAAGTGGAAAGCAAATAGAGTGGCATGTCACACTCCTTGCACCCCTCCGCTACTTCTTCTGGCTCTGCGCTTTACCAGGAGGAGCCTAAAGGGGTTACCGTGGCGACTCAAACATGGTCTGTATCCGGATCTCCCACCTGTGAGCGCAGCCAAGACATGGCAGTCAGGAATTGGATTCCTGCAGTTGCTGGCCACTTGTGACCTTTTCTGCCACGCCATCTGATGAGAACCTCACCGTGCCTAAATACTCTTGCTCAACCCATATACCCCCCACCACAACATCTCCTGCACGCCCACCTTCAGATCATCTTTTATACCCACTTCTCCAGCAGAATTTTCCACAATAAGCACTCCGTCAACAGCTCTCCCTTCCATCCATTTCTGTCAATACATAGTAATTTTATGATTCACAATAGAGAACACAGACATAAACACACACACACACACACACACACACACACACACACACACACACACACACACACACACACACACACACACACTCTCTCAGACAAACACACATAGGCTACACACAGACACACACTAAAATGCATATCAAAACATTTATTACCACCTGTGTCCGCCTTGTCCGAACATCTTTGATGACATGTTTAAAATGCTTCCCTCTCTGCCTGCCTGGCAATCAGAATTCACTTGAGAGGGGTGGTTGTAAATGCTTCTTGGCAAGTGGACAGAAAGGCTTTGAATCTGATTTGCTAGAAAAGCAGGGCATCAGACAAATGAATTATCTGGACACAGGGGAGGACAGAGAGAGAGAGAGAGAGAGAGAGAGAGAGAGAGAGAGAGAGAGAGAGAGAGAGAGAGAGAGAGAGAGAGAGATATTGTGGGACAGCTACTGAATTGCCAAAAGATTTTTTTTGTAGTCATATTACCAATGTTTAATCTCTTAGCATCTGTGTGAGTTTCTTATTGGGTTTTGTGTAGAAAAACAATCAATATGCCATCTTCAGATTAAAATATTCATTGTACTTTTCTCCTTATTTCATTACATATGTTTTATATTTGCTGTTGAATCAGCTATTGTATTGTGTTCACAAATGTTTGGGATGAAAACAGTCAACCACTAATCATACTGAAGCCAAATACCTCATTGGGATTGATCTATGCATTTGTTTAACAATAGAGACCATTTTGCACTGTGTCTTGACCTCAATCACCTATTCAGTTTCATACTAAAAAGTCTTAAAATTCTAAAACCTTACCCCACTCTTTGACTGGCTTTTTTTACTTACTCAGGCAGGTTTAAATGCTGAAGAAAGGAGGAGCATATGGTTTGTAATTGTGCCCGAATCAGATCAGTTTTCCATAAGGCTTAGACAGGGGTTGAAAACAAGAAGCGGGTATGCCCAGAGCTCTATCTCAATGGAATGAATTTCTTAATCCTCAACCTGTTGGCGTCTAAAAAATCCCACCCTCCACTCCCCACGCCCACACACCTCCTCAAGCCTACCCATGTCTCACTGAAGTCTGCTGGGTTGTCTAGGTAACAGAGTACCCTTGCTGTGTCACCAAATCCTCATACACTATGGTCACTTCAAGAGTGGCTGCCGCTGAAGTCTTTGCCTAGGCAGCTGAATCATTACCAGCTGTGATAGGCGCCGGAAGAAAAAGAAAAAAAAGAAAAGAAAAGAAAATGGTCACCCCCCTGGGCTTCAGGAACAATTAATTAGATACCATGTGTCTCTTGAAAAGCAGACTTGGAGCTTATGAGAACAATAAGTATGCAGTTGCCCCCTGCCCCACACACTCCTAATACATGGCTTTCTCTGAGAGCGTCGCAGACAGAGCCCTTGAAAGGCTGTGAGGTGTGCATACTGTAATAATAATAATAATAATAATAATAATAAAATGCATTTCTCTTATCTCTGCTAAGGCTCCACTTCAGTGACATAAATGAAGTGGCTGCTCACCTTAAGAAAAGATACTTCTTCCCAAGACATATAAATTTAGTTGACTGAGTGGTCCCAGAGGACTTGAGGATACACTTGTGCTGTCATCGTTGAGAAAGAGAAAGAGCAAAAGAAAAGGAAACAGGTGGAGGTAAAAAAAAAAAAGAAAGAAATGACACGCGACACACGCAGAATCCTCCCACCCTCTTAGAAAATCTATTAGCTGCTTGCCTGTTTTTTAACTTTCCGTTGGGTCATGATGATTTGCCATCTGTTAATGTGTCTTCGCCGTGTCTTATCCCCAACTTTCCGCAATCTGCTGCCACATCGGGGGAATTGCTCTTCTATTTTCCCCTGTAGGGATTATCTACAAGATGGCATGCATGGAGATTAATATCATGACACTCGAGGAAGAGAAAGATCAAGTCAGCTTATGTTGTTTACCATTCATTTCCAAACTGCTATGCTTTTGGGAAAGATTCCAGCAAGTGCAAGAAATGCCAGATTGCATCTCCTGGGCTGTGTCCAACTTCAGACTTTTTCTTCTCTTTCTTCTCCCTTTCATATGGAACTACATGAGGTCATTTCGTGTGTGTTCCACTTGGGCGGAACCGTATGGGTGCATTATGGGGGTATTAACAAAAGGCCTGCATTTTCTACCCACACCACTAAGGTCTAAAGCAAATGACTTCAAGTGACCAGTCACACAATGCTGGTGCCAGAAGATGAATGGAACATTACGGTAGCGTTACTCAAACATTTGTCTAAATTGTGTAAAAATTACAGTGTAGTTATTGTGACTATTAAGGCCCACTCATACTCAACGTGTGTCCTTACGTCTGAATTTCTGTCTCTTCATACCTCCGTACGGTTTTTATGTTTGCAAGTGCTAAATCCCGCCCCATTATTCCTAATGAATTTCATCCGTTTCGTCCGTAATCATAAGCTCCCCATTTTCGTCTCAAACTCCGTACGAAATTGACGTAAAGTACGTGTGAAACACTCCATACGTATCCGTATCCATCTTTTACGTGAGGTATGAATGGGGCTTTAGACTGGCCATTGCCTTCTTACATAATTCCACTCGATTTTTACCTCCCTCCATGACTCTGTTTGGGATTCCGGCCATTGGCCTCGTTCGCATCGGCTGCATCTTTTCTGATCCAACCAGCAAACTATAAGAACACAGTGTGAGAATACAATAGGTTATCAGTCAAAGGCTGATCCAGTCATTTTGAATTTAAACATCTCCAGCAAGCAGCTTCTCAACAGCCAAGATCCCAGACCCTCATTCAAAGAGAAGCAAATACAGAGGGACTGCTTATGACCAGGCTATGTCACTAACAGTATATAGAGGTCTCCGTCACTGTCTCACAAATGTGATGTTGACAGTACCTCTTGTTTGACAAGACTATGGATGTCCAAATTGAGGCTGTGTTTATGTACAGCGTAAATGCATTACAATGCAGCTGAATATTTCTCATACAGTAAAGATTTGAAATAATGGTATCAGTGGTCAATTATGTCCCTCTTAAATGGATAGATGTTGAATAGACACTATTTCCCAAGCTCTCTTATGGGCCCACTACATACTAATTAATTTAAGCATCTAATCTGTGGGCTAAGACCTGAGACTGATCGAGTTAAATGGCGCACATGGGAGGCAGTAGGCATGTTCGGAGCCATCTTTAGCTTCTTGACAGCAATTCACAAGTGAACTTCAGCTCCAGCCATGTTACTTAATAACTCTCCTTTGTCATTTGCCAGGAAAGCAAAGCGTATGCTGCGCAAACAATTTGCATAATTTGATCATAAGTGTCCAAGCGCATCAGCTTGCCGGGTTTGTGGGGAGCCCCGAGTGTTTGCTGAACGATCACAGCGCTCTGTGAAGTTACTGGAGGAGGAAATGAGAGGAAAGAGATAATAAACTTCTCGCAAGGGACTGAACGCATGACAGCTGCAATGGCGACGGCAGCGGTTGGTGGCGACTCCCTCTTGAATAGACAAGTGCTCCGACGCTAATAATGCTGGGATATCGTCACAGATGTTCATAATTAACATGTACTGTGTGAAAGTAAAGGAGTATGGATCCTCAGATCCTCCACTCTCGCTATTTGCCTTTGGTGTGGTTTGGGAATTAATGACTGTGAAAATACTGTAGCAGCATCAGTGCATTCCTCATGCTGACTTTTGACCTTTGACCCTTGGGTGTAGGTGAGCATATGTTGGCTTGTGGTACACTGTGCTCCATTTGAGATTATGGAATGTATTCCTAGACTATTTATGTGTTTATTTCATTTTACATAGAGTATGCAGTAGGCCAGTGTTCTCCCAGGTGCTTACTTAGCTCTATGCATTTCAGCCTGCACTAAGCACTTATTGGACTTAAGCAGCTGTGAGAATACTGCCCTAAAAGCCTTAATATGCTCATTATTTTGCATGTGCAATTGGACATATATAAGGACAGTTAACAAATATATGCTTATAATATAATTTTTCTTATTCATTTTCATTCTCCATGTATATGGCTCATGCCTTTATATGGGGTAGGCCACAACGAGCAAAAGGCAGTTTTATTGTCCTACTGTAAGCCCCACTCAGTTAAGGTTAAGTGCAGGTTAGCTATTTGGTTTATGTTGTATGAAAAACTCATTCTTTTCCCAACAGACAGCACTACAGTAAGTGACCTCGAACAACAAAGCCAATGATTGAACTCCACTGGATTTCTCCTTTAACAAGAGGAAATTCTATTACTGTGGGCTGAGTCCAGATGTTGCAATCATCACCATGTGGCCATTTGTTCAGTCACAGGAAATTATCACCTTTCAAACAGTGTCCTTGAATCATTGCCTGCCAGAAAGTTTAGCCGCTCTTACTGTTAGAGTATATGTTCTGGAGTTCTCTTCTCAGTATGGCTCACAATGCCTTTGCATGCTATGTGTACCCAGCACAAGGCTATTATTATGGCAAGCCGACTGTTATACTGTATATCATCATTGACTGAGACCATCTGACTGCACTTTATCACACTTGTGACTTTTATCACACTTGTGTTGGATATGAAAGACTGTAAGTGTACCATGGGGTCTGCTTGACCTGTCCATGGATCCTTACCAGTATATGACCATTGAAAGAATCTTTCACGCTTTTACTCTGAGTGCAATGCTAGCGCTGACATGTGGCAACTTTTTTTATTTGCTTTACTACAGGGAGAGCCGGGCTATGAGTTACAGGCACTTAGTTTGATAGATTTTAATCACTACACAGACTCAGTGTTATTCTTAATACCCCCCGTCCCCCATGGTCAATCAACATACACTACATATGTTTAAACCAACAGTATGGTTGCATAGCAGCCAATGAACAGTCTTATGCAAGGGCATAAATGTCCTGTCTAAGCAAAATATTGATAATGGATATAGGAAACAGTAGCCTATAGATCAGTAGGCATTGGGCAATATTTATTTCAAGCCACCAAAGACCATACTAAAAGCTCCCTATGCAAGATCAGATGTTTCTTCACTGTCTTCTCAGTTTGCACCAGGTTTTTGCCCACATTTTTCAGGCATCAAGAAGCATTGCTACCCCATTAGCAACTTACTTGGTAATGGGAAATTGGATTACAACCAACAAAGTTAGCATATTATGCTAATATGGGAAACAAACCCATGGATCGGACCTGTTTCTTCAGATTTGTGCTGCATACGTCTCTATAGAGCTCCCCCTACAGCTACATCAAACTGTGCTGTGGCTCGCTGCCCAAATCTTGCATAATTCCCTATCTTCGTCCAAGGGCGCTAAAGCGAGGCAAATAAAATAAAATAATAACAAACACCAATCAACACAAAAAAGTGTCATAGAACCATCACAACCTCTTCACTGACTAAATAAAAGTAAAATAAAAATAAAATGGTTGAATACAGCCTCTTTGAATACCACAAGAACATTCACAGGCATCAGCAGCAGTCATCATGGTTGCATTTTTATTTGTTGTTTTGGTTGGCCAGAGATGCCACAGGCTCTTATAAATAATAGTTACCGCATTGGATTGGAAGGTCTTTTCCTTGGACATGTAGTCAGATATGAGAAGCAACTCGACCATGGTTGCAAGGACTGATGATGGTGTAACTTCACAAGTGCTAGAGTGTGGGCTGCTTTACTTTTCACCAAGAGCTGGTCAATACATGAGAATGAATATCAGTTGTACTGTGACTGGAGACATTCATTATATTACCCATAAACATCAGAATGGTACCATTACACTCTAATGCAGGGCTGAGTGACTAACAGAGAGAACATCTCTGATATATGTCTCTCATTATGTACACATAATGCTCTCAAACTTTTCTCTTAAGCCTTTCTGGTTTAGATCAAAGATATTCCTGAAAGGAATTACCATACTTACTTAATGAGGGTCCAGAGCAAGCAGCATTCAGCATTCAGAATCTTCAGTGTTGTATCTATGATGCTATTAGCCTACTTGATGAGCATGTAAAACCTCCTGAAAGGTGGCTTTGGGGGAAATAAACACCGCTGAGCATATTCACAAAAATTATGCAGATCAGCTAGCTTCAGCCCGCATTCCTATGTTGTTGTGTTCTCTTACATTCACATTCTCACAATGAATAAAACTGATTCTTTTCATGTTTCTGGCTCTAATGAAAAGGCCAAAAAAAAAAAAAAAAAAAAAAATGGGTACACTACATGGTACTTCATTCATCAAAGTCAAATATGCCTATTCTGTAGAACAAAATAATAAGTTTAATGTACATTTCTCATGTGGAAATTTGGTTTTTATAAAAGCTTGTTTTGGTTTTGGTGAAATAGTATCAGTTGGACATCTGTGTCCTAATGTGACTGGTTGCATGCAGTGCCTACATTCATTGTGACTCAGTGACCTTGGTTCCATCCAGGACTTTCATCCATTGTATCCTGGTGGCCCTCGGCCCACCTATTGCAGTAGGCCTACTTGGAACACGCTTCTGAACATGCATTACGTCGAGAGCAAAATCACCACAAATTAAAGTGCTCATTGTCCTTTTGGTGTTCCTCTGACATCGGTGGCAGAATATTTGCTGGTAGTTCATGAGATGCCCAGGAAGGCCAAACCCACTGGGGGATTGTCAGTGTTCAACTGAACTTCAAAACTAAACTGCCATGTAGTTCTCTCCCACTGGCAGTCACAACACGTAAGTACTGCAGCCAAGAGGTATATCTTAAAAATAGTACATAATATTGTTTTATTATATAATTACATACTAACAGATGTGCAAAAAGAGAACCATACCATAATTGTACCATTCATTCTGTATAGTTTTCACTTTCAGACGTTGGGCCTGATATTACCACCTCTTATCATGAGATGTGATTTCCACTTGGTCCCACACACACACACATACACACCAAGACAGCAACTGCTATTATCTGGATTAAAAAAAAAATAAATCTCATCATTGCACTTAAAAATAGAAGGGGGAACAAACAACAAAAGTGTCAGAGGGTCAGAGTGCTTTTCCACACTCCCTGTTTATACCGTCGTCATCTGCATCCCATTCCTGTCATGGAGGATGCCATGGCTACAGCCTTGTGCTTCACACTCATTAGGGTGGGTTGGGTGTTGTGCCTCGTGGCCCCGTCAGCTCAGTAACAGGTGCTAACAAAACGCCTCAGAGGTCCCTATAGCCCCGATCCAATTTACAGTTAAGGCACAGCACTGTGATCTCTGACATATCTCTTCAATCCCTCTCTTCATGGTAAGTGCCAGTGCTTGCTAAAAATAAACGAAAAACTTAACCATGTGTTTGGAACAAAGTTTGCTTGGCCTCAAGTGCTCTGAGTTCTCATTTACAGTTAGTGTATGCCTAGAATGGCAATGGTGAATGTGTCCTTAATATTCCGAAATCTAGTCCTCAAGGTTGTGCATCGTAAATTCACTGCCCCCCTAACTCCATGCTCTTTGCTATTCCTGCTGTTTCAAATAAATTGTTTATTGTCCTACAGTTGCTACTGTCCATATTGTTTTGTGTTTTTTTTACTGGCTGAAGTCAAACAAATGTCCCCAATTCAGACATCTGTTAATTAAACTGATGTACATCCATAGAAAAGAAAGCTTGTCTGAATTCCACACATAAAATATGCTGCCTGTGGTATTCTTGTTTTGATCATCCCTGATGTTGTCTGGTTGGCTTCCTTCCCTACAATCTATTCCAAGGTTTCAAATCTGAATGAACAAAGCACAGATTTAGAAAGCAAACCTATCCAGTGTCCTCAGCCTTAGTGATACAGCAGAAAGGCCGAAATTATTTATTTCTTTGGAGTTTACAAAAACATTATCGCATTGTGTAATTACGTCAAAAAATGTCCTCAAGATAGTTTCAAATGTTTTATGTAACCTTTAATTAACAACACAATTAGCAGTGGCTGGAGTGATCTCAGTGGAAGAAAGGCTAGAAGCAAGCAGGGAGAGCCAGACAGAGGAGGGAGAGAGGGGGTGGTGGTGGGGGGAGGAAAGCTGCCATCTCACGGGCCTGAAGGCAGGACTTGTTTGTAGGGCATTGGATGCAGAAAAAAGTCCACAGATGTGTTGTATCCTCCAATAAAAATGGCACTTACACTGTAGTGTCTAGTCTGGGTGTCTTGAACCAGTGTTCTATCCTGCTTGTAATGTCTTCACAAAAAAAGTTATGTTTTAAGGACAACATTGTGATCTTAGATTTAGTCATAAATAACCCTGAGTGTAAAGGTATTGTTGAAGGATATTAGCCAAATATTTTTTAAAGGGATCTACACACTGGGTCCAGCAAAGTGCTCTGCGTTCTGCTTCCAACATTCTACTCCATTGTTTTCAATGCTATACCCCGCACAGCAGCACCAAATGCTACCGTTGTCGGAACTGGTGTGGAACAGATGCCTTAACGTGCAGCATTTACAATGGTTAGACAGAATGAACTCTCCCTCTGCTTCATGCAGGTACAGGAGCTTCTTTTCCAATAACGAGCAACTGGCTGAATCCTGTTGGGTAGAAAGTACACAGAATAATAGTATTGGAGTCATAGAGGCCATCCTCTAACCCTGAAATGGAGGTGGAAATAGAGCTGGCAAAAGGCGCTGCTAAATGTTACGCAACAAATACTTGTTGGTACCTGATCTCCTAGTATGCGGTAACCAAGCCAATGTTGCTTTGCTAAAAAAATACAAAAACAGAAACAATCAAGCAAATAATAAAACAGGCACTGCTAAAGCCGGGCGCACACCGGTTCCGACAGCATTGTGGAGCATTTTCGAATCCGACAATTTCGCAACGAACCTAGCCCTGTAGCATGAGAAATAACAATGGATGTCAATGGACAACTCCGACAAAATAGACTTCAATCGTAATTCACAATCGACGATGGAAGGGTTCGGCGCTGGTGTGCGGGGTTGCATTGAAAACAATGAAATAGAATGTTGGAAGCAGAGTGCTCAGCACTGTGTCGGAACCGGTGTGTGGTGGCCCTAAATGTTACGCAACAAACACTTGTTGGTACCTGATCTCAGTATGTGGTAACCAAGCCAATGTTGTTTTGCTAAAAAAAAAAAAAAAGAGAGAGTAACAAACAGACAAACAATGTAACAGAGATGTGCATGAAGATGTTTCTGAACATTGCAAATTTGGTGCTGTGAAGATGACCTAATTGGAGGGATTTAGTGGGGAATAGAAACATATTAACACACCTCACTGGGATGTGGCATGTGTGGCCAAGAAGCGAGTCTGTTTCTTGAGGTTTGTGTGGCTAGACCTCTATCCCTGGTGCAGCTCCATCTAGCTCTAGATTAGCATGGCTCTCTGGTGTTACTCTTCTGTTGCAGTCAGTGAAGATGATTGTAGCCTATAGACCTCATCTTCAATTAAAATATCAACTTTCATGTCAGAAGGTGCCGTCAAGAAGATATACTCATGCTTAAAGAGTTAGAAATTATACATTCCATCCAAAATTAAACTTAAACTGACACATGCAAATACATGTGTCATCATCTAAATGTTTGTGTCATACATATGCATATCAGTATGGTAATGTGTGTCATCTGATAATTACAGTTCATGTCTGAAGTTTTCTTGCAGTAAACATGGTTCATAATACACCCAGCAAATTTTTGCTCTCTACAGAGATGTATGTAGAGCTCGCTTCTATTGATTCTCTAAAGAAATAAACAATAAGTCAACCATCTGTGATACAGTATGTAATTATTACGTAAACAGTATAGCTGAAAAAGTGGAGACCATTGTCTTACACTTTTCTGATTATCCAAACTTTAAGAGATAAAAGAAACATTAACTAATTTCCAACTTCATTAGGACCACGGTAGGAAATAGTTCAGGGAAAAGAAAAGAAATGTAAAATGTATTTTGACAGGAGAAAAAAAAAAACTTTTGCTTTTTTTCCATTCTTTTAAAAGAACATAAAATGAAAGGAGCTTTTTGCTCTTTGAGCAGACTCCTTGCTTGTTAAACAGAACATTTTATTCCACTGTCTGACATGAGGCCAAATAGACACAGAGTCCTTTCTGAATCAACTGAAGGCTTAATATCATGAAACAGGTTTATCTATAGCCACTAAGTCTTGGTGGTTCTTTTTAATTAGGTGTAGTTGGGCTGTGCAAAGGGCCAGATTGATTTCCGCGGCTGTCGCTGAAACTCACTGGCAGTAAGCAGCTCCTCTCTGCTATTGATTGGAGTTGCTTAAAGAGTTAGCCTCCAGAGCAATGGAGCTTTTGGATTAAAGGTGAAGGATCATCTCAAAACAACTGTTCTTTTAACAGAATGTTTTCTCTCTCTCTCTCTCTCTCTCTCTCTCTCTCTCTCTCTCTCTCTCTCTCTCTCTCTCTCTTTGACAAAAACAAATTATTGTATGCATTTTCAGTAGCAAGATCTACAGAAACCCATAATAGGCCTACTGAATATTATTGTTCATGTGGGCAATTTTCGATAAATACATTGTTTTTATTTATCAAAATTGTATAGTCATCCCCATGCTGTGTTTTCCTTACTCTCTGTGTTGTCAAACATACACAAACACACATATAAAAAACATCTGCACACACACACACACACACACACACACACACACACACACACACACACACACACACACATACACAACCTAAATGGTGTTTGTTGCTAACGTGCTCTGGGAATGCTGCACAGCACTGTTTTAATGATTAGCTGGTTTGCTTCTAACTCTAAGTGTCCTCTGATTGGTCGAGCTGCCACCCTCCAGGGCTAATCACAGGGGGATGGATGTATTGGGGAAATATTTTGCTCATTTTTCATGCTTGTTTTTGCATACATTTCCCTTCCAGCCCAAAGCCATTAATGGGATAAACAGGTATTACCCAGAGAGGACATCGCCATAGTAGTAATCCTTTAGTTTTTAATGCACCCCTACAACTGAACTGTGAAAACACACTCACACACACACACACACACACTCACACACACACACACACACACACACACACACACACACACACACACACACACACACACACACATTACTACATTATGCACACATTATTATGCATAAACGCTCTTGTGCTTTGACACAGTCATGACATCACACACATTTTTCATACAAAATAGTATCCGACTCACCATGATAAAAGCCAGTGAACTGGAATTTCACTCAGTGTGCAATTGCTGACTGACATTTGATCCGTGACTAAGCCAAATACATGCATATAATCATGGCTATCTGAACTCAAACCATACTCTCAATCTCAAAATACGATATCATTTTATTCTACTTGCATTCTACCCTTTTTTTAATATAAAAAACACCGTAGGAATATGTTTTTCATTTTGATAAAAAGAAATAAAGAATGAATTCTTCTTCTTCTCTGTTCGAGCACAACTATTGAGGCACACAAAGTATGTTGAAAAAAATTCTCACCTTTATGTTAATGTAGCGATACTGTACATACCAAAGATTCTAGAAGCAAACATCAAGGACTTTGTGCCGTAACAAAAGAAAGACCTGACTAGTCACCATGTAGATACATCAGAGGGTTTTCATCCTCTTGGACAAAAGCAAGCTGTTAACTATCTCCATATCTGATAGACAGGAGTCCCTGGGGGGGGGGGGGGTATGTGCTACCTGTGGAGAGCCCCGTGGGTGGGGCAACAGAAGGCCACGCTACAGAGGAGCTCTGCTTGTTTGCCCTGACTGTTGGAGGCAATGCAGGCAGACATTAGATTGCAATTACATACGTGGCATGATGTCGATGAGAGGCGAAATGAGACACAGATGAAAATTCAAATATAGATCCTATATCACACATTCACGCGCGCGCGCACACACACACACACACACATGCAGCCATACAAACTTTGTGTCTCCCATCAAGAATAAAATTGGTCCTCATTCTCTTTTTGATGAGCTGTGTGTGTGTGTGTGTGTGTGTGTGTGTTTTATTATTATTATTTTCAAATGTGTGTTTATCCCAAAGAGAAGATTGATGGACTGGATTTCTAGTCCTAATAGTCACAACACTCCACTCCTATCTCAACATTAAAAACTCATTTGTTGTTACTATATATCTTGTCCAACTAAATATACTGGGGTATCTACAGTAACCAGCATACTATGTTGACTTAAAGAGGTATTTCTTATCATGAGAATCTATACTCGTGCATAATTAGTGCATCCCCCTAAACTAATAAATAAATATGACTGAAAAGCAGTTGCCATGGCATTTTGACTCTGTCATTATCACACATTGTTGCTTTTTCCATTTTGCTTCCATAAATCATCATTCTCTGACAGATTTGGCAATCTGTCTATAACTGTCGTTAATTTCCTTCTTGCATGTTACACATTACAAGTGGAACTTACTAGTATAATAATGATAGAGGATTGTTATATAGAACAAAAAATGTCATTGGGTTTTGAGAAATGCCGTTGCAGCAGTGTTTTTGTGTTTTTTTTTTTTTTTTTATCACAGTGAAGGTTGGAAAATGCTAGTAGATTTTTCCCTTCTCGGGCCTGAAGCACCGTTTTTTGGCATCTGATCTGGAGTCACTGTTGTGCTTTAAGTATGGTTGATATAAATGCCACTGCATTTCGCTGGTGCCACCTTTTAAATTGGATTCCACACTTGTTGCATTGATTTGATGTTGTTGTTGTTGTCTGAATGTTTGGAACACGCTTTTCGTACACTAAGCTTTTGTCATTCCATCTTTCTGAAAAGATGTTTTTAAACTTTCCAGACTGTCAGCCAGACATCTCAGGATGCCCCAAGACAGTAACTTGTCTCCGTCCTTGATTCCGTTGTTTGAGGACATTTATGGCCTCCCATCAGCCACTGCCCCAGAGCCTGAATCAGATAAGTGCTTTCTGTTCAACCGCTACATTGTTTACATTGTCTGCTGTTTTCTCACAGATTAATGCTAGGGTTGACTGGCACTCTGATGCTTTAAGGCTTGGCCTATTCAGCCTGGACAATGTGCACCCGGCTCAGTGCAACAGCGATCAAATGTTGTTAGCTGAAACACTTGACTCAAAAACCTTGGAAAGTCCAAGAATAACAACACACTCCCCAACGGTGTGTATATATTTATTTATTTATTTACCCCTGTTTTTCACAATGGATAGATTAAATAAACCCAAAGATAAATGAAAAGCATGGAAGCCTCACTTGTCTCTTGTATAATAGTAATCCAATTTGTCCAGCACTCTGACTGATTACAATCAGCAGAGCTTCTCTTCTACAGTATGGGCTCTTGGGCTGGCGCCGAAATCTAATTAAACCACATTGTGTTGCCTCCACATGGAGGCCCACTCAGCTGTCTCACCCAGCCCTCCAAGTGCTCTCTCCTTCTTTCTTCTCTCTCTTCATTCTCTTTTTCTGTTTCTCCCTCCATCTCTATCTCTCTTTCTCGCTAACCTCTCTCTCTCTCTTCCTCTCTCTCTTTCTAGCTAACCTTTCTTTCTCTCTCGTTCTCTCATATTCTCCTGTTTTTCTCTGTCTCCCCTACTGTCTGTTTCTTTCTAACAGCAGCTCACAAGGTCTAGAGAAAACATGCAGTGTTTTTCTTCTCTTTTTGTCTGCAATGACTGTGCATCAGGACTATCCAATCCAAGAGAGATGATGGGAGCTCCGTGTGTGTGTGTGTGTGTGTGTGTGTGTGATGTGCTGTATTTCTGAGTGGGGACTATATGCAAAGCATCCACTGTTGGGCACAGAATAGATAGTAAACGCAGATTCAAATCATCAGCTTTGAAGGCAAACAGTGAAAATAACCCCTCATTGAGGCAATCAAATCACACGTCGGAAAAAAGTACAAGCTTTAGTGTGTGTGTGGGGAAAAAAGAACAAAAATGTATTTTTCTCCTTTGAGGGTGCTTGCAGTGCAATAAACAATGATGTAGTATTCAGTATGTGACCCAAATCTTAATCTGCAATAAATCAAAGTAAATAAAGTGATCAGATGTGTTTGCTGATCCATGAACCATGGCTGACACTGTCTGACTGTTTTTTTCTTGCTCAGGCCCACAGTGATTTAGTGTGGCATACAATTATTCTTTGAACAGAGACAATGCAAAAAACAGTTTTTTGATACCATGGTCATAATTGTTTGTCCAGGAAAGTGTCATTCAACAAACATCTCTCTACTTTGAATATTTTGTCAACATTTAAATCTTAAAGTTTCTGTATTACAAAAAATGTTATTTATTTTTTAAGAATTTCTTACATTTTGGAGCTGATCCATAAATTATTTTTTGTTAACATTCCAGGTGTAGGTCTGTGGTCTTTTGTTTAGTTTGGTGTAAGTTTTGTGTGTGAGAGAGAGTGTGTACATGTGTGTGTGTTGTGTGTTGGCATGTGTTTGTGTGTGTGTGCGCGTGCATAATACCAAATGTTTTCATTTCATGATGCATGTGTAAAGTATGTCTTTATCCCATTCGGCCTTGTGAGGAAAAATTAAATGAATCTTTAGTCCCCTTTTTTGTTACTGAAAATGACCAGAAATGTTTCAGAAAAAAATAATAAGACATGTCCCCGAAATGCTATGCCTTGAGCAATGTTTGCAATCATTCATTAACATTCCAAGTGAAATTCCTCAAAGTCCTAAAAAAAACTACTACAAGTCATTCAGTGTTTTTTTTTTTATCTTAGCCTTGCAAAAGCTGTATTCCAACTATTCAGTAATTGGTGATGGCATTACGTAAAAGCCTGTTCTTTGTCTTCTGTCGTTATCCTCTGTTTAAGCGGCAAAGTCAAAAAGGTGTGTTGCAGTGCTCCCAGTTCCTGTCTGACTTGAGTCAACAATCTCTGTGTCACTCATTCATTCATGGTGGTCTGTAATCTACCTCTTACTGACAAAAGCCTCAGGCAGACGAGGCCAAGGCAACAGCACGACTATCTGCTCAACCTTTTGCACTTTGAAAAGAAGATCCTTTTAAACTGGAGAGGCACTCAGGGAGGTACAAACTTTAGCCAAATCTCCTGGCTGGCTAAATGCCTGATCTTATAATTGTTTCAAACTTGAAAAAGTTGGGAACAATTTTGTGAACTATTCCAGTAAAACAGATCTACTGAATACTGAACAGAATTTGATACTTTCATGTTTGGCCCAAACCAGCCACCGAGCTCCCAGGCCAGGCAGTTTTTTGTGCAATCCTGTTGAGAGAAAAACATATTTGTGGCATGATGTGAGACAAGAATTACGGTGACATTGAGAATAGAGTGAACACATCCTTCAAGGCATTTAGCAATATTCTGACATTTTTCATGGTTCTGAATAATAATAAAAACACACACACACACACACACACACACACACACACACACACACGAGTATTCACTTCAGACAAGCATTCTCAAAAGACCATCAGGAAAACCTGAATATAGCATTTTTTGCCCATAATGGTGCAAGCTTATACTGCTTCATAGTTTAGCGCTGTGCTCAGACTGACTGTCTCTGTTCACGCACACAACCCTCTTTGAGCAGAGGAATGTTAAGGGCAAATTGCTTGCCGCAGTTTCCTTGCTGAAACTGAGAAGCCTTTGTTACTCTCTACCACGGCAGCCTCCTCTTATCTCCCTATCTGGCTACCTTTAACCTTCCGGGCACCAGGGCCGTCTGAGACTAAATAGGCAGAAAGAGCCTGTTTGAGACAGGGGGTTGGGGTTGGGGTTTGGGGGGGTTGTGATCGATGAAGTTAATCTGTGTTTGCTACTTACACCATGGAGTCATTTTTTCACCTTGCCAAGTTAAGGGTTTTAAATCTCAGACTTCAAAGCCTTTGGTAGAACTGGAAAAGAGGAGTTGAAGATGTGCTACCACTGCTGTCCCCCCCCCCCCATCTCCAACAGTTTGTTTTATTCAAAGCAATGAAAGTTTTCTGCAATAAAATAAAAAAAAACAAAGAAAAAGAAAAAATATATTTGAACGCCATGATTGCATTCTCATTAAATAATCATGTGGATAATAAATGATTACAATAATTACAAAACTTGAGATATTTCACTCATCTCTGCAATAAAGTTCCACATATAAAAATGGCAACATGCATGTAAAACATATAACTGGATTTTTTTCTTTTCTTTTCTTTTTTTAACCCAAGTGACTATTTCTCTGCTTGCCCCAAATTTCCCATCTTCAGACAATTCCACTGTGTGAGTGGGCGTGGAATTTCACAAGTGGGGGAAATAGCAGCACCAGTAAACATGGAAATGTGATTATGTATGATGGCAACTTTTTGCCATTTTTGTCAGCTGTGTATTTATAAGAGAGATTAGCCGAATCGCAGCCCGGGGCAGGCTAAGCCCAGAGTTGGAGGGTGGATGGGGATGGCTTAACACAAGTGAGCTTTCACAGCCAGCCAAAGGAGGGTTTGTGGGTGGGGGGGATGGCGTCGTGATGGTGGTGAAGGGGTGGGGTGATGGGGTGTGTGTGGGGGGGTGCACTGAGGAGGAAGAGGATTCTGCTGAAATAGCACATGATACCACCGATAAAGGCTGAGTCACAGCGTGCCAGGCAAGGCGGTACTGACTGGGGGGTGATGGGTAACAGGTGCGGTTCAGTCCAGGGTGGGCAGCACAGGAACAAGAGAGGTCCTCTCCTGCTGCCCAGGGTCAGACAGTGAGTAGCTGGCTAGGACTTAGGCAGTGCTTGGTTTCTGTGCAGCTCTGATAACAACACAGCACTTTGGCCCGGAGCTTTAGGAGTCAGAGATGGTGGCAGTGGGTGTGAGTGTGTGACTATGAGTGTGTGCAAGTGTGTGTGTGTGTGTGTGTGCAAGTGTGTGTGTGTATATATGTGTGTGGAGGGCTTGTCTGTGCCTCAGGGTGCTTGATGTGAACCTCCTCGTCCTCTCTTTCTCCTCCAAAAAACAGTTGAGCTTTCAAACTCTCTTCCCGAACAGTGGCGTCAGCTGAATGAGACACGGGAAGAGAGATGAGGAGAGAGAGGGGAAGAAAGAAAGAAAGAAAGAAAGAAAGAGAGAGAGAGACAGAGAAACCTGCACGGGGGAGAGGCCAGACGGATGAGACAGCGGCCAAGGAGATATCACGTCTGCCACATCAAATGCCCGCTGATCCACATTCCACACTGAAAGGGAAGAGGGAGAAAGGACTCAGTCATTTTCCTCTTTATTGTGTCAACTGTTCACTGCAGTCCTTGGAGAATTACGTCATGCTTGTATCTTATAGGCAAAGTCACTGGTTTTCTGCTATTGTTGCCAAATTGTAATTATCTTTTTGTAGTGTGTGTGTGTGCGTGTGTGTGAGTGAGTACGTCATGTGTGTGTGTGTGTGTGTGTGTGTGTGTGTGTGTGTGCGTGTGTATGCTGGTTTAGAGTGGGGGCGCATTTGTGTGTGTGTTTGTGAAGAAAAAGAATGAGGGAGACAGAAAGAACAACAGCCTCTCAGCAGATTGAGATAGGAGGGGCATTTAGATTACAGATATGCATTACTACTCAATCACAGTTCAATGCATTTGCAAGTTTTCTATTAAAATTATGATTGAATCCCTCCATATACTCATTTCAGCTGAAAAGATGTATTTTAACCACGCACATGCACTAGCATGCTTATGTTGGAATAATAAATAGCTTCATAAATGCTTGTAATCTTTTATGAATTCTCTGCAGCATCTTCATATTACTTGTCAATATGTTATGAACTGAGGTATATGCTATGATGCATATTTCCTGAATCTGAAATCCTTTGTCATTTTTTATCAGCCAAACAATCCTAAGTGGAACCACAAATGACCTCTGGTGTGTGCAAAACGGTGAGCTGGGTGTATGGTTGTTGTTCTGCAGATTGCCTGTGGGGCTGTTTTGTGAAGTTTCCTGCTCACAGTATCCCTTTCCACCTTGGAGCTGCGAGGATCTAATTAACCTTCTGCTATCAGTGTCCTTTACAGGCCTTTTTCTCCTACAAAGAGAGAGCCATGGTATTAAAGGGGTTTTCAGGCAATGAATGATCAATTTAGAGTATCAAAGGCTTCCCAATGATTTATTAACCAGGCGGAATTTTTCTACAGCAGAAACTCTTCCTCTGAATGTCACCCGCGTTGTGCAGGACTCATGGTTTTTAAATGATTTATTGATATAGTGCCTCCGACCCCCCTCACAGTTTGTTGGTGAGTACGTTTAACTGTAGACATGTTATTCACCTTCTTCTCCTCATTTCCTAATAGTGGTGGAATGTTCTGCCGAGAGAGACTCTCCTCAACATTCCTCCCAGCTAAACTGAGGATAAAAATAAATAAATAAATAAAAAGATGTGAGTGAAATAACAAAAAGATGGGTCTCCTTTGATCAGTCAGTGAGGGCATCAAGCATGTGTCATGCATCGTGTCTTCAAGCTGTTCTACACCGTTTTAAAATGCCGCTTTAATACGATGTGCTGTCAGAAGGCTGTCACGTGAAAAATCAACATCCAAGACGAGGAAGCAGTAATATAATATTCCAGATGATTTCAACACACTTAAATGAAATTGATGCTGACAAAGCAGCACTGTCTCGTCTCTCAATCTTGTATTTGTAAAATGCTCTTATATTTCCACCATCCATCTTGCTAACATCCACAATCCATTCCCCCAAGGCGCTAATACCCTTATCCTCGAGTAACTTTTACAAGCATATCAGATTTTTATTGGATTTGACTGTGATAGACTGTGATTATCCATGTCCACTGCCTGGGCAGCATAGATTAAAACCCCGCAGCATAGAACTGGATGTGGGATGCTTAACAAAGACAAATTGATTTTGCATTTATTTATTTTTTTGTAAATCTTGGCATCTTTTGAGTTTAGTCTTCTGGTTGTACAATGGCTATGACAATCATCACAGATAATCATGCACAGTCATGTAAGGTGCCTGTACAAAGAACAAGGTTATTTGTGTGACTACACAACAGGATAGGTTTTTTTCATAGAAAACTACAAGGTAAAAGGATGACATACCTTAGCACCCTATAACCCAGCAGTGCGGTCTAATGGGAAGGCTACACAGGATGTGTCAAAAGTCAGACATATCTGCCACAACAATTTGCTTCTATGGCAATTAATGGATCTGGCTATATCTGATGTGTCAGCACGTACATTCTGAAAAAAATACACCCGTCTTTTCAATGTATATTTGACTCTATTTGACTTCCACTCTTCCATATCGAATCCAGTGTAGCCCTAGGGTAAAGATTTGATACCAAAAAACAAACCCACCGATTACACTCTTTCATTCACTTTCAGAGTATTAATATATCATTCTAGAATCTTAGAATGGAACCACAAAAGCACAACAGACCCAAAAATATCAGTAGCCTATCATTAACTCTAACCTTCCAAGTGCAAGTCTGTCTCAATTACTACTAGGAACACTGGCTGTTCTCCAAGTTTTGTAGCAATCGAGGCATGAAAGGTTGACATGTTCCCCTGGACTAATGGAGCTGGTAATTCTTTGGTTGAGGTAGCAGGGCTAAGCCAGGCTTCTGTTACACTCTGCGAAAATACGGCTAATGGGCACCATTTTGAAGAATACAGAGCAAGTTCCTGACAAATGAACCCATTAAAATTGCTCCCCTGCCGTGTGGAGAACAGTGGCAGCATTTACAGGGAGTGGAGGAAAAATGGAGACCGTAAATCTGTGAGTGGATCTCGCCCTGGCCCAGAAGAATGGCCTGCTCAAGATGCAGTGCCATATCTCTGTTGGCAGCAGTGGCATCTTTGTCAGACGAATGCAGTTTTGATTCTTTGCCACATATGTTGCCGCAAATCACTTTTAATGCTGAGGTAACGACAGTCCTAAAAGGTGACAGGAGCTGCAGCATCTCTACCGGGGTTTTTATTGAGTGCCAATTTTCCACTTTCCAAAAGCCCTCTTTCTTTCTCTGCCTACCCTTGGCTGATAAATTGATGCCAGTGCCCACTGCCAACTTCAGGGCATTTGATGGAAAGAGTAGCTTTGGATAATGTCAGTGATGTATTTTTATTATTTTTAGCTACCTCTGTGATTATAAACAGTTACAAACAGTTGGCATTTAACCATCTCAGGATACGCCCTAACCATAACACACTATGTGATTTGGTAAAAATTTTAAAAAGTACTCAACCACCTCAAACTATGGGCTTTTTTGGTCTTCCCCTGCCCCCCTTTCTTTCCTTCACCATTGGAATTCCAAGAGCACCAGGTACCCTGTTGGCAGGTCCTGGGCTTTCGGGTGCCCGTGTTGTGTTTCTCAAAGTAAAGTGGATTTTCCCATCACTGAGGGGGGGAAAACCACAATGGAGCTGCTGTCAACCCCCCATCCTCCTCCATCTCAGCAGGACGCGCCTGAGAATGTTATTATTACCTCTTCTCTTTCTTAATTCTAAATCCCATGGCTAATCTTTAAGACACACTTAACCAGCTAAGAGAAAAGTGCAGCGCGGCTTCAAAGGTTGGCAGTCCTGAGTTCAGCTTCAATTTTATTTCCTACTTGCTCCTGGAGGTTTTGACTTTAATGGCATCCCCTTTCTCAACCCTTTCTTCTGCTATCGCTTTTATTGTCCACGACTGCTGCACTTTGATATAACCCCCACCCCAATGTTGACCCCCAGGCAAGAATCAAACCCACACTCGTGAATGCTGGAATTCTTGGCCCACCACTTCTCATTCACATTCCTCTCACAAATGACCTCAAACATTCCAAGCAGGGCTTGCAGTTCCAGTAGTCACACTGGTAAATATTATTGGGCTACTCTGCACGACAGCAATTTTTCTCTAGTCATTTCAAACTACATGGTGATAAACCAGAACTGTGTGGATGCTACTTGAGTTTCTGTTTAATATTGATAAGGACTTCAAATTTAATATAAGACCACTTGTGATCAAGGGGACTAAAATGAGTCTTTGATATTGTGTGTGTGTGTGTGTGTGTGTGTGTGTGTGTGTGTGTGTGTGTGTGCTAGCTTCCGTGAGAGTGCTGACCTTTAACCTCCGTCACCCCTTAAAACTGTCAGCAGCAGCGCAGCATCTATAGCTGACGTGGGACAGAAACATGACGCACGTCAGGGCCAACATTTAACCAGGTCTGATTTAAATCCATACACCTGAATATGCATGACTGCACTCACCATCTATTTGCCACACAGTATGCAATGTCTGAATCAGCGGGCATTATGTGTGCGGTTATTGTTATCATGCACAATGCATTCAAAAGCAGGCATCAGATCAACAGGTGTCTGAGCAGAAATGTTATCCATTGATTATAGGGGACTGTTAATGGGTGTCCTTCAGGCTGGGTGATTACTGCGCTAGCATTCCTCTCACATTTCCCCATCAAGTTAATCTGCTTACAATTTATATTCATAAAACGCTTTTCTCTTTCCCCACACTCTGAGGATGCTCCTGCAAGCTTATAATTATTTAATTACATTCACATTGGTCACCACTGGAATTGTGTGCGTAATTAAGAGCGATCTGGACTGAAATGGTGTATGAATTAGTTATGAAGCAATAGAGAAAACACTCGGGGTGATTATCGTGTCTGTAACCGGCTTTAGACCACAACAAAAGTCATGGAGCAAAATATATTTGCACACAAATATTAATCACATTCACATAACCATTTAAGAAAATATCCCATAACGGTGTTGAGGAAGGTCAGTGAGTTGCTGTCTCTCGGAAAAAAGAACAAAAACATTGCTACAACATTGACTCAAAGCTAACATTAACTGAATGAAATTATAAGTCAGTGCTTGTGCCCCATTCAGTTAGCATGGGGTGCTTGTTAACTATGCTAAGCTATGTCTATACGGTCTATGCTATGACACATTTTCCTGTTCTTGTTTGTACACAGACAGCACTCGGCGGCCTCAAACAACAGAGCTATGATTGACTCATACAGGTTTCTCCTTTAAGTCACTCATCTGCAATAACAACTTAATAACTTAATGAGAACGCTATTCCACAGAAGATGCTTTGTGTATTCAAAAGCAACACACTCTAAGAGATAATCTTCATCACAGTTTCATATTTTTATTTACACGTGACCTTTTGTTGCATGTATGTGCATGTGTATGTGTGTGTATTTGGACTGTCGATATGTTCCTGGTGTTTAAAACGGATTATTGAGCTTAAAGCAGACAATAAGTGGCCCGTTTAGTCTGCCTGGAGTGTTTGGCTTGGCTACACACTTATCACAGAGGGAGGGATGAAATGGGGAGAGAGAGAGGCTGGGAGAGAGGGAGGAAGAGAGAGAGAGAGAGAGAGAGAGAGAGAGAGAGAGAGAGAGAGAGAGAGAGAGAGAGAGAGGAGCATGGGATAAAAGGTTTTTAGCCTCCACATTCATCATTGTATAGCTCTGTACCACTGCACCTCACTTTTCTGTAGGATGCTGTTCTGTGACCCCTAATCGCTCCAAGATGTTTACAGAGGAGTTTCATCATCAGAAGTGAATGCAGTACAGAGCCATGAGCAAGAGATAGAGAGCGAGAGATTTGAGAAAGAGAGAGAGAGAGAGAGAGAGAGAGAGAGAGAGAGAGAGAGAGAGAGAGAGAGAGAGAGAGAGAGAGAGAGATGAACTCCCCATCCAGGTGTTCAAAGACAGTACATGAGAGGGATAATGACTTTAAACAACATTCCATCTATTCCATCTCCTCACATAGATTTAACAAATGAGGGGAGATGAGAGAAGCTGTTAATAATTAGGAGGGCAACTATGGGAAATGTCAGATAATGTAGATATTCCATAGCAAATAGAAGAATTTTTAAGGGAAAATGGGTATGAAGCAGAATAAGATTTGACATTTCAAATGCTAAGTAACCCTCGATTTCTACTGCATCAACCACTGGTCTTTAATATATTCTGTCCTCATGTTTCAGTTGTATGCATGCCTTATTCTCTAGGTATTTTCCTATTGCTCTGAGACAAGTCAATTTGATTTTGCTGAAGAAGCACATGTCTGGTTCTGCAACAATGCCTCTGTCCACGTGGATATCTGTCCAGTGGACAGGGAACAAGTGGATCAGGGAGAAAGCATCTAAAGAATGAAACTGACATTGCCTATCCTGTTTTCCTGCAGCGACAGGAAATTGAACGTGATGTAGAGAATCGCTGTTTGTGTCCCATTTCAGATTGTATGGCTAGATCAGGTGTGGCTTTGTAATCCTTTTTAATCTAGATATTAGATTAGACCTTATATATGTGATTATTTCCCTGGGACCTATTCAGTGATTGAATGTGGCCTGTTCTATTATGTAACTACTTAAAGAGATTAAACTTTCGCCAATAGCCAACTTTAGCATTTCTCATTGTTGGGCTGCTGGAGTTGTGATGTCATGTGTTTGTTACAAGGTTGATAAGTGTAAGTGCATACAAATGCCTGAATATTTCACTGTGTGACAGCAGACTAAATTTATGCTGTAGGCTATGCAATATTCTTGGACTATAGCGTGCATGTTAGATAGCAGGCTTTCATGGGATGGTATGCCATTGTTGAGTGGGCTGTCTTGAAAACAGAAAGATATAATTTTTGAAAATGACAGCTTTATCAATTCCAATTCTCCATCTTCTAAACATTTATGTAAAAAAGTGTTTCTATTGTGGGCCTCCTTGAGGTAAATAAAAAGCTTTACAATTGCTTGATTTTTTTTTAGCGCTTCAGTCCAACAAAGGCTTGAATGCTGTAACCTCAAGACCACACAGTGGTTTTATTCAGATGATTTTGATTCATTTTCCAAGCATTCAGGGTCAGATAGTGGAAATCACTTGCAAGCAGTGAATGCCGAGCACCACTCCAAAAAGACCTTCCATGGGCCCTTTACAAAGATAATACAATAGGTAGGAGTGGAGGCTATACTCACATTCTTCTTCCAGAAATCCGTAATTATGGCTGTTTACAGTCCTACGGACAAAGAAAAGAAAAAAAAAATAGGTGAGTTACACCCAAACACACAAAACCTGAGTCATTATGAAGAATCAAGAGTCATGGTAGATAATGACATAATAATATATAATATACTGACTTTGACACTATGTAAAGATACATTGCAAAGGTTAGCCCATAGTTTAACTTCATCCTCTTACACACGTAGCAATAAGATAATAGATTTTTAGACTTATCATTTTCTGAGTAGCCTACTACCCTTAAAAAAAAAATATTTCTTCAGGCAGCGAATGAGGAGTATCTACTGTACCACAAACATGGCGCTGACACACTCATAGTAAACACTTGCCTCACGGATTAGCATTTTGTTTGTCTAGATTCAGATGTAGTATCCAGATTACAACCTTTTGAAACACGAAATTGGAGTATTTCTGGATGAAACCTGCATGGACACCAACAGTTGGAATCCCTTCCAACCACCGCTCCGGGTCTTGCAAACGGCCAGAGGAGGGCAGCCATCAGTAGTATGTGGATTGGCCAGAGTGCAGTTGAGTTGTGGAGGAGATTCCAGTCCGTCTCCCGCACATCTGACAGAGCGCGAGGAGCGGCGCGAGGGTTGGATGTATGAAGTAGATGTGTTTCTTACCTGAAGAAAACAACCGTGCAAGAATCACCAGAGAGAGCAATAAACAAACAAATCCTTCACATATGTTCGTCATATGTACCTTTGGTGGAACATTAACGGTACGCAGTACAATTTAACGGAATTTCTCAGAGCTGTTTCCCCCTCTGCCATAGGGGGGAGCAGTCATATGATAGCTTGAGGGCGGCGGCATTTCGCACCACCTTACTGTAGCTCACTGCCTGACACAAGTCCTGGGACCTCTTGAACTCTATATCGTCTCCTCTACTGTTTTCCGTGCAAACCCTCAACAGAACTGTACGAATTTTGGCTGGGGCACCGCAGCACACTCCCTCAAAACAGCACAGCCACAGTCTTGATAATAATTTTCTCACTTCAAAAGCGACGGATTCTCTTCACTGACTTGTTTTTATTCTCCATATAATGGGGAAAAGTGGACAGTCGGTGAGATTTGGAACCGGAAAAAGAAGACTCTCCTTACGAATGTCCACATCACCTGGACTCATTCTGCTGCTTGTGATCAACATTGTAACGGCACAAGGTAAGACTTAAACACCTTACAGGGACAGGCAGTTTCCTCCACAACTTCAAGAGATTAGGGTATAGACAATCATATTAAATGTGGTAAGTATTGTTGAAATATACTATTCTGTCATTGTGCAGTCCGGAATTATTTGCTCCCCCTTTTATATGTTAAAAGGCTAACACCTGTCCTCGGTTAGCCGGCAAACTAGTGTAGCACCTAATATTCGACTAAAGCTGCTGCAAAACCATGCCCACAGAAATGCGATATTGCCCATATTTTCCGTTATAGAAAATCTCGTTTGTCGCTTCATTATATTGGCGCGTTCAACACAGGGAAAACAAAAGTTAACATTAGTGTTATTCATCAGACAGTCATGAGATTATTATAGATATAAATGATTACGAGACTCTCGAAATCTTATTCCATAGCTGAGCGTGCCTCCATTGAATTGCGTCGAGCTCGCCGCACGAAGTACCAGAATGATTACGCACGCATCCATAGAATAGATAGATGATTGTTAACATTTGTAGAGGCATGGACTCATCACTGAGGTTTGTGTAAACAGCCTACATGAAGTCTGAATGGTGTGTAAAGCCCGTCTTTGGAAGACTTCTGATAGAAGAAATGAATATGTTTGAGTGCGTGATGAAGCCTTAAACTACAGCTTTAGTGGTCCGAGTTTATAAGTCGTCAGTAGCCTTACGTGAATGAGTGAGTGAAGTGAAACAGCTTGCCACCACTGTAGTCTCACTAAAATCATACCGGAGACACTTCATACGTTGGCCGAGTGTTAACATTTGGAATCTTCATTTGGGTATTTACGCCGGTCAGTTGTCGGTGAAAATTACAAGTCAATAGTAGTGAAATGGGTGAAGAGCGTATTTCAAATGCTAATAACGCCACTGTGTTCCACATATGTTCTTATGTCAGACGCATCGTAAACGAATTTTATATTTGCTGTGTTAGGCCTTTAGTAAGCAGCATCAAATCTGTTCTCATTTCATGTCTTCGGGCCATAAATGTCAAGTCTGGAACTAGAAATAACTGGAAATAACACTGTCGCTAGAACTGTAAGCGAGATAAAGTAGTCTCCCTTAGACCACAGACTCACTTCTACCCTTTTCAGTTTAGCTTGTTGTATATTATATTATAGTTTGAGCATACATTGTGCATACAATTTTGTCACCAAATTGTCACTATAACAATACTATAATAATAATAATAATAATAATAATAATAATAACAATAATACATTTATTATTATTATTATTATTATTATTATTATTGTAATAACAACTAATAGATATCCAAGGAACTTTTATGCAAGTTTGTTCAAAGAAATTAGATTAGCCTATGTTCTCATGAATCGTTACTTTGTCTGCAAATTAAAATAGATCTCAGAACTTTCAGAAGCACTTTTCTGCCTTTTTTCGGTTTAGTTCATGGCCTCAAGCTACAGTCACTTAAATCATTGTTGAGATATCAATACATTTTGAAGTCGGCCTATGTTTTTCAATGTAAATATGATTAAAACAGTAGTCTTCCATATGCTTTTGGAGATGATACAATGTATCTATGCCTCAAATTGCCTGTCTTCTCTTACTCTAAAAACACCTTTGAAAAATTAGTATGTTTTGTTAAATTTTGTCCCCAGGACACTTCTTTCATTTAAAAATCAGTTCTATAGATTACCTTTTTTTTCCGGAAAACACAAGCTTTCAGACTCAAACTTGAGATGTCAATGAATGTTAGCCATTTGTGAGAGGTCGGTAATTGTACTTAAGCCCTCATTGTTTACCAATGGGCTCCATTCTATAGCCATTAAAAAGAAAGACAGGCTGACCACTGTGGGAAGAATGTTATTTAAAGATTTTTCCAGAATAAGTGGCAGTCATCTCCTAACAGCGAGAGACAGTGCGAACCCCCTTTGGCCTATTAAAAACCCATTAGCTAAACCCACTCTCAATAATGGGTGATTGTGTGTCAAACAAACATAAGCTTAAAAACTCTCCCTCAGTGATTTGCTGACAGAGGGTGCATTCCCGAAGAGGCAGGTGCCAGGATATGTTTACTACTGTAGAACAGCCTTAAAGCAAGTAGTAGAGGAAACACGTTTTTTACACAACTTTCACCAACTCTTTCTCTGAACATATTGAGCCAGTCTCCTGGTAAAATAATAAATAAATAAATAAATAAATAAATAGGCTAAATAAATAAATAAATAAATAATAAAATGAATAATAAAAAAGTTTACATCCAACATTTTTTGTGCTTGGTAACCGTTGGCCTCCCTGAAAGCCTTGCCTGCTCTAGCTTGAGTTTGTGAATCTGGGCCCCAGTTGCTCAACTCCTCCTCGGCTAACTAACTTGCTGGGTGTCCGACGTCTAGCTTTGATCCGTCTAGTCCTTGACAATAACTTTGCTAGCAGTGACTCCCTACTATTTTGCAGCTGACCGCGAGCAGCTCGCTCAAAGGCACTCTTTGACTGTTTCTCCATGGCTTCCTTTGTGTGGAAGCCCCGGAGAGAAAAGCAATGGCAGGATTCCTCTTGGCACCATTGTTTAGGCAAATGCTACATTCATAGCCCATTCCCATAAACATATTCCAGAGTTGAGGCTTTGTATGTTTCCTGCTTTTCATAGCCAGCAGCAGCAGCAGCAGCAGCATGTGTGGTATTCATTTGTGGTATGAAAAAGTTCCCTGTGCAAAGTATTATTTGATAGAGACAAATATTTTCATTTTTCCCCCGTCTTTTTTTCTTACTGTTGTGATGCTCCTTGTTGCTTGGTTGGGAGGTCTGTTTCTTGGTTGTTTGCTCAACAGTGCTTCGTGACATGAGTAAGTGGCTTTTAAGTGAAGTGGCATTTCAAAGCTCAGACTTTCAGGCACTGTTTGGCAGGGAAACTCAGAAAGTTCCTGATCGCTTCTCCCTATGTATGAAAATGCATGGACGGCTTCTGATGGATGTCAGAGTGAGCTAACGAGTTGGATGGTTGTTACTTTTGTAAAGAGATGCAATCACTGATGTATGTTCTTCCTCTAATGTAACAGCTGTTGGGCCAATATGATTGAGCAAAACAGAATGCCTATCGTAGCTCCTTATGAAACTTTCTTTGATCTCCGTTTGTGTGCCATGTTGTTTTCATGCTTTGTAACTTGTCTAACCAAAGGGAAAATACAGTTGGTAAATAAAGTTATGTTGTAATCTAATAAGGACACATTTAATCTTCTTTGAACATTTTGTATGAGTATGTTTGGGGTTATTCATTGTACTTTACAGACTTGTTTTCTGTATTTAAATTGCATATAAAAACCCATTAAACTCTATATAAAAAGCTAGGATATTTTTTAATAGATACTTTTCATTCAGTAAACATATTGCAGTTATTGGAGCTGTCCCTGTCATTGCTGATGGAATTTTGACAAGGTTTGGCAGTCACTAATCTACTCATCATTCATAGCTTTATTCTCCCATTTGACACATCTCTCCCCCTCATCTCCGTCTCTCTCCTCAGTCTTTGCGCTCATGGAGATTTATTCCGATTAATTAAACCGCCGTTTAACAGCGGAGTTATTGTGTTGTGTGCCTGAATGAGCGGGTGGAGCGCCGGCGGTGACACAGAGAGTCAGACTGTCACTGTTGCATGCTGGGCCTCCCGCGCCATAAACACTGGACTCATAACACAGCCGAAGGCTCCCCAGCTCCCGCTTTTGTGCGACCAGACCCACAAAGTGGCAGCTGGGTGTGTGTCCGTGGGAGGGCTGGAGCTCTGTGTTCTGTGTGTTTTTAATGTGATTACGTGTCCCTCTGTTGTCTCTGATGAATTCACTCTCCTTCTCCCTCCTATGTATTGGATTGTATATACTGTACATGTTACATATATATAGGCCTATACATATTCCGTACAAAATATTTCAGTGAAGCAAAAGAATCTGCTTCTGCTGTTGGGTTGGAGTTGAATAGGGAGGAAAGCAATAATCATATAATCCTGTTTCCATAGCTTCAACCCCCGTGTTTGAATTCTCTCTCTCTCTCTCTCTCTCTTTCTCTCTCTCTGACTCTGTCTCTCAGTCTTGCTTACCCTCAGTGAAGCATGAGCCTTGTATGTTTCAAATGGCCGTGCTCCTTCTTAAGTAGCGTGGCTGGCCCCGGCCTCTGCTTACAGAGGGGCAGAGAAAGAGAAAGAGAAAGAGTGTGTTGGCCTTAGGAGAGCGGCCAGTCGTTCCTGGGATCCGGGGCTTTGAGGGCTTTCTCCGTCTGGAGGTCCAGCAGGCAAGCTTGGCAAGCAGGGCCGCTCGCAGGAAACGAGGGCTCAGACGGGTCGTTTTTAACCTGCTGAACCTAGGACAATGACAGAACAGCGGCCGGTTTTTGTCTCTGCTCAGGCCCTCAGTGTGTCAAGGGGGGGGGGGGGGGTTGCAGGGGTGGAGGGGAACGAAGGGGACCATGGTTGCCTTTGAATGTTTGGATTGGGGTGTGTTTGTGTGTATTGTGTGTGTGTGTGTGTGTGTGTGTGTGTGTGTGTGTGTGAGTATTGTGTGTGTATGTGTGTGGTGGGAGGGATGCTGAAGTGGGGTTTTTCTGCAGCTGAATGTGTAATTCTGCTGTGGTGGATAGGACGGGAAGAAAACAAGAAAGGAGGCATGCGACAGCAGGACTGATGGGCTTTTGTTTTCCGGCATGTTCATTGTGTGTATTGTGTTCTCGCGCACGTTAAAGTAAACAAATACGCGACAGCATGAGAAGGTGTCTTGTGCTAAATTCAACAGTCACACTGCTTTCAGGAGAAAACAAAAGGCGCACTGTAAACCCTTTCTGAGGGCTTATAAATGTGCTGAAGAGGGTCGCTGTGAGCTGGCAGTGTTAGAGTGAGCAGAAGCAGGAACAGGAACAGGAGCAGACTGGGCTCGGAGAAGGGAGGATTAAGCGTCTCTTTTCCCTTTCTTTTTCTCCAGCTCTCCACTTTTCTTCTCTTCTCTTCTCTCACGCCCTCTCTCTCTCTTTTTCTTTTTCTTTCTTTCTCACTCTATCTCGTGCTCTCAAGTCTGTCTACTCTGTCTTATTCCGTGCCATTTCAAAGCTAAGTGTGCATGGTAATCTTCCGACCGATCAGACCGTTTTACGTCAAAATGGTGACTGTAATTACCGTAATTATTACAGTTACATTTTATGTTCCTTCCGTGCGTTTTGAGTTCCAGCAGGCCTGCAAAAGGTTAAAGTTGCAGGCAGCAGGCAGCTTGCAAGGTTTCGGGTGCACAATAAGCGCTCTGTGCAAGGCGAGGTTAGTACAGAGAAGAAAGGGCCTCAGCTATAAAATATGTTACTAAACCCAAAGACATGACATAATTTGGCACAAAGAAAGAAAGAAAAAAATCTGCATATGGGCATATGGGAAAGGGACATGATTTGTTGGTCGGAACACATGTTGATATTAGTAGCATCCGGTTTGTTTAGCCCTGTTTGACCGTGAGCGTTCTCTGTACATGACGAAAGCATGCGGGAAAGGACTTGGCAGAGGCCGAGTGTTGTTGACAACACATTTGGTGCTTACTGATGAGTGCTTTTGATAAAACATTGTGCATTGTTCTTTGGCTCAGTTGTCTGGTGTCTGGAGTGGGCCTCGGTCCAAGGCAGCCCAGGTAGTTTTGGCCTGGGGAAGACATAGCTAAACTAATGACTCCTGAAGATCCCAGCCACGCTCCTTTTCTTCTGGGCAAAACGAGAGAGGAGGCCCGGTAATTAATCACCAAGACTGTCACACTCTCTACTATGGAGGGGAGTGGGAAGGGAGGGGAGGGGAAGGGGGGAACATTGCTGCGCAACTTCCACTTCTATTAGCAGTCCATTAGCAAAGGCCAGCACAAGTACCGACACTTCACGTGAATTCCTGAGTAAGAGCAGATGACATGTCTGTCAGCAGAATAGCTGCTCCATCCCCATAAAGCAGAAGAATAAAAGGGGACACTCATCCTTGCTGTGCTGTGGAGAAAGCAGGAGGGGGGGGCAGCTTGTGCCTTTGTACTTGGCCATCATCCATCAGTATCAGTTATCCATGACAACGCTAAGGCAATAGCTAGTGTAAAAGTGAGTCATGTCACACCTGTGTTTTGCTGGAAGCACGGTGGAAGTCTTGCTCCTGACAATCTGTGTGTTTGTGTGTGTGTGTGTGTGTGTGTGTGTGTGTGTGTGTGTGTGAGAGAGAGAGAGAGAGAGAGAGAGAGAGAGAGAGAGAGAGAGAGACAGAGAGACAGACAGAGAGAGAATGTGCAAGAGAGAATTTTAGAGAGACAGTAAGAGAAAGAGAAAAAAAGAGAAAAGAGAGATGGAGAGATTGAGTTTGTGTTTTGTGTTCAAGCCTCAGGCAATACAACACCTTCACCTCTGTTGAACATAGGTGTTCATTTGTGAGACATTCAGTGACTATTAAAAAAAAAAAAAAAAAAAAGACTACAGTCTGAAAAACATAATATGTTGCTAGTTTTTTTTATTTGCTTGAAATTGTGTTATGGTTTGTTATTACAGTCAATCTAAATCATAAAGCTTCATCACTGCATGTCTGACATTTCCAACTTGATTGCGTTATTGTTGTTTGATTATATAGCATGATTGCTTGCTTTATTGTGTTATGATTATGTACTCTTTGATTGTAGCCTACCTTCCTGGCTTTATTACCATCAACGCTTGTGAAACCAAATTACGTTACTGCTCTCTGCAAATTGGAAAGCAGTCTCAAAGGAAAGGCCTACATTCATTCATACTTGAAAGCGGATGTCACCATGTCGGCAGGAAGCCGCTAACAATATGACATGTCGCAGACCACCCATGCCCTGACCAAGGTTTTGAAGAAAGAGGGCACTCACCATGGCCTGCTTCAGAGCACATCTGCTTGTCATTTAACTGATGCCTTCCTGTTCTGTAATATCTAAAAGCATCTTTGAAATCAATCTTTGAAGAAGGCAGGGCTCACGGAGGTCCTTTTTTGAGGAACTAACCACTTTGGGTCATCATTTTGTCTCTTCGCTACATATATTCAGCTTTTTCCCCTCCCAGCTTCAGTGTGAACTTCCATTTGTATGCACCAAAACACACTGCGCCATCAGTGCTCTAGTCAAACAACTACGGAAAACATCTTTTTCTACTTCTGACATCACCCAAAGCTACTTGTTGCATTCACAGAATGATTGTCCATAAATTCTGTGGCTGCACTTGGAGTTGCACCCAAACCCTTCTCAGAACAACAAGAATCTTCAAAGCCCTCTTGAAGACAAGGCTATAAAACAAAACTAGGCTACATTTAAGAGGCCGGGATGTTGGATCTGGCAATGAAAGGCCATTCGCACTGTAAATGTTACCATTGCAATTTTGCTAAACTGGCGCTCAAATGGAAATCAGATTTTCCCAATTTAAAGCCAGCTGGTAACAGTTGGATGACATATACGTGCATTTTATGGGCAATCTGCCTGAGGCTTTAATGCCGAACCGGTCCCCTGAGTGGAATTACACTACCCTCCTTTGTGCTTATCAAGAACTTGCCTCTCTGAGGTTATTGCTATTTGACCTGATTTATGCTATCAGACATGGGGGTGCATTTCATGATAATGAGGTATGTTTTCCTACCCTCTCTCACACCAGAACGGAATCCCGGATTTTTTTTTTTTTTTTTTTTTTTACGGAATACCTTAAAAATGCAATATTTGATACTCACTCTAAATGGGTGCAATAGTATCCAAGAAAGTCATAATGTTCCTATTATCTTTCCATTCTTCACAAGACAGAGCAGGGCCAAAAAAAGGACAAGGTTATCATTACTTTGCGCTGTTGCCTGAAAACACAGGGGCTGTGCATTTCCTGTCTGTAACATATCTCTCCGTTTCTCGCTTCTTTTTTATCGCTGGTCCAGATGACCAGATGAAAGGACAGCGCAGATAACAGAATGCCTCCTCTGGCTTTTTATGGTGCCTCAAATGGGGACAGTTTATTTTCAAAGACTAGCCGGGGCTCTGACATGGTCTGTCTTGCATTAGTGCCTACTGCAATGCAATCTCTTACCGACGCTGCCTCCGTCCGCGCCGCTGTTCCCGGAGGCCATGGCATCAGACAGAGAGAGTACAGGGAAAGAATAAAAAGACGGCGGTAGGGGTCCCAGTCTTTCTTTGTAATTAGCTAGGCGCAACCAGGGGTTGAGGGGACCTCGTTTAGATTGGCTGTCCTGAATGAAGAACCCTCTCTTTCTCTCTCTCTCTCTCTCTCTCTCTCTCTCTCTCTCTGGGACACGGGGAAGTGATGCTGAGAAGAGGTCTGTTATTACCAGCAGCAGGTGCCCGCTGTGGAATGCAGGGAACCATGTTTGAAGATTTTACAAATATGGCTGTGGGAAAGCCTCTGGAGTCTGTCAGGCCTGATCTGAAGAGAGAGTTGTTCCTCAGCCTGAAGGGGGGAGGGAGAAATAAGGGATTTGAAAGGCGAAGAAGCTGTTGTATTTGATGTTTTTTTTTTGTCTTTTTCTTTCTCTCTGTCTGTCTCTCTCTTTCTCTTTTTTGGCTTTGTGAAATGTCATCCACACACAAACACAGAGCAAGATACCTTTTGTTTTGATAGAAAGAGAGAGAGAGAGAGAGAGAGGGAGAGAGAGAGAGAGAAACGAAACCCTGAAAGAAATCCAGATATCCCCCTTCCACTTTTTTTTTTTGATAGAACGCCATCTCAAAGTTCTGCTGTGCTTCCTCTTTAGAATGAGGGCGCGAAGCAATTTGGAGCCTAATTAAGGCCAATTTGATTCAAGTCGAGTCGCCAGTGCTGTAATCAGAGGAAGAGGGAGCCCATCCAGAGCAAACAGACTGTCCTCATCCCTAATGTTTGTTAGAAAGCATTATTATCTCTTGTTATTTTACTGAACCGTTGGGATGTAATAGTGTATTACTTGGCCTCGGGGCTCTGGAAAGTGTCACAAGTGTGGGAGAAGACTGAAACCCAAACCTGTGCCAACTGGTCTGATAGGATAGTAAACCAAAGAGGAAACAAAACACCAGGCCTCCACAGGAGGGGGGTTTACTATACTGCCAGATATAGCGGTGGTAAGGCAGTGCATTTGTCACAGGGCAATCAATCACTTGTAATCTATTGTCTCGAGCCTTCATTTTAAGGTCCTGTAAAGGAGACATCCAATCTGCAAGTAACATTCCTGGCACGGTTTTAGGGAACGTCCATCTCCATTGATTTTCAATGCTGGGATTATTTAGGCCTGTGATTAAAGTAGTGCAAATTGAATAGTTAGTTTGAACTTTCTTCATCGGGCGGTTATTGTTTTCCATCGATTCATTCCTGGTTTATGAATCAGAGAATTGGATTTGGGAGCACAGAGGATTTTTTTTTTATTTTTCTTCAGCGATGAGTTTTAAAAAAAAAGAAATTGCTGTCTTTTCAGTTTGGTTCACTTTAAGTCTCTTTATAGGCTCTTAAGCCACAGTTAGCCATGTTCTGGACCTTTAGCGAACATCAACAGGCGGAAAGGTCACAGCGAATTTCCAGCAATTTTCTACTGAATGCTAGAAAAGAAACTGCAGTCTTAGTTGTTATTTTTGTATTAGTACCAAATGTACTTAAGGCTCAGGTCCATAACATGCCATGCTGTAAGTAATCATCTAGCTCTCTAGGTCTCACCCATGCCTGCAGAGGTCCAGTTTAAAGAGAGTGAGAAGGCTTGTGTGACCCATTCAACACACATGTATTCACTAAGTGTATTATTGATGTTCATATTTATTTACAATCGAAATGCTCCTTGGCCTCTTTCCTGCCTGTACATGTGGACTATTTGTGTGTGTGTGTGTGTGTGTGTGTGTGTGTGTGTGTGTGTGTGTGTGTGTGTGTGTGTGTGTGTGTGTGTGTATTTGTAAGTGTGTTTGAGTTGTTTTGCTTGTCTGTGTGTGTGTGCTTTATTTGTGAGTTTGCTTGTGTTGTTTTGTATGTGCGTGTGCATGTGTATGTATGCATGTGTGTGTGTGTGTGTGTGTGTGTGTGTGTGTGTGTGTGTGTGTGTGTGTGCGTGCTTGTGTACAGACTCAGCTTAGGCTGACTGCTCTGATTGCCATGCTCCTAGGTGCCTGCCTGGGTTTTCGCTTCTCAGACTCAGCACTTTCATATGCCGCCGTGTCCAGAGCCGAATCCCCTGGGGCTGGATGTGCGAGCCGAGGCATGCTCCTCAGCGTTTAATTGGGATGCACATTCAGAGGGCCCAATTTGGTGTAAACCTTGACAAGAAATCCGTGTAAATCTTGTTAATGGCGGCACCAGGCCTTTTTTTCCCCTCTTGCTGGGGACTTGCTGAGTGGAGAGAGGAGAGAGTACAGGTTCTGACAAGTGCTGCATCACACACACACACACACACACACACAGGACACACACACTCACACACACACACACACACACACACACACACACACACACACACACACACACACAGAACACATACTCTCAATCTCTCTCTTTCTCTCCACACACACACACACACACACACACACACACACACACACACACACACACACACACACACACACACACACACACACTCTCTGTGACACACACACACACAGACACACAGACAAGAGAGGAGAGAGAGTAAAGATACAGAGAGAAAGAGAGAGAGACTCTCCACTAGCCATTACTTGCAAACATAAGTCGAGGCATTAAGCTATTTATCATCTAAGCAGAAGAGAAATGTAATTTCGGAGGGGAGAGAGGAGGTATTAGAGGGGGGGCCAGCGCTAAAAGACTGTTGCTCGCCTTTGTGTAGAAACGCACATCCCTACTGTGCCAGCTGCTTATCCCGGTTTTAAGGGAAAGCCATTAAGATTAGCCTGATTAGGAGAGCTCCCTGACTTCGGAGCACATCTTAGCGCAGGTTGCTCCATGATCGGAATAATGTGCACCGGAGATAAGCTGAGGTAACACCAAGAGGCAAGGCAGGAGTGGTGAGGGGGTGGGGGGGGGGGGTGTATGGGGGTTTTGGTGGTGGGGGGTTCTGCAGCTGTTTGTGCTGACTGTTCATCTGTTTATGCGCTCCGCCCTTCCAGCAGATGGAACATGTTAAGATGAAAATGGGGACTGTTTAGATTGTGTGGTTTAAGAAAGGGACTGTTGTCAACAGAGAATGCCTGCTTCCATTTAGCCACCTAGGCAGTATTTATTCACCGAACAGGCGGCCTGTGACCATATTTAGACATGCGTCTTTTCAGATGAATCTTTTTTATCTTTTGATCATTTTTTTGGGGGGGACAGTATATTATGTCTCAGTACATGGGGCCCCCTTGAAGCTTTCACAAGGCCATTTCTATCAGATCCTCCAGGAAGGATTTGAATGAACAGGAAGCCGGGTTGGAGGTAATTGAGCTGTGTTGTGGACAGGAGGGAGAAATCTATTTGTGTACCCTGCTCCTCCTCTGCCTTTGCCAACAAGCTTTAAATATTTACGCTGTACTCCTACTTGCTTGAGTATACATGTTTTTTTTCTCCTTTTTGTTGCTATTCAAGGCAATAGAAGGTGAAAGGTGAACAATTGCTTTCTGTCTGGACTCGAATGAGGTACATGGTATGGTTAGTGCGAGTAACAGATGGGACATTTACCTCTAGAGAAGGCTGCCGCTTTGGACTGGTGTCCGCTAACAGTTGGGACCAATTGAAGTGAGGCATATCAGGCTTTTAAATCTGAATTGTTTGTATCATATTACAGTCCCAGTGAAAGCTCACTGACATATGTATGATGGGAAGGGAGAGGAAACAGATCTGAAACTGTGCAGACCCGACTTGTGGTTTGTATCACTGAAGCGATCATGGCTAATTAAGCCGGTTACTGGTAATAGCGATTTGAACATAACCGTCTGAAATTCTCAAATTGGATTCACTCACACAGAGCATGAGGTCATTCAAATGGGGTTCCAAACATCCTCTACATATCTGGCAGGGAATCATTTCGAGAGACTGAGCACACTAACACAACTTCAACAGCTTTAGGCCTGTACACAGTCATATTTGTGTTGAAAACTAACTGCTCTTCTTCTGTTTTGAGGGGGTTTGTGAATAAGTACATCTGTGCAGAAGGAGAAATTAAAAAAAAAAAAAGAAAAAAAGTTTCTATCCTTCCCACCCCACCCCAACACACACAACCCATCTCCTCCCCTAAATAACATGAAATCATAAGCATTCCTGCCCGAGTCCTGGCCCATAATTTTAGGCAGTGGAAGGGGAAGCATGAAAGTCACCAGTGTAAACTGATACTCCACACTGCGGAGCCGAATCTATGACATATGCTCTGGAAACAAATTAGCCTTTCACCAAACGCAAAATGTAGGAATTCCTAGGGTTTAAGGCAGCAATGGTGTAAGCCGATCTTCAGTTTTTTGAAACTCGCCCAGTGTTCTGGTGGGGGTCTGTAGATTTATTTCATTCATGACTACCCCCTGCCCCCCACCACCACCCTTCGTTCTTTCTCACTGACTACTGCTCAGGCCGCTAATGTTTTTCTAATGTAAATCATACCCCCTTAATGGTTTCTTCCCTTCAATAACATCCTATTCCAACATTCTCAAAGTCAGCAGAAGAGTGTGTGTGTGTGTGTGTGTGTGTGTGTGTGTGTGTGTGTTTTCTTCTTGGGTGCAAGGAATGGTTAAGACTAATGACAAGATGCAGATGTAATTGTATTCAATTTGTCATGAAAAAAATAACTAATTACAAAGCATTAAGAGGAAGAAAAGGTTTTTGCTAAGACGTGACAGCAGAAAAAGCCAATTACTGTGCGAACGCGCCCACACGTTGTGACCCAGCGATGCCCACCTAATGTTCGGTGCAGGTCGTTTATTTCTGTAACTGCCTGCCACAAGCAAAAATAAAATACACACACGATCTGCTTCAGTCCTGAGTCAAGCCTCTCCGAAGGGGAGTAACTTCATCCAACTTCTTCACCCACGACAGCTGACTCGAGTCCGAGATGAAGTTCTCATCCTTGAACGTAGCACTCATCACTTTTCTGTAAAAAAAAAAAAAAAAAAAGATACAGTAATATTTAAAAAAAAACACACACACACACACGTCTCAAACTCTTTCTTGAGAATTAATTAGATTTTATTGATTGCTTTAATGAAAAATTAAAGATGCTTCATGCATAAGGGGAAAGGTGAAAAAGAGTTAGTTTGTTGACAGGACTGTGGGTTGAGCCTTGACAAATTAATTTGGTGCGTCTGGAACATTGAGCTCTGCTGTGTCTTAGTATACTCTGTGTCGGTTCATATATTTATGATGAACTATTAATCAGATGACACAAATAGCCATCGGAGGCAGATTCTCCTTTATATTTAGTGTCAAAGGAAAGAGAAGACGAGAAGAGAACATAAAAACACATCCCACGTCCCAAGTCCATTTCCCAGACTTCATCCAACTGGGCTATATAATGTCAACCACTCCTGACTTACTTTCTTACTTACATACTTATCTACAGTATTTACTTATGTACTTTCTCAGTCTGCCGTTGCAGTGAGCGTTTCAAGTCTATTTTTGGCAAAGCCAGGGTTGTTTTGCATGTGGGTGAAGGCTAATTCAGGCAAGAGCAGAGAAGACGGCTTGACGGCAACAGGTCACGACTGCGAGAGCGAGAGCAAGAGAGAGAACGCAGACCTCGAAGAATGACACAGAGGAAGGGTTTTACTGCTGCACACACTGTGGCAGGGCGTGACTGATGGTGGTGGTGGTGGTGGTGGTAGTGGTGGAGCAGATCCATGAGTGTGGGAGAGACTGCTTTTTTTTTTTCAGGAGGAGGGAAGAGATGGTGTGTCCGAGGCCAAGGGCCGAGGGAAAGGGGTGGAGAGAGGGAGGGGAAGGGGAATGGAGGAGGGACGGGGAGTGTGGGTGTGGGGGGCAGGGGGATCAGATGCCTGATTTATGAACCCTGAAGTGCAGGCATTTTGCCGTCTGGGCCCAGTCCTCGGTGTTGTCTCTCTGCTTCGCGTGTCTGACATGTTTGTCGCTTCTGACTGAAGCTTCCCTCCCCCTGTCACCGCATATAATGAAGATGTAGAAACTTAGACACGGACGTTAAACCCGAAAAAAGAGACGTCTTGGAATGTCTTCATTTGGCATGCTACATATGTTGGTGTTTTTCTTACTTGGAATCATAGAGAGCCATGAATTAATTGATGGTGATTTAAGAATAAGAATACAAACAATTACAAAAAAACGACGACAAATTTGTATAAAAGAAAACTAAAATATTTGAAGAAATCTTTTTTTTTTAATTTGGTATGTGTATGCTAATGTCTGTGGTTTCAAAAACACGTCATACCGAGTATATTTTTAACAATGACTCTTCCCCCATGCATTATCGGCTTAGCCAAATACTTTTGGTCACTTGGCTAGTAATAGAGGTTTGTGTTTCTGCAATGTTTGTTCCCATTATGGTTCATTAGAATTGAGAGCATCTGAAACAGTAGCCTCTGACAGGGGTGATGAACAGCGCCTGGAGTCTCCGGTGGTGTCCTTTGTACCATATTTATAGAAAGGGTGTGGTAGCTCAGTCAGAATGACAGCCTGCCGCGCTATTGTGTGCAGTGACAGTAATACTTGAAAAATGAGCGTGCAAGAGTGGCCATTAGTGGGGTTTAATTGGTTTTATTCTTCTAGTTCAGATTACATAAAATTAAAAGTTATGGTTAAATTGATTCTGAACAGATTTTTTTTTTTTTTTTTAAATGCCAGCTCTGAATAATATGCCAAGAATCAGTCAAATAAAAGTATTACTTTTATATTTATATTAATATTATATTTACTGTAGCTTTCAGTACATTATGTATTTCATGCTAGTGTTGGGATCATACACCGCACAAGTGTATATAACACCTAGACACAAAAATAAGACTATAAACGCTGCTGTAAAACATCAAAACTTTCAATCAGTCTTTCAACAAAATGGAATAAAATATTCTCTTCACAGTCACCGCCCGGCCCAACGTTGAGCATGTTGACAATAAATCAAATTCTCATAAATCTTCCATGACGATAAGAAGAAGAATAAAAAAAAAATCTTTCAAAGCACATCTCAAACTGTGCTGGGTTACGTCCTTGTACTCGCGTCTTCAGGAGCTGAAGCCCCACAGTGCGTCCCGAAACACGGGGGCTGGGTCTAAAGGGAGATAGTGTTTCTGCTTAACGTGCAATTCAATCCCTCTGTCTATCTTCCTGTGATGTAGAAGACCATGGGGAGACACAGCCCCGATCGGTGCATTTTTTAATGGACTTTTTATACGTGGAAGCTACTGTTTCCAAAGCTTGCCAAGGGGAGGGGTAGGCTAAATCATTGCATCTGGGACAGGTATAGTCTGTTTAAAAGCTGGCAGAGCAGTACTCATTTTTTTTCCCCTTTTTTTTTCCTCCGCTTTTGTTCAGAAGCTGGTGGTTCTCGTCAAGATTAGATCAGAGGCTGGTAACATGGTCCAGATGTTCCACTGGCTGTGGTAGGCCACTGTCAGGCAGCAGCAGAACAGGGAGGGAATTCAATCTTACAGACAAAGTGATGACTGTCCCCTCCCCCTCCTTTAATGTCAGTCACTTTATTAGGTTGAACCCCAGCATGCTAGACATTTTCCTTGTTGTAACAGCAATCTTGCCATGACTGTTTTGTTTATGTTTACTAGATTTAGGGTTTGTTTTTGGCTTGTGTGTGTGTGTGTGCTTGTGTATGGAGAGGGGGGGGGGCACTTTATCTAGATAAGGTTTATGTCCATATTTCTACTAACTGAAAAATGGACAGACTCCATCCATTGTAGTTGGACCAAGTAAAATGGAATAGAAGGTTTTAAGATTTTCTATTTTACAAAAAGAGGCAACTACTTTTGATTGACAGATATTGATTGGCTAATCGCCTAGCTTCCCCATCCAGGAGCCTGTGGTCTTACATCCCTGAAGGCTTGTAAGCTTTTGGTCTCTGATTCCACGGCTGTTGTTTGTGAGTGCAGCGATCTCCAACCTGAGAAAGGGAGGGAGGGGGTGGGGGGTAGGGGTTTGGTTCTGGAAACGCGCTGATGGCCATCTGCAACGTTTGTCAGCAGCCATCAATTCCATTACGTGCTTCTGTGTATCTGACCTCTGCAATTCTGCTTTCTCTCTCTTTCTCCATCTCTCTCTCTCTCTCTCTTTCTCTCTCTCTCTCTCTCTTTCTCTCTCTCCCTCTTTTTTCTCTTCCCCTCCGTCGTCTCTCTGCCTCTGAAGGAGAATGACCATTTAGCAAGAGGGTTAGCATCCTAATTGACAGGCCACTCTAAACAAATCTGCCCTGTCTGCCCCCCTCCTCCTCCTTAGCTTTGGTCCAGATGCCCTCACTCAACCCCGCCCTCCCAGGGCCTCCCTCTGACAGTGTAATCTAACTAATGCCCCCTTGTGCTCGCCGGAAAGTGAATTAAAAAGAGAAAATTCAATACCTTATCCATCGGATGGCCTGCTAGCGCACGCATTAGCCGTTTCTCCCCAACCCCTATAATTGTGTTACATGACTTGGATGCTGTAACAATTAGGAGCTAACACTCTCCCCGTTGTCGTTTATCTCACCCTGTAAGGACCTCTGATGTGGGGGGTGGGGGTGAAAAGGTGGGGTGTGTGTGTGTGTGTGTGGAGGTAAGGGGGTGTGTCAGATTAGGGCAATTCTGAAACACAACAGAAGGAGGAAAAGAATGCGCTAATGACATTGGGGTAGTACTTGATATTTTTTTGTTTTGTTTTGAGTGGTAACATTCTTTTTTAAAGTCTTTTAAAATTTCTGGGGAAGTAGTTTTATTCCCAGCCCGTTACTTGCAAAGTTATCTGCCATAGCTTTTATTCTTCGACACCCAACGGAGTAAGTTGAGGCTCAACAAACGCGAGAATGGCGCAGGAGCCACAGACAACAGCAAAGAAAGAAGACAAAAAAAAAAGAACTGTTTTATTTTCATGCTCCCTGGGAACCAGTGAGTCTCACAGCCTCAGTCTTCCAGACTGACTGATAATGTGAAGCAGTCTTGATGGCGTCTCAGAAGACAGCTGGTGGTGGTGGTGCTGCTGAGGCGTCTCTATACTGGGGTTCGGCTGGCTGGCTGGCTGGCTGTGTGTTTAGCAGAAGCACCTCTCTGCACAGCTTCTTCTGCGTCACACAAGTGAGTTGGCAAGAGACTCCTACTGGTGTGAGACTTAGGGGAGTGATCTGTTGCCATGATTGACAGCTGAGCGGGTAGTGATGAAGGCATAGATATGCCCCCCCTCCTCCCACCCCATATTCCCTAAAATAGAGAAGGTATGTTTCCTATGAATAAAACATGACAAACTATGATACTGTTTTTCTTCTCCCAGTTTCAAAGCTCTTTGTTCGGTGTCTTTTGCTGTTCTAAAGCTTCTGTGGCTGTATACATGTTAACATTCAAGCACATGGCAAGCACAGTTCAGTCTGAGTTAAATGACATGAAGGGTTTGCTGTATTATAGTGTTCTTGAGAGTCTTCCTGTTTCCCTGACCCAGTTTTAGCATTTGGAGAAGATGTCAGAGTTTCGAGAGCTGTGTGCTTGATGGGGTTATATCTGTGGAGATATTAATTTATTTATCTTTCATTGGCATATCGTGATGGGAGATCATATGGTTGTTTATAGATGTCAGTGTTTCTAGGGTTGTAGAGTTGTCTTGCTTTGATAGAGATATGTGTTTCTATGGGGATGGGTATTTATTTCTCTCACAGAATCACAAAATTATATAGGCTGCTTGTTTGAGTTGCTGCTTGTTTTTCCCAGTAAAATTTTATGTGGCATATGTCAGATATTCAGTGCAAAAATTTAGCTTCTTCTGTATTTTAGTTACTTCTACTTTTTTTATAACAAATATGAATAAAATACTTTGGTTTCAGAGCAAACATAGCCACAGTCGTCATAATACTCTCTCTGCTTTCTTGGTTAAAAGCTGTTTGTTTTTGCTAATGAGTTTGATCGTCATTAGCTGCCATAATCCTATTAAAATGCACACCGAGGGATTTCTGTTGCTGTGTGTGTTTTCTGTGGGGTTCTAAAATTGACTGTCCACTGAGATCATATGGGTGCCTTATTAAGCTTGTTAAGTCGTGTTAAATCCCACCCTGATGTGGCGGCTCCGCTCACTGTGTCACATCGCCCGGAGCCAGAACGACAGCCCGAAATCTGCAACGTAAATATCCAGTTTAACACCCACCAAGAAGCCCACAAGAGCTGCCACTGTAAATCCCCATCAAGCAACATGACAGAGCCTAGACTGACTCATGACATTGTTAGGTGGGAACTTCTCAGTGCTGTCAGGGCATGTGGATGCTCTGATGATTTATGACTGGGATTGGAGGGATGATTTATGATGCGGATCCGTAGTTGCGGTAACTTTGAACAAAATCCTTTTGTTTTGGCCGGAACGGCACTGCGGTTTGTCACCGTAGTAGACCCTCTGGAACGTTCTGTTTTGAAGGACGGAGCAGAGGAGAGGGGGGAAGAAACGATTTGCCTTCAACCTACACCCCCTACACCCCCCTCAGGCCCCCCCCCCCCCACACACACACACACACACACACATACTCACAATCACACTCACACTCAGACACATGCACACTTGCACATGCCTCTCTCTCCAATTCCCAGAGATAACCTCACCTTCGTTTGTTGATTTACTGCGTGACTTCTGGGTAAATAGTTACACTTTCCTGTCAGGGTGTCCTTGTCCGTCCCATGCAGTGCAGGTGATCATGAGGGGAAACTCCAGTCCGTTCCCTGCAGTGCTGGAGACGGATCATTACACCCCGAAACAAATGGGCCTCTTTTTGGCGGGGCTCTGACTAGCTTGTGTCTGTTAGCGGGGGCGACACAGTTTGATTACAAAAGCTGTTTCGTTCTCTACAAGTCTGTGTATATGTGATCCCTTCTGATGTTTGTTTAGTCAGACATGTTTAAAAAGACAAGACTGCCCCATAGTGAGCCTTGAGGGGCTCTAAGGCCACAGTTCTGGAGTCAGTAGAGGACAGCAGAAACTGGCGTTTGCACATCTAAACGGTCTTGGTGCTACATATTGTTACGAGTGTGCTAGCATGGTTTGCATTAATAGACTGGAGGCTGTGGCACCACACTAGGTATGGAGTGGCTCCATCAACGGAACGAATAGCATCAACAGATGCCTCGAATCAACCTGGGTTGTAAAACGTTCCTCTGGTGGTCGACAAACTGGCAGAACAGCAGTGGGTACAGTGGAGTGGGGATTTCTCAATGAGGCGGCCCGTCCACAATGGCTGCCTTTGTTCCAGATGGAGTCTGGCCTGTTTTTTTTTTTTTTTTTTTTCATGACATCACCCCACTAAAGATATAGATCCCCCTCAACACACACACACAGACACACACACACACACGGAGACACACACACACACACACACACACACACACACACACACACACACACACACACACACACACACACACACACACACACACACACACATTCTCTACTTTAGGAATCGGTTTTCAATATGTGAAGGAGCGAGAGGAGAGCACAGTAGCACACATACACACTCCACACACACACACACACACACACACACACTTCAGAGTTCTGACGCAAAGCGTATAAATGGGTGCTTGTGGGGGGTGGGTAGAGAGATCCACGGAGAGTTTGTGCTTGAGTTATGGACCTCGTTTGTTCTTCCTCCACTCCACAGTCAAGGAAATCATAAATTGCCTCGGAGAGAAATTACAACAAGTCCAGAAGTCCTCTTTAAGAATAGCTGCCTTTGTTTGCCAGTATAGTCTGCAGCCCTCCTTCCCTCGCTCCCTCCCTCCCTCCCCCCCTCAATGGCTACAACAACAACAGCAACAACACTGTATAAAATGTTATGTGCAAAGAATTAATTAAATCCCGTAAAAACCTTTAGTGGTTTAATGGAAAGTGTTGTTTTTCACACAAATGTTTGTGTGGAGCTCCCCGCCCCCCCTTTCCTGCCCCATTCCTTATTCCTCACAGGCACCATAACCATTCTTCATCCTGCTCCCCTCTTCCTCTCGTTATGGGATGCATTTCACACACACACACACACACACACACACACACACACACACACACACACACACACACACACACACACACATACTCTCCAATCACTTTGACGCAGACCCAGATTGTGCTTTACAGTTCCCCCTACTCCCTCCACACTCAAGTACAGTAACTACCACAGTGCGAGTGCCTATATGATGTCAGTTCGTTTTTTTTTATGGAGCCAAATAGTAGTAGGCCTATGCATGTACCTTGAGTGAGAAACGTGTCCTCGCACTCCGCTTCGCTGAGCATGCTGGGAAGGAGGTCATGGTGGGCCCTCTGGGCGCTCAAACTCAAGGTCGGGCCGCGCTGACATCACCCCTGCAGCGACGTGCGTCACCGTGCCTTGTTGTGAGGAAATATGGCTCACATTCTGCATACTTCAGTGCACCCCCCTCTGCATGCATGTGTGTGGTCCCGGGGAGAAGATAAGGAAGGTTACCTGACCTGGGCAAAATGGCACCACTTTATCTTCCCTGCCTGAAACTGCAGATACTACGGGGGTCAAGCAGTGTCATGTAATGATTGGTGTAAGATCATATGGGGCGTTGTTTGCCTGAAACCTTAAACCGTACAAAAGTTTTTTTCTTTTCTTTTGTAAAGACAAAGAGTCAAACCAAGAGCGTATATGAGGGATTTCAAGTAACTTTAAGTACTAATACATTAGGATGGTACTCTATATATTGTAACTCCTGTTAACTACTATCCATATAGCCTGTAATATCCTGATTTCTACACTCACTGTGTTGGCAGTGTTTCAAACACAGTTGCTCATTTAAACGAGGCGAAACTGTAGGCTTTAAGTGTACAGTTAGTGCTCTTTTTGCTGGTGGCACACCCTCTGCCACATTTGAATATTTCAATGGGCTTTTGATGCAAGCACAATGTTGCCTTTCATGGTCTTTTACTCTGGTACACACACACACACACACACACACACACACACACACACACACACACACACACCAAACACGCGCTGAAGACACACACACACACACACACACACGCTGAAGACACACACAAACATACAAAACACCCATATTCTCACTCTACCTCCCAAGCACACACACACACACACACACACACACACACACACACACACACACACACACACACACACACACACACACACACACACACACACACACACACCTCATCAATCTTCAAAACTGCATTTGTTTGTTTTTCTTTTCAAACCCCTTTCTCTATTATGGCTTTCCTTTTGAAATGTGTATAGCGCTTCAAGAACAGCCTAATATTCTGCCCCCTTAGTTCTACTAGTGGATGTCCTTGCCTCACATTTTGCTCACTCCCTCACCGGCTAATTGGACGGATGAAATGTAGTTGGAGGAGGTAGCTTTTGTAAAAATAGGCACCTGCTTCACACTCTTTTGGTCTGTCCTCGTCAGTTTCACAATGGTGTCTGAAGTACCTGTCAAGTCGGACCCGCTGTGATTCTCTCGGTGGAAGAAAAAGGATAATTGCCCTGAGACTCAGAGCCTATGCTTAAATTGAGTTTTTAGACATCAGTGGGTCTATTTTTACTGGCAGTAGTTAACCCTTAATGGTAATGTTAACGATAAGTGTGCTTTGAACTTTTCTATTACAGGTATCAATAGGCTTGCACATTGGACTGGTCATTTTCATACAAGAGGTCTGATGCATACAGCTGTCTAAATGATTATGCGAAAGAGGCATACAATATCTCCTACTGCCTTTGGTGCAGGTCCAGTGCATTATTGAGAGAGAGAGAGAGAGAGAGAGAGAGAGAGAGAGAGCAGTCAGCCAAGGTAGAAGGAGTTTGGGATGCGTAGATTTATCAGCTTTGTTTACTTGTGATGGGATGTGATATTCCTAGGCATGCCTGTTCTTGCTTCTGAGAACAAAAACATCGCTGGCTGAGCAGGACGAAAATATTTGAATTTCAACATATGCGGCTGCATTTTTTATGTTGTTTTGTTTTGTTTAGCTTTTGTTTTGTTTTTTTGCTTTTCAGTGCCGTAGCCAAGCTACCCGCAGACTGAAAACTATGATGCATAAACGCACCTCTTCTCCACTGTGAGTTTATGCCACGTGGTTCTTCTTCTTGCCTCCTCATTAAAGGGGGACACTGTCTGGGTGGCCTTGTGCTGTTTTATTTCCAGCTTTGCAGTGGAAAATGGAACTGTAGATACAGCCTTTGTGACAGACGCACAGTACAGTTCTCCCCTAGTATCCGTCTGAGACCATTATCAAGAACGTTCTGGAATGCCTAGCCGGAACGTGTCTTGAATTGTTAATGGTAACTGGTAACTCATTCATAATTGTTTGGTTCCTCGTTTGTTGTCTTTGTTCACCCATGTTTGTGTTTGTGTCAATTGTATTATTTGTGTAGCGTATTTCGCTCTGTGTATTCTAAGTTCGAGGCCATTACTGTGCCTGTTATGCCATGGTGTGACTAAAGGCAAGTGATTGAATCTGATGGCTCCTGTTGGGGGGGTGACTTCATTTCGATCCGTGTCTGCTCTCCCACTCTCGCATTTTGTCTCCGCTACAGCTCCTCGCATTAATGCCACAGCAGATGAATGTATGTTGATGTGACGAGGGGCCCGAAATGGCCACGAGTCAGCCCATTTGTGCTCCCCTTCCCCTTCCCCTTCTCCAGCACAGGCAGGATTGGAAGCAGAGGAAGAGGCAGCCAGGCAGAGAGGGAGGGAGGGAGGGAGGATGGTGAAGGGAAGGGAAGGGAAGTCGTCATCCTCTCATGCCAAGAGGCATTGGCGCTGCAGGCGGTAGCGCTCTCTGAGTCGCACGTACAGAGTACTCCTCTGTGCGGCTTACTCCACAGCTAACTCTGACCGGCTCGCCCTCTCTTCCTCTTTCTCCTCGACCCTTCCTCCCCCTCCCCCTCCGCTTCATCACTCCACCCCTCCTGCCCTCTGTTCCCTCCACAAACACCAGTCCTCGTGTCCCTCTAACCCATAACGTCCCCTCCTCACGTCCGAGGCTCCCCCCGATCGCGGGCACCAGTTATTCAGACGAGTGGGCCGGAAGGGGTCGATTGACCTCTGTGATGTTGATTAATGTCAGGAGGCAGCAGCAGCAGCAGAGAGAGAGAGAGAGAGAGGAGCCCAAGGGGCTCAGTTCAGCCAGTCGCCCCCATGCACCTCCCTGGCCATGTCTCTGCTCTTGCACGCACACACACACAAACACACACACACACACACACACACACACACTCAAACACACACACATACATACATACACACTCACACTCACACACACACACAAAAACACACACATACAGACACACACACACACACTGAAAGATACACTCATTCAGTATACCTCTCTCTCTTTCTTTCTCTCTCCCACATGCACATATACTCACACACACATTTTTACACACACATACTCATAAAAAGACACACATTTATATTCAAACACACACAAAGTCCCTCACACACTCTTTCTCTCCCTCTAATGCACACACACACACACACACACACACACACACACACACACACACACACACACACACACACACACGTTCCTTTTCTCCTGACCCGGTGGCAGTGACGGTCCACAGGAATAATTGATTACGAGCGGGCAGCCGTCGAGAGCCGGGCAACCTCAGAAACTCGTTGTGACACGGAAGCCCGCAGGAGTGGTCCTGACGCTGGGCTGAGGTGGCAGCGGCCCCAGGGGAGTGGCAGGGTGCGAGAGAAAGGGAGCGACTGAGAGAGAGAGAGAAAGAGGGAGAGAGGGAGAGAGAAAGGGAGAGAGAAAAAAAAGAGAGAGAGAGAGAGAACAAGAGTGAGAGGGAGCTGTTTGTGCTGTTTGGCATGGGTGAGCTGAGAGATGACGTCGGTGGAGAAAATAGGGTGTGTTCTCTCTCCTTCACCGTCATCCTGCTCTCCTTCTCTCATCCTTCTCTACTTTTCCCTTATCCCTCTCTCCGCCTCTCCCACTTCTCCCGTTTATAGGTAATGGCCCTCTGGACCAGTCAGATTTCCGTTGTTGTGGTTTAAGAGATCTCATAACCAAATGAGTTTATGACAAGGGGCTCTCACGTTTGCACACGTTTAAGACTAAGCTTTATGGAAGCTGCCTGGAGTAGCACACAAGGGGATGCTACGGCAACCGCCAGGATAGCGGAATTTGAATTGCAGCTTCTCTCCCCCTGGAGTGCAGTATTCGTATGCACACTATGATATTCTAAAGAATCATTGGTTCAGACACGCCGATGGAATCCTACAGTATACTACATCCAAGGCTTTTCCATAGCCTATCATAGGAAGCATCGCACAAAGCAGTAAGACCTGAACATGCAATGTAGTGAAACTGCTGCAAGAAGTGAAAATAAATCAAACATGCTAGATTTATTTTTATTTGTGGAAAACACAATGTTGTGAATATAATTCGGTGAAGATTATTCCGAGAGCATCTTGAAATGTGGAAAGATGAATGCGAAAAATTATGTTTTGCCTGGTGAGCAGCAGATGCTGTTTTCACAGTATGTAAAGTATCAGTTGATTTTAACATGAACAAAAATAACAAATGTAAGACAAATATAAGAGTTCACTTTAATAAATGAGGCAGTTTAAAGTTGATTACTTAAATATTACCTCTACATTTCATTCGCTTCTGTCTGATAATGCGAAACAAAACTAGCATTTCCTCTTGGGGTATAAATCCATTTGCACACAAAGAAAGACTGTTGCCTTATTCAAATGGTCCCACAGTACAATCTCTTAAATGCTCTTTTACAGTGTCAAAAAGTTCTAGCTGGAAAAATAAAATGCACAATTTTATAGCTCTGTACTTTTTTCCCATACTCTTTCGAACTTTATGACATGCCAGAGGCCCAGCAGTGAATGATAATTGTTCCAAAGTATTTAGATTTTTTATTATGTATTATATTAGGAAAAAATGAGATACATTCTTCCACTGGAACAGTCTCAGGTAGCATCCGACTGATCAGAAGTTTTATCACACATTTTTTACCGATTTAGTGAAGAATATAAAACTGGCGGTGACGATACAAACATCTCAGTTTTCTACCCTGCAGGCTTCAAAGCTCGAGCCCACACTTCTGTCTACAGCCCACAGTTCTAGAGTGTTTGCAACTTCATCTAGTATGGGTCTTTGTTGACAAGACATTTAACCTCCTAGCTATTTGTCAGTGATTGGCAGCGTGTTTCGTATTTAGTGTGTGTGTTGCTGTGTCACCCCTCACAGCAGCGTTGAAAACAAGTTGATAAATAGATCTCCAGTTTGCGTTGGTCAGCATCCCAGACATGTTAGTACACTGAAGTCTTGTTCATGTCTAACTCTGCATCTGTGTGTGTGTGTGTGTGTGTGTGTGCTGTGTGTGTGTGTGTGTGTGTGTGAGTGGGGGGGTGGCTTGGAGGGAGGGGGGATGGATGTTAGAAAGCTTTCTGTTCTTTGGGTTTTCTCATACTTTCAGACATAGAAAGTATTGTTCTCCATAAACTTCCTCCCTTTCTCCCTTCTCTCTCCCCATTCCCCTTGCCCTGTGCCTAAACGTCTCTCTCCCTCTCTCTGTCTCTTTCTCTCTCTTTCCCTCTTTTTCTCTCGCTCTCTTACTGTTGAGTGATTGAATGTTTTCTTCTTTTTTTGGCCCCCATTGTGTGCGCATCCTGGGCCCACACGCAGTCTAAAAGTCAGTAATCTCCCTGCTGCCACGCAGTGAAGAAAAAGTCCTGTGTAGCCCCTGCAATTAGAGACAATCGATGGCTCACCCCGTGGAATCACTCAGGGCCGTCGCTCAGATGTGGAGGGCTGATGAGTAGGCCCTCCCAGTCTCCATAAGGAGGCCTGGTGGGATGGCTAGTGTGACAGGTCGGGCCCACACAGCCCACCATTACGCTAATGTTATGCTTAGCCCCTCTACTCTGTCTTACTTGCTTACTGTCTCTTCTCTCTCTCAATCTTTCTCTCTCTCTCTCTCTCTCTCTCTCTCTCTCTCTCTCTCTCTCTCTCTCTCTCTCACTCTCTCTCTCACACACACACACACATACACTCTCTTCCTTTCTCTCTCTCTCACACACACACACACACACACACACACACACACACACACACACACACGCTCTCTCTCTCTCCCTCTCTGTCTTCCTCTCTCTCTCTGTCTTAAACACACATACACACACACACAGACACTCTTCCTCTCTCTCACACATACATACTATCTCTCTTTCCTTCTCTCTCAATCCTTTCCCTCCACACAACGCTAACTAGCTTTAAGCTTTTTTGATTGAGATATTAATTTCACTGTCTGCTGGTGCTCAGAAATAGGGATTGTGGCGGGCCGAGGTGAAGGCTGCCGCCCGAGCCGGATGGTGGATGGCGGTTTGAATATTCATGCCTCGCCAGGGAACCGCTGATTGACCAAGGCCTGGCCCCTTGCGAGCTTCCAGCTTCGCCGGCCTCGTCATTTGTAACCCCGGTCGTGTTTGGTCCTCTTCTCCTCCCCCGGATTACCATAATGTGACGGGGCGTTAATGAGGCTGCTACTGCGGCGGTGATGGCGGCGGCGGCGGAGGGGCTCCTGCCGTTAATTAAACCCACCACGCTGGCAGATTAGGTGTAGGACGCGAACCTTTGTCAAGGCGAGTTTTTGGAGAGGCGCAGGGGCGGACAGGGAAGGTGGGTTGTGGACTAATCCTCGCCACTCTCCTGAGGACTACAAGGCTTTACGCTTTAGTCTATGTTTGTGTGTGTTTGTCAGTGTGTGTGTGTGTGTGTGTGTGTGTGTGTGTGTGTGTGTGTGTGTCAGAGAGAGAGAGAGAGAGAGAGAGAGAGAGAGAGAGAGAGAGAGAGAGAAGATCAGAGATGAAGAGGAGTCTGAGAGGGTGACCAGAGGTCTGTGAGCGGACTCCAAACAGTAGACCAGCACAGTATTGACATGGAGCCACAGCACAAGTCAAAGCTGCAGGCCCTTATGTTCATATAAATACATCATGATCTGGCTTGTTTGTGTACAGAATCATAAAAGTCCCCTCTTTTAGACTGTTTTTTTTTCCCCTGTCATCTCATGGTCCTCTTTTATCGTCCATGGCGAGGTCTTTGGGAAGAGTTGTGGCTGTGCGTCCTTGGGAAAGCCCTAAAAATGTACTAAACACCAACAAAGCATAGGGGATTGTCAGCAAGAGGCAGTTAACATGCTTTAGTGGAGGAAGCATCATATAATGTCTCGGTCAAATTCAAAAATTGTATAAAGGCAAAGTACAGAAAATGACCCAAAGTAAACTGGACAGAACAGATGGAATAAAATGAAAGGCTTTCTGAGCCCTTGCCCCCCCCCCCCTCTCTCTCTCTCTCTCACTCTTTTCTCTTAGGGCTGATGAGGTAAACGGACATTTTTCTCGCCCACTTTGTTCTGCAGCCATATATCTAAGGGCTACTGGCCGTTCCTGTTTTTAGTGAGGGGGAAAAGCTTTAAAGGGGGTCAGGCACTGACAGATACGATCTGCTCGGTGGACAGAGTTCAGACGATGTCATGTCTTTGATCCATCTCCTACCTAGCTGGACTTCAAGAAAGACCATGTGAAAAAAGGGCTCTGTTTCATCAAACGTTCTTTTCCCAGCTTATTTATGTGGATGAGTCGCCTGTTGTGACATGTCTGTAAGCATGTTCAGGGACATGTGTGCATTCCTGCTGCTGTCCATGTTTCTGTGTGTGTGTGTGTGTGTGTGTGTGTGTGTGTGTGTGTGTGTGTGTGTCTTTGTGACTGAAGGTCATGCTGACTTTTTTGTTTTTGAGGGGAAAGCTGGTCACATTTTTTAAGAGGAACAGTCAGCCTTCCAGGAGGCCTGTGTTCTCGTTTTGTGAATGTAATTGCGGTGTGTGTGTGTGTGTGTGTGTGTGTGTGTGTGTGTGTGTGTGTGTGTGTGTGTGTGTGTGTGTGTGTGTGTGTGTGTGTGTGTGTGTGTGAGAGTGTTTGATTGCAAGATTATAGTGGGAACCAGCAGTAGGGTGATTGTGATGTTTCGAGAGTGTGCTTGTTGCAGAGTAGAGTAGGGATAGAACTCCATCCACAACACTTCTCAGTTGCACTGCATGAATTTGCCGTCTCCGTCGCGGCAGAGAAAGGCAACAAAAGACACACACCTCCTCACGAGGGACCGAGGACAATTTTTATGACACTTTAAAAGACGAAGCTTGAAAAATATTGAATGTGATTATAGAAAGATTAGGACGTACATTTGAAAGTCATTATGTAGGTCTGGTAATTTTATGCCTAAATCACCTTTATATCTTGACACTTCATATAGTAAAAAGCATTGGAATGCATTATTGAAATCGCTGCTATATCATTGCCTGTAATTCCTTGTGGTTTTATTGTGCCTATGCAGAAGCTTCCTTTCAACAAAGGCTGATACTTCCAGTCAAACAAAAGGTTTGAAATGATGAAAGGTTTTGATCTAAGCTTTTTATTGTGCAAACGCCATTAAAGCAGAACATCTATCGTTTTGATCATGACAGATTGTTTGTTAGCTTTGCGCATTGAACTGGCTTACCAGCATTCCAGTGGAATGAATTAAAATGGAAATAATTGGCTGCGTTTCACATTGCAGAGTCATTTGAAATGCCACAAGAGGATTGCCCGCGAAACACAGGAAACCTCAAAATTGCAAAGCCATCGCTAGCAGACTGAAAAATGACTCTGTTAACCCAGTCCCCGCTGGTTTACGCTCCATTGGCCAGATCTCGCCCCCTAAACGGCCGTGGCCTGAAATACACTGACACGTGCAAATAAACAAACACTGACGTGCAGAGAGATATATAGAGATGGAGAGAGGGGGAGGCAGAGAAAAGAAGGAAAAAAAGATAGATTGAGAGAGAAAAAAATAAAAAAATGAGAGGCTTACAAAGATGATGAATGTACCCACACTACAGAAACATACACACATGCAAAGTATATTACACACACATACACATAAATGCAGACATAGCATAGACAACATGGAAACACACAGCTATACAAAAGACACACATGAAAAACACATGAGCACATAGGCATGCACACACACACACACACACACACACACACACACACACACACACACACACACACACACATAAATGCAGACGTAGCGCAGACAGCATGGAAACACACACCTATACAAAAAGACATACATGAAAAACAAATGCACACATGCATGCACAAACACACACACACACACTTAATGTCTCTGGTTCTAATTCCTTCCCTCCTCCCCAGTAGAATGTTTTCCACTGGTGGGAAACTCAAAGTGATGATCACTGTGGATTGTGGCCGAGATCCCGGCATGACCGCAGTGGAAAATGCCTTCCAAAAAAAAGAAAGGGGAAAAAAATGCAAAAGTAAAAGAAAGAGTAAAGAGTAAAAGTCACTCGCATTCACATACATGCCCCACCTCTCCCTCTCTCTTTCTGTCCTCTCCCTCCCTCTCTCTCTCTCCCTCTCCCTCCCTCTTTCTCTGAGGTCCTCTAACTGGTCTTGGGTTAATTCTCTCTGGTCTCCTAAAAAAACCAAAAGCCCACCACCCATACATCCAGCATCCCCAGCCTTCAGGACAGGCAGCACTAAGATGAAGAAGGCGCCCCACTAGTTCTCTTTTCTCCTCTCTCTCTCTCTCTCTCTCTCTCTCTCTCTCTCTCTCTCTCTCTCTCTCTCTCTCTCTTCCTCCATCTCAATCTCTCTCTCACTCACTCTCACTCTCATTTTTTTCCCCTTTTGGAATGAGGGAGCGTGGAGTCATTAGAGATGCGCTGTTTCTCTTTCAGCTTTTTCACATGAGAACGGCGGCAGTCTCTGTAGGCTTGGGTTTGATTTACTGTAGTACCACTGTGCTGCATTAATGGGGGCTTCAGTGCAATCCCTTTGTGCTAACTCCTTCCTCCCTCCCTTCCTTCTCTCTCTCTCTCTCTCTCTCTCTCTCTCTCTCTCTCTCTCTCTCACTCTATCTATTGCTTATTCTTTCTGTATTGTACTCTCTCTCTTCTCTCCTTCTCTTTCTCTCACTCCTCTCCTTAGTTGCTCTCTCTATCTCATTCTCTCTCTATCGCTTTTCCTCTCTGTATTGCACTCTTTTTCTCTTGCTCCTCTCCTCAGTTGCTCTCTCTCTCTCTCTCTCTCTCTCTCTCTCTCTCTCTCTCTCTCTCTCTCTCTCATTCCGCCCCCCCCCCTTTCCTTCCCCCTCTCTCCCTTGCTCTCTCTCCCAGTCTGTAATAAATACAGTTCTGTGTGTAAGAGGCTCCTCTATCTCTCAGTTTCATTTGCAGGCAAGGGGTATTATCTGACTCCAGACAAATACACAGACACATTGCCTTGAATAGGAGGAGCGAGGAAGGGGGACAAAAAAAAAAATGTCGAAATGCTGCATGATGATTCAGACGGCTGTTTGTATCCTCTCCTCCGTTTTTTTCACTCTCGACAAGAGAATGAAGTTTAACACTCAGCTCTTCTAAAATAGGATCCAGCCAGTGGTTGTGTGTGCCCAGCATACACACCACACACACAAACAACACACACACACACACACACACACACACACACACACACACACACACACACACACACACACGTAGAAACACAGATAAACACACATACTTTTGTACTTACACACACACACACACACACACACACACACACACACACATACACACACACACACCACACACACACACACACACACACACATACACACACACACACACACACACACACACACACACACACACACGTAGAAACACAGATAGACACACATAGATATGTACTTACACACACACACACACACACACACACACACACACAAACACACACACACACACAGACACAGAGCCATCTGCGAGCAGGCAATGCATTCATGGCTTTGGCTTTTGTGGGAAAGTGGGAAATGGCCAGCGCGCGGCCGGGTATCCTGTGACATTCAGCATCTGACGGCTCGCTTTAGCCCAGTAGGCGTCCTGGTATGCCACTCCAAAAGCCTCCCCTCTTCTCACTGGTCCCCCCCTACACACACACACACACACACACATACACACACACACACACACACAAACACACGCATACACCACCCCAGCCTCTGCCTATCCGACCTTAGCCCTTCCCTTTCCTTCCCTTCCCTTCACTCCTCCACTCCCTCCCTCTCTCCCTCTCTCCCTCCCTCTTTCCCCCACCTCCACCCAGCTCACCAACTCCCTCCCCAATTCCCCGAGCCGTGCTGGGACAGACTGCAGGCCGCCGGGCAGCTGGCCCTTCTGATGGAGCCATTTATCAAAGCCAGAGAAATGGGGGTGGGTGGGTGGAGGCTGTCTGGGAGGGGGTGGGGACACTGACTGGGAGGGGTGGGCCAGTATGGAGTAAGGAGGAGGATGGCACGGTGTGTGGTGGTGTGGTGTGGCATGGTGGGGTGTGGTTTGGTTTGATTCGGGGCGGGGGAGGAGGTTAGGTTAGGTTAGGTTAGCTTGGCTTTGGCTGTTCCTTTGGGTGGGTGGAGAGGGCAACGGCGCCATGCCGCGATCTCTGAATTTGTTTTGTGGTTAGTTGCGCAACAACAAGGGCATGTGTGTGTGTGTGTGTGTGTGTGTGTGTGTGTGTGTGTGTGTGTGTGTGTGTGTGTGTGTGTGTGTGTGTATGTGTGTGTGTGTTGTATATTTTTTTCCAGGCTGAGATCACAATGGCCTGAAAGGCCCTTCGCTTCTTCTGCAAAGGCCCCAGCACTGAAGCTCTGTTGGGGCTGGAGCTCGTGGTGAGCTGGCTGAAAGAAACGGCCTGCCTGGGTGAATGGGAGACTGTAGAAGGAGAGAGAGAGTGTGTGAGAGAGAGATGGAGAGAGAAGGGGGAGGGAGAGAGAGAGAGAGGGAGAGGGGAGAGAGAGATGGAGAGAGGGAAAGGGAGAGAGAGAGAACTCTGGCCTGGCTTGTGAAGAGGATGGTGCTGTGATACCCCCACTCATCCCCGGCAGTCTTTGGCCTGAAGGGTCTTTCCCTCGCTCTCAGCGGTGGAGAGACAGGTCGTGGGAGGGGTCTCCAGAGTTGGAGCGCCAAACGTTGCCATGTGGTAACCAAGAAGCGAACTCCCCCTCATACACACACACACGTACACACACATACACACGCACATAAAGACACACACACTCCTCAGTACTAAACAGAAGCCCTGCAGCATTCTGAGCTTCTCTACAGCCTCAAACACACACACACACACACACACACACACACACACACACACACACACACACACACACACACACACACACACACACACACACAGTCCTCCCAGGCTCTGCATGACCAGAGGCCTGCTCCACAGCTGCTGGAGGGAAAGAGGGTGTCAGAGAGAAAGAGCGAAAGAAAGAGGGAGAGAGACCCTGGGGTGAATGAATAGTCTGATGAAAGACACCAGTTCAGTATTCAGCCCTGAACCTAACAATGCTGTTTTTCTCCCTTATTTCTCCTCTCTCTCTCTCTCTCTCTCTCTCTCTCTCTCTCTCTTGTTCAGTTCATTTATTACTTTCCCTTTGCATCAGTGCTTGAGATCTCCTGTAGACACTGTAAGAGGCAAAATGTCGACCCCCTTCCTCTGTTCTCTGTCCCTCCGCCCCCGCCTCACTCGGCTCCTGTGTTTGTTTGGGACGAACCCTCACACCCCCCCCCCCACCCCATCTGCCATGTTGGTTCCACTCACAGGGGCATTTGTGTGGACTCAGCACTGTTGTGTGAGTTTAACCGCAGCCGAGAAAGAGGAGAGGCAGAGGGAAGGAGAAAGGGAGAGGTTGAAAGAAAGAGAGAGATTGAGAGAGAGAGAGAGAGAGAGAGAGAGAGAGAGAGAGAGAGAGAGTGTTTGTAGGGAGTAGGGTTTGTGGGGACGAGGTGGGAAGTTACAATGGAAGGGTCCAAATAGGGGAAAAAACATTGAGAAGGAGTTGAAGGAAACCTAAAATCTGTTTGTTATTGATCGTTGTTTGCTTTGTTTTTGTTTTTGTTGTTTGTTTCCTCTTTTTTTGTTTGTTATTTTGTTTGTTTGTTGGTCAAAAGCCCCTGTGGTCACCCTGTGATTGCACATGGTGGGCAGCTGAGTGCCGCCTCAGCTGGGGAAATCAAGTGATTGGCCGACGCCATCTGCACTTACAGGCCCCTGTCTGAGCCCTCCAGCGGCTTATGCAAGCCACAGTGCACGGCATGACGCTCAGGCATGGCGCTCAGGCCATAAATAGACCTGCCGATGACTAGCGAGAGACAGCAAGTTGACAAACAACAAGACAAGTGTGTGTCGTCTACATGCTACATGACAAATTAAAGGAGAAATCTGGTGTGAATCAGTCAACAGTGCTGTTGTTCCATGTACTTAAATGCTGTCTTTAAGGAAAAGAACCATTACATTGATGTTACATAGACCAAATAACAAACCGATTACTAATGCTGACTGAATGGGTCATAATGAAATGAAACTAAAAGTAAGTTGTTATGGCCTTTTCTCATTTTTTTCCCTACCTACAGCACTTAGTAAGTTTGAACAACAGGGATATCTGATTTACACTGGATTTCTCCTAAAAACCCATTTTTATTATATCGGGTAATTATGCATGTGAATGGTTGAAGAGTTTGTATACAAATATTAAAATACATTAAGTGTTCGCATGACATTTTTTTCCACCATTGTTCAAGAGAAATTGGTCACAGTTGGGTGTTTTTTTGTGTTGTGTTTTGTTTATTTTTTTATTTTAAAAAGTGTGATTTACGGCAGACAACCTACTAGAGGCCGTCTCTCAGACTTTTCCAACTGTTGTCTCGGTTGTTGTGATTCTCGGCGCGTGCGTGAAGAGCGGCACGTTAGTCATGCCGTCTTGTGAGTTATTCACTCCACTGCACAGGGGTGGGGAGAGAGAGAGAGAGAGAGAGAGAGAGAGAGAGAGAGAGAGAGAGAGAGAGAGAGAGAGAGAGATGAGACAGTGCAATGGAGATAGTACACCATTAGTGGCTTTCTCTCTGTTTCTCACTCACTTCCTGCAGGGCCCTTTTCTTCACAAGTCCTCTTCGCACCCAGAGCTGAACTCTCAAGTGTCCTGGAAATGCGCTTGCACTTGGCTCACACCCTCTCTCCCCCCACCCCCCCTACAGCCTCAAACACACACACACACACACACACACACACACTCACACCCCCTCTCACCCCCCACCCCCCGCCCAACCCCACCTCCCTCCACCACCAATTCCCAAATCCTGTCTTCCCTCTCAGTGCAAGTGTTGTTTTACCCTCACAACAAGCCAACAGGGCTCGCCCCCCCCAAGGGTCCTAACTGTCCTCTCTGACATTCTGTATTTTCTTTAAGGCTCGACAAGCCACCTCGTCCTATGTGGACGGCGGCCGCGTATGTCAAAAGATAGCTTACGTGATGCGTTCCGACAGCCCTGGAAATGTCGGGAAGGTAGGCAGAGGACTCGCGCCTGTCAAGGCCTGCAGTGGCTTGGACGTTTTCTTTTTTTCTCTCTGCTTTGGATTTAATCCAATTAGCAGCAGCAGTTAAAGGGCAATTAGCGAACTCAGAGGTGGGCTGCTGGAATGAATGGGCTTTCGGCGTGTGATTCAGAAACCTCACAGGCACAGCTCACAGGCGTCAGGCGTCAGACTCTTAGGTCCCTGACCGAAGCGCTGCGAAAGTTTCTAACAAGTGACTTTCACCTAATTCAAATGTGTGACTTTGTATCGCTTGTGTGAGAAGAAAAAACAAGAAGATTGCAAAAAAAAAAAAAACTAGAGGTGGATTTCATATGCAGAGTTTAGCTTTCAGCATTTTAGCGTATGCTAGCAGTCGATTTATTGTCCGGTGCGGTGAAGCCGGGCTTTAGGTTTGCTAACTGCCCTGGAGGCAGAAAGTTTTTGTTTGGAGGCAAGTCTGATTCGTCCTCGGCTTGGGACTGCTAAGTGAGGAAACTTTGTGCTCGGTTGCTCATGCCTGGGGATGTATGTGTTCGCAGAACACCATGGGTATACATCGATCACCTGCTGAAATTCAGCAATGAATTTACCTTTGCTGCAGAAAGCGCCGGTTAAATCCGCATGTCGTATCCGCTAGGACCAGTCGCTGACTGCAGAGAGTAATGGAGGGTGCCTGGGGCCAGAGGTTGTGGTGGTGATTGTTGTACTGTAGCCCCATCTCTCCTGGACTCTTAAGTGGACAGAGAGTATTTGTAATGTGTCCTTTCTGTCTCTGAAGGCAACATGGGATAAAAGTGGAGGTTGAACTTGGGTTCAGCCGATGGTAAAATGAAATAAAAAAATGAGTGAAAAGAAGAACTTAATATTTTAAAGTCAAATGGAAAGAAATGTTGTTCCCTCAAGCTCTTAAAACCATTTGAGTCACAAAGAAAGAGACACCCCCCCTCACCACCAACACACACACACACACACCACCACCACCATGCCTGCCCCTGAACCTTCGAAGCTTTTAACCTTTTTCAAGAGGAGTGCGGCAGCGACATATCTCTTCTGTTTATTGGCAGTTTAACCCCATCCATTGTCACGTGCAATATTAATGGCCCAAATGCACAGCGCTTTATGACCTCCGCCCTGCGGCATCGCCCCTCAGCGCAGGTTTCATTCACACAATAATGTGGCCACCCATACGCACGGCACGAGGAGTCGGACTGACTCTGAAACTGCACACACCTGAGGAAACTCGACGCACCCACACACACACACACACACACACCCCTCTCCCCCTCCCTGCCTCCCCCAAACCTCCCACCTCTTCTTACCTTCTCCCTTCCCCTTGAGTCGCAATCATTTGGGTGAGAGTCAAGATTGGTATTCATGAATCATGCTGTCACGGTTCTCCGCTGAAGGTTTACCTTTTAGAGGGAGTATTAATAATTCAGCTGCCCCTCCTCTCCTCTCTCCCCCTCCATCACCTCCACCACCACCACCACTATCCCTCTTTTCTTCCTCTTCTCACCCACTTTGGATAGGTGGCGGATAGAAGGAGGTGTGTGAGGGGGGCGTGGGTTGAGAAAAGTGTAGAGCCCAGGGCAGTGAAAATCTCTCGCTATTCTCTTCTCTCTCTCTCTCTCTCTCTCTCTCTCTCTCTCTCTCTCTCTCTCTCTCTCTCTCTCTCTCTCTCTCTCTCTCTTTCTTTTTCTCTCTCTCTTTGGATGAAAATAAATCACAGTAATTTTTTATGTATGCACCACTTGTAATGACCCAGGTTCCACATGGTGTTTGCTGGTGTGCTGAAAAGGGCACGAGGGTGGGAAAGTAGGTTTGTTGTGTGAATTATGGATGGGTAGCTGAAGCATAGAGGGAGAGAGAGAGAGAGAGAGAGAGAGAGAGAGAGAGAGAGAGAGAGAGAGAGAGAGAGAGAGGGAAAGACAGACAGAAAGGAGAGAGAGACAGACAGAAAGGAGAGAGAGAAAGAATGTGAGAGAGTATGTGAAAGTGGTGCGCTACACTTATTATTGCCAAGATGAACTTTCAAACCCTGGGCCTGGGGGATCTTTCAACTTTTTTTTTTTTTTTCTTTTTTTGGGGGTTTGTTTTTCTAAATTCCTCACCCCTGCTTCCTCTGAGCACTAAGTGATGACAACCATTCTTTTGCATGTAAGCTTTCCACTCTCACCCCTCACCCCCACCCTCACCCCCAAACCCCAACTTCAACCCCACCCTCATTTTTTGCTCTCTGGGTGTTTACAAGGGTGTGAAGTCATGATAGAATTCTGAATAGATGATTGTAGCTGATGTCACTATTCCTTTTTTTCGTATTACATCATCAGAAATGCATTGTCATGCATTGCAGATGTGAATTCAATCGTGGACCGTCAGCCACGAATGCAACGTTGTGCCAGCTTTGCTTGAATTGCATCACGGCTGTCAAAGAGAACACAATGCAGAAAGGCTTTTTGGGTAATGCAGTTTGTAGGAAAAGTGTCACACAATTACTGTGATTCAAGCCCAGGAAAGAGATTCCAGTGACATCAAGTGTCACAGCAGATTTATGCTCTTGTAAACATTGTGAGCTTGTAAAGTTTTTTTTATATGCCTGCTTCACTGGATTGGCTCGTTTCCCTGTATGGATTTGTAGCACTCCACTTTTGCTGCCTTGACATAAAACACAAATTTGAGAAAATGTCAGCACCTCTTTAGTCATAACCAACATCCTCAAACATAGACACACACATAGTGTGTGTGTGTGTGTGTGTGTGTGTGTGTGTGTGTGTGTGTGTGTGTGTGTGTGTGTGTGTGTGTGCGAGTGTGTGTTTAGCCGTGCAGGATCTTGTAAAAGCAAGCTTGGTTGAATCAGAATGATTGCCATGGCTTGCACCTGCTTCATGCGGCAATAAATTAGTTTAGGAGGGTCAGCGTAGGTGTGTGCTTGTGTGTGTGTGTGTGTGTGTGTGTGTGTGTGTGTGTGTGTGTGTGTGTGTGTGTGTGTGTGTGTGTGTGTGTGTGTGTGCCGGGGTGTATGTGTAAGAACAGGTGCTGTGGTTCAGTCTTATCTTCGCAAATCACATTTATGTTGTGTGTATGTATCCATATATTTGTGGATTTATGCAAGAGTGAGTGAATTTGAATGTGTGCATGTCAGAAGCTTCTGCTGTGTCTGTATCTATGTGTGTGTGCATCTACGTGTGTGTGTGTGTGTGTGTGTGTGTGTGTGTGTGTGTGTG
>JAODXP020000019.1:16038220-16095720 GCA_027497455.2 Sardinella longiceps
TAGCGTTAGCATAAGCAGGAGAAGACCGGCTTTTTACTTAAGAAATGTGGCCGCTCTAATGCAGTATTTATGCTGAGCAAATCTAATCTTTGCAGCCGTATAGCACAAGATGTCAGCTTGATTTTTCAGGCCTTGAGTGTACTGTAGATATATGGCCCTCGTATGCAATGACCCTTCAGCATAGATAATGGCATCACTTGGTGTGCATGTCGAGTCTCGTTGCCCTTACAAGTGAGAGCAACCTTTAGTGAATGACTGTGATGGCTGTATGGTTTTCCTGCAATATTTATGTTACCCTTTTTTTTAGTACAATCAAAAGTATGTGAATCTATATATACACATACACATATTCTCTACATGGCTTTCATTTACCCCTGTCAACACAAACATGACCGCATTTCATGTATATTTTATTGTGAACTTATATAAGTATACATAAAACTTATATAAGTGGATTCAGACATTTCTGTTTTCATGTCAGCCCATTCACTGAGGAAAAACACACTGAGCAGAATGTGAGAGACTTTCCCAGGTGACAGTTTTTCTTTTTCACCTGGGCAACATTTGTACCATTTCCCACAACAGCATCTATTCAATGGGTAGCATATTTGCAGTTTCTACCTCGCATCTCTGTTTGAGTTTCCCGAAAGGCACCCAAGAGGAAATGCATTCAAACTTACTCAAAGAAGATACAGATGCAGGCTCAGACAAGAGCATGAGAGAGAGAGAGAGAGAGAGAGAGAGAGAGAGAGAGAGAGAGAGAGAGAGAGAGAGAGAGAGGTGGGGGAGAAAGAAAGAAAGAAAGAGGGAGAAGCATTCTTAGACTGATTCTTTCCTCCACTAGGCTGTGAGGATAGTGATCAAGCATTTCTCCAGCCAGCTTTCAGCCCAACTCCAGTGATTTTAAATGTTCCTGCAACTAGGCGCCTATGAGAGATGGTTGCGATAACACATCACTTTGCAGAACTGCTGAACATATATTACACTGCTAGGATCAATGATCGCCACCACCCCGGGGAAATGTAAATAGCGTTATGCCCATACACTTTTCCAGAACGTAGTTTTTTTTTTTTTGAAGTGTAGATTACGTTTTGAGTGAGTTAGATGTGAATTTTGAGGTTAAGCGAAGGATATTTTTTTTTAAAACTTGGACTGGAAATCTCTGAACATGCTCCATTTCCTTGCAGGCAGATGGTGAGAACTCGTTTCTCTTCTGAGGGATGCTTCATGGTTCATGCAATATAGATTAAGCAGTTATCACTGTTTGGAAGAGGGAAGCAGGAGCTGTGCTAAATTTGCGTCTAATAATTGTAGACTTGGGGTTGAATGAGTGCACATTTTACATATTTCTCTCTCACTCAGCAGTTGTTTACACAACTGTAAACAAGTCTGGAATCATTTTGACAGACAAATATGTGAAGTGCCTTTCCAAGTCCAAGAGAGCAAAAATGGAAAAAAAAATCAACAAATCACTTTCATGGCCGATCTCAGGAGAGTTTTTTGTATTTTATGTTTGGCCATAATCGTTAGCTTCCCCAGGTGTCAGTAATCATTTTTCAAGCAGGAAAAGATATTACTAGAGATGATCACACCCCCTTCTCTCAGTGACTTGACTTGACCTGACCGTATCAACCAACAACAAAGAGCTTAGCAGTACTTGAGACTATCCCCATTCAGCAACAAAGAAAATCCCGACTTGGCAGATAAACAAATGTCTACCAGTGTGCAGAAGTCACCTTTTATTTATCTACCATTTCTGAACCCGTAACCCACCAGCACCTGGTTTCATGGGACATCGGGTAGTGAAAAGTGAAAATTTCGTGTTTTTTTTTTTTCTTTCACTACAGTACTGTGTATCCCAACTTGGGTTTGGACCTACAGTAATAACAAACACCAGAGGCACACACAAACAAAGCCACTTAGCTCTGTGAGGAATACAGAAGAACTCGAGAAGTCTGGATGCTGGTGAGCTGCTCGCTCGCTGGCTGGCTCGCTCGCTAACTGGAAAAGACTTAAATCATTTCACGGGTGTATTGTTTCCACTACTTCTGCCTACCTACTCTTGCACATAAATTTCCCCCGACCTAATTATGCGTTGCCATATGCTCCTGAAGGTTGTCCACTTGAGTTACTGAACGGCAGCGGCCGGACTCAGCTCAGGCGGGGGGTTGGCGGACGGTGATGGGCACCTGGTCATCGTCAGCTTGTCAGCCACGCTCAGAAGAACCAACATCTCGTATATCACACGCTAGCCTCATGTAATGGAGGAATAAAGTATAGTAATGATCGGTGTTCGCAGAAGGGACGGCCCTTGCTTTGATTCCCAAGCATCAACCGATTGCTTTTGCTAATTAAATCCACCGCAGTGTACTGTACAATGGCATTCAATATCAAATGAATTTTCTGGGACAAATGTATTATTAATTGTGGAGGGTGGGGGAGAGATAGAAATCGTTTCCTACTGATATGTGAAATACAGAGATAAAAATACTTCTCTGTTAGCACAAGCCAGCAGGCTGTTGTATAATGTATTAACAGCTAACATGGTGTTCTCTCTCTCTCTCTCTCTCTCTCTCTCTCTCTCTCTCTCTCTCTCTCTCTCTCTCTCATCGGTGCATCGGTGTGACCCCGGCGACTCCCATTAACTCGTGGCTTCATCACAGGTAAGAAATATAATTAATATCTGATTATAATTCCTGACGCCTGAGCTGAATGGCAAAACTATTGTAGAAGCCAGTATGTATTTTTCATATTGCCTCTAATTTGTGGTGAAAGTGTTGTAAGAGAGACAAGGAGGCGGCCATTAAAATTTCATGCCTTTTGATAAATGGTCATGCATAAATTAAAGGCCAACTATTCTTGGGTTGGTATTCATCACAAAAAGTTGTGCTAAGTGTCGGGGAGCAAAGATAGGGAAAATGAATCTCTCAGCCTGCAAAATGTCCGCAAAGTGGCCAAAAAAGACAAAAAATGAATCCATACAGAGGTGAGGCGAGAGCCTCACTGCAAAAGGTCAGGCAGCCAAGCAGTCTATCTGAGAAGTGGAATGGCCTCAGAGAGAGTAATGAACTTGGAAGTCTGTTCAGGTTTTGCTAGTGTGGAATAGCACTGGCTGCTCTCCTCCTCCTCCATCTCTGGCAATGGAGCGCCCCCAACCAAACTCCATTACTGAGGTATTGTGTTAAAGAGTGAAACCTTCCATCCACTGCATTTGATTTGTTGGGAACTATCACATAATCTAATTTCAAGCGGCCATTTTTTTTTTCTTTCTTTCTTTCTTCCCGCAAGTCGTTGCGGCTAAACCCGTTCATGAGGCACTCTCAAGCGAGAGAGAGAGAGAGAGAGAGAGAGAGAGAGAAAACCCTCCACCTTCCCCCTCCATTTTCAATTCCTATCGTGCTCCATCCCCAGTGGCAGCTTGGCAGCCCTCCAAAGCTCCTGTGGGGGACACAGCTTTACCTTTTCCCAGGCATCGTGTCGGTGTGATGCCCCTTCCAGAGAGCCGCCTCGGCTGGCTTTTGGCTCTGGCTCTGGCTCTGCTGGAGAGACACACATCTTTATTTTTGCTTGACCGCTTCGCAGTGCTCCAGCAGCTGTGTCCGTGTCAGAGCCCTCATCACCCTGGCCATCCTGCACACAGAGGCAGGCAGGTGGGGCTGGGATGGGATGGGGGGGTTGGGGTTGGGTTGGGGTGGATGGGGGTAATACATATCGGTGGGTCTAGACGTTTTGGATGGGGTTGTGTTGAGGGGTGGGTTGTCAGGTGTGTTGGTTGAGCAAGCTTGATTAATATGCAAAGGCAATGCTCTTAGCATGATCTGGAAATTTGCCTGGAACCCGAGTGTCTGTTTTCGTTTGGGATTTTCAGCCGTCAGAATAACTCACACACAGTCCAGTTAGTCCGCACTCCTGGGGAATCTCATGTAATTAGGAGAGAAAAGAGGAAAGGGACAAATGTGTGTATATATAGACTATATATATATAATATATGTACTGTATGTGTAATTGGAAATGTGTAGATTCCCAGCAATGATGTCATCGGACATTGGACAGCTCGTCCTCGCCATGGAAACCTAATTAAAGGGGGGCTGGTATGTTTCTCTGCTTTTTCTTGGGGGACAGGATGAATAAAGAGAAATAAAATAGACGAAAGAAAGACAAAGGAAAGAAAGAGAGAGAGAGAGAGAGAGAGAGAGAGAGAGAGAGAGAGAGAGAGAGAGAGAGAGAGAGAGAGAGAGAGAGAGTATTTTTACTGTCACTTTTAGAAAATTGCCTCATAGCTCCTCTACGCTGGTCAGTATGAGGACTAAGAGCCTCTAGGGATCTCTGTATGCCACTGTTATCCCATATTGTTAGCTTGATCTCCTCCCCAGCCACCCGTTTCCACTGTCTTTAGGCTTAATGATGCAGCCATGGCCCCAACGGATGACTCGAGCCCATACCAGTGTCCTGGCTAATTGTCTTCAGTGTTCTCCAGATGTTAGGAGAGGAACTAGTGCATATAATTTGGCACTCTACCAGCTATGTATGTGTCCATGTTTGTCACATACTGTACTGTGCAGTGGGTTAAGGAAGAATCAGACCATCAGTCATCCATTAGATGTAGCAATCATACTGATCGTTTCTTATGCGACATAATCACGGTGTATTTTCTGTCTGTTTGATGAGGTTTCATCGCAGTACAGTGGAAACATTTTCAGAACTTTATTGTAAAGTACCACTCCATTGCGCCGTTAGCCCTCATTGATTTAGCAGGAAATAAAAAATTCCTCAGAAGAACTGGACTCTTGAAAGAGAACAAGATGAGTACAAATCACCCGCTATCAAAGTTTTTTTTTTTTCTTTTTTTTTCTTTTTCTTTCTCTCTCTCTTTTTTTTTTTCTTGCAAGAGTGGAAACCGTCTTGTCTGCTGAGGGCAAATATGCATTATACAAGACCATCTAATTGACAGTGTCTGCTGCATTAATGAGGATTGCGGGTTAACTCGGCAGTGCCCAGTCCGACCCAGCCCGTCACTGCCCTCCAGCCTTTGCCTGAGCACTGCAGGGTGATGATGGAGGTGGAGGAGTGAGTGAGTGAGTGCCTGTACTGTCTCTCTGGCGTGTGTTCTGCAGTATGCGTCTGATTGAAGTGGTGTGCTAACGGACTGGACCATGATTATTAATACCCCGTGAAGACCACTCTGTCACTCTGTCATTTGCGTAGCCCGAGGATTGAAGAGAGCACAGAGGGGGGTAAAGAGGATCTCAATGAGGACGAGAAGTAGAAATAAAAGTCCTTGTGAAAAAAATACTGTGATGTTTTTATTATCATCAAACTGTGAGATATAAGTTATGAAGTTGTTATAATGTTGTCAAGGCCCCCTTGACCACCTACCGGGTTACTGTCAGTTCAGGGTTATCATTACGTTGTCACACTGTCACATTGACGTTTCAATAGAGTTTGTTTCGATGTGGCGAGCAGGCGCTCGCTTCAGTGGCTTTGGGTCAACGGCGGTGTTAACGGCGAGTCGTGCCTCTTCTCTCCGTTCCCCAAGAACGTTTATCAGGATAATTAATGTGAGCCTTCACTGGCCCAGCTGCACCCCAGGTGTCGCAGATGTCAGCGCCAATAACGAACGCGAGCCAGGAGGCGCCAGAGATGCCCATGCATGTGTGTGTCAGCGTGTGTGTGTGTGTTTGTGTGTGTGTGTGTTTGTATGCCCTCTGGGGGTCTGTGAAAACATAGCTCTCCCCAGGTGATGGCGGCGGTGGCGGTGGTGGCAGCAGCGGCGCGACCAACTGGTCCACCCTTGCCTGCTGGCACAGAGGGACACGGGAGGGAGAGAGAGAGAGAGGGAGAGGGAGAGGGAGAGTGGAAGGGAAGAGAATTTTGGGGGGGAATAGAGGACAAGGAACTGTGTGTGTGTGTGTGTGTGTGTGTGTGTGTGTGTGTGTGTGTGTGTGTGTGTGTGTGTGTGTGTGTGTGTGAGAGAGAGAGAGAGAGAGAGAGAGAGAGAGAGAGAGAGAGAGAGAGAGAGTGTCTGAAGGGGGAGGAGAGGGGAGTAGTTGCAATGTAGATTTGGGGACATGGCTGGAAACACGGAAGGCTCGCTGACCCATGACTGGAGTTCAATTTGCATTTGCAAATTACACCTGCTCTCCCGTCCTGCCTCCTCCCATTTCCACCCCTACCCCCTAAAACACCTCCACACACACACACACACACACACACACACACACACACACACACACACACACACACACACACACACACACACACACACACACACACAGTCACACAGCTCACTTCTGGCACTCTCACTGCCAGCGGGCTGGGCCAGGCCAGGCCAGCGAGGGAAAGTTGTTGGCGGTGTTATTGCACATTTCGCTGAAATATTAAAGCGGTCCGGCGGCACACAGGGGAGCAGGCTGAGGCCCGCCAGCCGGTCCCACAGCTCATCAAATATAGAATCCGGCAGGAGGGGGCAGCAGCCTGAGGGGCTGGAGGCTGGGAGGGCGGCGGCGGCGGCAGTGGTGGTGGTGGTGATGGTGCTGGTGGTGATGATGGAGGGGGAAGGTGGGAAGGGACCCCGGGGTGGGGGTTGGGGTGTTGGGGTTTCTCTACCACCCACTCTGTAATGAGTCTGACCCAAGAGCCTGACCCTCTCCTAATGCACCATGACTGTCAAGAGTCCAGGAGTCTTTAACCGCACCCCCACTTCCCTACCCCACTTTCCCCAACACACACACACACACACACACACACACACACACACACACACACACACACACACACACACACACACACACACATACACCCAACCCTTCACCCCCCTCCTCCACTAAAGTCTGCCTCCTCAGTCAGCCTCAATCCATGTGTCTACTTCCACTGTTTGGAGAGCTTTGAGCAGCCAGCTTTGTTAGGGATGTCTAAACAAGAGTAAGGTCTGGTCTCTGTTACTGGCTCTTGACTGGAGGAGGTGGTGGGGGTGGGGGTGGCGGGGATGGTGATGGGGGAGGCTTGTGTTTGTGACTAATGCATATCCAGAAGCTTAAGTTAGGTGGAGGTTTAAGGCCTGGATTTTCTCATGCGTTTCCATTGTTCCCAAGTTCCCATTGATAAACTGACTTCAGTCTTTCACATTTGTCCAGGTACGTGTATCCTTGCATGTCAGTAAACAATATAATATATAACAGTATAAATTATATGCAACAATCTTTAATTCATATCCTATAATATGTAATAGATGCACAGATGTTACATACACTATTCTGTCACAAAGGTCTCACTATTCTCCCATAAAATGCTTTTCACGTACCGCATACTCCCACCTTAAGCATAATTAGATTTTCTCCAATACTCTCGTCAGTGGCTTCCCTCGGTGAGTTTTTCCCTCAGTCACATATTCAGCTGAGATTTCGATGCTGAAAACTCATTTAGCTCCACTCCATCTACTGTGGTGTAGTAAGTGAAGTGCAAATCGGCATTGAGAGTGGGTAAATGATTGGCTGTTTGTAAGATAACTCCCCATGTTTGTTTGCATACTGGTAGGGGCTGTCGAGGCCCCTGTGAGCTCTTTGAAGTTGAGAATGAGCTTTATTTGTGAATGTGAATTAACAAATAGGCAATGCAATTATCACTCAAGAAGATTATTCTCCTCTATCAGTGGGGAATACATAAGAGCTGGGCATGCGTTTTCATGGGGTTTCCTTTGAATAATTTCCATAATTAGGACCAGGAGTAAGATAACAACTTCATGTAGCCCTAAGTACACTTCAAAGGGATAATAGACTTTGAAGGGAACATGTCGTTCACTTTTCAACGTTATGCCTACTCCAACCACCAGGTTCGAATTAGAGCATGTTTCTTTCTTTCAGGCAAATATAGTACTTTGGTTAAGGTCTTTATAAGCACACACACACACACACACACACACACACACACACACACACACACACACACACAAACACAGCTTTCAGCTTTTTAATACTAAGAGTGTGTTTTGCCATTTAATGTTTTCCTGCAGAATGCCAAAGCAAACCATTAAGCCTCTACCTATAAGCAGAAGCTTGTAGAATTCATAAAAAAAATGCTGTTGCCATCTGTAACTACATTTGATCCGTGGAAATGCTTACTGATGTCATAAGCAGTGTGTCAGAACATGTTTGTGTGTCTACTTTAGCCACCGGCTGAATCTGACCTTGGCTAAAGCAGGGGAAAAAAAACGAAAAAAAAGGACATTGAAAAAGGAAAAAGAACGTGAAAAAAACCCCGTCTCCCAAATGTAAAAGCTGAATCAAAGGTCTGCGTATGTACTGCTGTTTTCATCTGCTTTTGACACAGCTGCGCAGGCTGCAAGGCGGAAATGGAAATATTGCTTTGGCATACCAAAAACCCACTGAACCTCTACATATTCAAAGGCATTTCTGCCACACTGAGTAGACCATGGGAAATAAAAGATGAAAGATCATTTTTGTGAATTATTTAACACGTGTAATTTGCACCGTGTTGTCGCCCCAAAAAGCAAGTGTTTGGCAGCGGATAGGTCATGCCTTCATTGTTCATCCACAACACATGCATAATACGCCTCCTCATCTTCCTCCTCCTCCTCCTCTTCCTCATCCACAACACATCCACAACACTACTCCTCCTCTTCCTCCTCCACCCTCTCCTCCTCCACCACCATTTCCTCATCCTCTTCCTCTTCCACAACACATACACAACATTCCTCCTCCTCTTCATCCTCCACCATCTCCTCCTCTTCCTCTTCCTTCCTCGTGTTGTCCATCCACAATACATACACAAGACTCCTACTCCTCTTCCTCCTCCACAATCTCTTCCTCTTCCTCCTCCACCATCTCCTCTTCCTTCCTCCTCCTCTGCATTCTCTTCCTCCTCCACCATCTCCTCCTCTTCCTCCTCCACCATCTCCTCCTCTTCCGCTCCCTTTCTCTTGCACCTTCTCCACCATCTCCTCCTCTTCCTCCTCCCCTATCTCCTCCTCCACCACCTCCTCCTCTTCCTCCTCCACCATCTGCTCCTCCTCCTCCTCCTCCTCCTCTTCCTCTTGGCCTCTGCTTCACTGGGCCCCTTGTGTTCCTTGTGTCTGGTAATGTGAAGAGTATATTGCTCAGGGGAGTGGTGACAGCGAGGTACAGTACAGTACTGCTGTGCCTGCAGCTGCGCCTCCTCCATTACCACCTCCTCCTCCCTCACCTCCCTCACCTCCTCCTCCCCGATTCCTCCACCACCCTCTCCATCACCTTCGCCCACTCCTCTTGATTGGCGGCAGACATCAGAGTCTGGGGAACGTGCTGCGCCCTTGATGTGTTTTCTGCATGTTTCCTGAGCGTGCGTGCATGCGTGTGTGTGTGTGTGTGTGTGTGTGTGTGTGTGTGTGTGTGTGTGTGTGTGTGTGTGTGTGTGTGTGTGTGTGTGTGTGTGTGTGTGTGTGTGTGCGTGTGTGTGTGTGTGTGTGTGTGTGTGTGTGCTCTCTCTAGCTTGACTCAGTAGGGGTTTCTTATTTTTGCAGAAGTGGAAATGGATATAGGGTTTTTTTATGTGTAGATGTCTAGCAGTGGTGGAAATACAGTAAGCACTGAAGCAGTACATGCCAGTGCTGCCCTCACAATTATTGTTTTATTTTATTTATTTATTTATTTTTTATCCCTCCTCTCTTTGCTTTCACCTCAGTTCAGCTGGGATAGAAATCTATTGATGGTGCCAGAAAGTTTGTCAGTTATAGAAACGGAGGAATTCAAACAAATAAAACAAATAAAAGAGGCTCATTTAAACTCATTATTGTGGGCGTTTGCCTTGTGTGTTTGTTTCTCCCAGTGTCCGTAATTAGTCCCTTTAACTTATAAACATGTTCAGTCTTTGTACTGCTTTGTTGCTCAGTGGGCCAAGAGCGTCGTTAATCAAATCACGCTCTCAGGAGAGTACAATTAGGATGAGGTATTTGTCTTTGTGTTTGTGCGTGGGTGTGTGGGTGTGTGTGTGTGTGTGTGTCTCTGTGTGTGTGTGTGTGTGTGTGTGTGTGTGTGTGTGAATCAATGTGTATGTGGGCCACAGATGCATGTGTGTATTTGAGTGTGTGTGTGTGTGTGTGTGTGTGTGTGTGTGTGTGGTTTGAAACCCGTGCACTCTCCCAAAAGAGCTTAGCCCATGCACTTCTCACAATATTCTGTAGCAGCATATATATATAAATATATATACACACTATATCCTTTCGGTAACACATACTTGATCCCCTCGCTCCTGAATCCCTTCTCAACCCCGGGCCCACATGATTAGACTGTGCAGCCCTTGGCAGAGGGGATTGCACTCTGGACCGCCTTCAGCCACTGACCGAGGGCAGAGTGTTCCAGGCAGAGAAGGTGAGTTGTGGGAGGGCGGATGGATGCGGCAGCAGCGGTGGCGGTGGTGGTGGTTGAGAGGGTGTGTGTGGGAGGGGTGGAGGAAGGGGGGGGGGGGGGTTAAGCTGCTTCCCCCCAGGGAGAGGAGAGGAGAGGAGAGGCTTCAGAGAAAGCTTCAGAGGCTGGCGCACTGACACCGTGCTGACCTGCCTCCTTTAATCCCAGAGTGGCGTAAGAGTCAGTGGTGTCATTTAACCTCTGAACTCACTGCACTGCGACTGCCGCCCGAACTCCAGCACAGCTTTATATGAGGGCGAACCTTCAATGCACCCCCAAGCCAAATGCACCCCCCCCTCCCCCTCTCTCTCTCTCTCCTGCCCCCCGCCTTTTCTTTCGTTTTCTCTACAGAGAAGGTGGGGTCGAAGAGTAGCTGGAGGACAGAGGACATTTCTGATTGCTATTCTCACCTCTCCCGTCAGACCCCTCATCCTTGTCGTTTGGGTTTGGGAGGCCTGGGCTCCCTCGGGGGGTGTCTGCTGTGATCCTGTGAAGTAATGATGTGCTGTCCTATTATCACCACTCCTATGACTTACACACACACACACACACACACACCTAACTCAACCACACATACCTCCAAAAAAAAAAAAAAGAAAAAATCAATACCTTCATTCTAAATGGGGGTTTGTTTCCTGGGCTGGTGTCATTCTTAACGCACTAAGAGGGTTGGTGGTGTGAAAGGACTTGTCCTGTTCTGGGACTGGGGCCTTCACCCACTCCCTTACAGCCCCCCCCCCCTCCAGAGACTGCACCACTCTGCTTTCTCCTCCCAAGCTCACAGGCTCACAAACCTTTACGAGAATCAAGTGGGTGTGTTTTTTTTAATCGGCCAAGCAGGTCTGATATCGTTCCGTTTCCACGCAACACCTCTCCACGGCTTATAATGTAGCAAATAGGGCTTTCTGAAAAATATGAAGAATAAAGAGAAGAAGAGACATGTTTGTTGTAAACATGTGACCGCCTTCATAATCGCACTTTAAAGGCTCAATGACTCAGTATGTTATTATAGACCCAGTACCTGTATGATACAGGGTATATTTCCTTGTTTACATCCCCTCAAGACATTAATCCTCTGAACATACACAAGAGACAAAATTAATCTCAATCTTATGTAAACATTTATGCGTAGCATTGATTTACGCCTCTTGTAGATAGTCATACATTAAAGGCATTCATCACACACACACACAATCAAGCTTGTATTTATTCCCAGTCAAGAGGTTACGAGGGGAACGGTGATGTATATCAGTGCTAGTAAACAACAGACATGTATGGTGGTTGCTGTTGTATGTTACAGAGAAGGCTGTTGTATGTTACTGAGAAGGTTGTTTGACCTTGGCCTAAGAGGGATGATGAGGGGGCCGCAGTCTAAGACTGTGAACCACCAGTCAGGGCTGAGAAGCCGTTGGTTTATCCCTGAGGGCGACCACCGCATATGTGTGTGTGAGAATTCCCAGACGTGATCCCCGTTCCGCATTTAACGCCCTCCATCTGTGTCTGTGTCTGTGAGTGCGAGCCCTTGTGAGCCAATCACAGATTGTGATTGGACTTTAATCGTGAGCAGATTTCCTACCCCTACATCCTGTCACAGGTGCTATTAGATATTTGGATGCAACCATGGTGTGAAAACAGTAGGTTTTTTGTTGTTGTTGTTTTTTCTTTTATTTTTCCCCCCTGAAAACCTTGCTGTCCAAACGCATATCTCTGCTGTTGACACTTAACACAAGAGGCTACTGGGAAATCAGTTCGGACAGCTGACAGTGGTAGAGGTAATATAGGAGCTGACTACAGCATATTGATCTGTGGCAGAGCTAAAATTGAGGAAATAAGAAAAGAAAATGACTTTGTGGTCTTTCAATATTGAAGAAGCATCTCAAAAGGCAGGAAGTTAAGCATGTTTGTGTGCACCTAAATCACATTGGATTTTTATATTGTATTTTGGCTGGGGACCTTGATTTGGGGCTTTGTGGTAAATCATACAAACAGCAAATTGTCACAGGCCTACACACCGTGCGCGTGGGCTGTTTTCATTCGGTTTATCTGATGTGTCCTTGGATGTGCTTCAAAGTGTAGGCGAGCTCTTTGTTCCGAGAAAGCGTGGGTTATGATATCAAAAGGTATAGTGGGTTTCACTGATAAGTCAGGCCGTGTCTCTCACTGCTCTCTCACCGATTGGTATATGCTAAACTATTAGCATTTTTTTTTGTCAAATGCTAGCTTTCTAGATTCCCTTTCTATGCGATATTCGCAATTCAAATTAGACTCTTCTCTGCAGTAACAGCTCAATAAAAAAGTCAGGCTTCCAATAAAAAGCAAAGCCAGGCGATATCCATGGCAAATGTAGCAGACTGAAGTGTAGGTACAGTATAATCGGAAAAAAAAAGAAACACTATGATTTGGTCCACTAGCCCAGTCTAGATGACCCTCTTTCTACCAGGTACTCCCATTTGACTTACTGATGAATCATACAACTCATTTGTGGCTGTGTGGTTGATGGACACACACACACATACACACACACACACACACACACACACACACACACACACACACACACACACACACAGACACACACACACGCACACACACACTCACACACACATCTTATCAGGCTTTATTTACTCATCTATAGAGCCTTAACGTGAGGCTTTGAGGTTCCTGTGTTGGGCCCTCCTGGGCTATGACCTGAAGGACACGATGACTTATTCATGAGTGAGTCAGAGAGACGGCAGTATCTTTTTCCTCCCCATTGAGGAGCACATGGCAGTAGGATGCTGCTCCTGTCTTCCCTCTACGCGCCCGACGGAATCCGTCTTCTCTTTTCCCCTCCGATGTGACATCAAGGGCGCACCGAGCCCGGTTGAGGGGAAGGGAAAGGAGAACAGGAAGGGCGTTGTGGGAATGTCCGGATTTCCGAATTCTTAATCAGCATTTTTACGCATCATCATCCCTTTCAATCTCTGAGCTGACAGCACAATATATTTTTTTATTTATTTTTTTCCCTTTTTTTAGAACTGCATTGTGTGTGTGTGTGTGTGTGTGTGTGTGTGTGTGTGTGTGTGTGTGTGTGTGTGTGTGCGTGCATGCTAGTGTGTGTGTGTGCGTGAGAGAGGGAGAGAGAGAGGGGTAGCACAAGCCTCAGTGAAATCTATACATGTTCTATTAAAAGGACAACCACGTTCTGGCAGGTCTCTTGCTGTCAGCGATCACCGTGCACCAAAGTAAAAGACGTGGGAGAGAGAGGGGGGGAAAAAACAGGGAGAAAAAAAAAAGCGCTTATGTTGCTTTTTCTCCCCATATCTCACCAGACAGAGGTAATACTTCAGGGTCTAGTCCCAGTGTACGGTAATGAGGGAAGAGATGAGATAAATTGAGGCAAAAGTGAGATGGAGGGAGATGTGAGGAGCGTCTGAGGAGTGGAGAATGAGAGAAATCCACCACTGTCTCCTTTAATGTGGGTTTAATAAGGTCAGAGGCAGGAGTCCATTAACACAACCCTAGGGGCTCTATATTTAAACCAGAGAGGAGGAGAGCCATGGGGAGGAGGAGAGATGCACTATGTGTGTGTGTGTGTGTGTGTGTGTGTGTGTGTGTGTGTGTGTATGTGTGTATGTGTGTGTGAGACAGATAGGGATGGAGAGTCAGAGAGAGAGAAAGGCTTTGGGAGTAGAGAGAGGAGGATGGGCACAGGGACAGAGACTCAGTCTGTGGGAGGGATGGAGAGAGTGAAGAAGAGAGAGAGAGAGAGAGAGAGAGAGAGAGAGAGAGAGGGGAGGAAAGACAGAGGACTGACCTGAGATCCTCAGTGATGCTAATGTAATCTCAGAGCTCTCACCAGACCGGTGAAATATCTGCATTTCTGTGAAATATCTGCATTTCTGTGAAACTTCCTCCCACAATTAGCAACCCCCTCCCCCCCAAAAAAAAAAAATCACCATGAACGCATATTGTGTGCACATATGAAGATGCTAATTTCTCATACCTGCGTGGTAAGTGGTAATTTTCACATTTCAGGCTTCGGGCTTCAGGCCCTTTTTTTGTAGCTTTTTGTCAAAATCTGCTCAACAAAACAGACATTGTGCATTTGGTTGGTTGAGAGCGCGAGAGAGAGAGAGAGAGAGAGCGAGTGAGAGAGAAAGGGAGAGAAGGATGGAGAGAGAGTGAAAGACAGAGCGAGCGAGACAGAAAGAGAGAGGGTGTTGCAGCACACTCTAGTGTGCTAGCGTGCCCACGCATGAATGTGCTTACCTTCACGCTCGGCTGAGTGAGTGTGTTTGAGAATGTTGTTGTGGCTGGGGCGGATGCAGTGTTGTGGCTGGAGCGTGGTGGGCGTGCTTCCTCTTCTTCTCCTAATCATTTGCATCTGCAGGAGGCCTGCTCTGCCGTGGCCCTCCTCCGTGGCTATATTAGCCAGGTCCAGCCCGCCAGTCGGCCGGGCGAGGGCGGAGAACGTCACATCCTCTCGTCCCTCTCTTGAGACGGCCGTACACATCGCTCTGTCTGTCCTGCTGTGTGCGTTTGAGCAGCGGCTAGGGTGACGAGTGTGGGTGAGGGTGGGCTGGGGTGTGGCGGTGTGGCGGTGGGGGGTGGGCAGGGGTGTGGTGCGGGGTGAAGGATGAAGATGGTTGAGGGCTTCAGTATGTGCGGCTTCTAATGCATTTGCCACAAGGCCCGTTCCTCAAGTGTCAAGGTCAGTGGCGAAGGAAGTTATTGCCGCAAGTAGCAGCCAGCGGTATTTAAGATGGCTGGAGTGTTCAAGGGGATGGAGGGGTGTGTGTGTGTGTGTGTGTGTGTGTGTGTGTGTGTGTGTGTGTGTGGGCGGGGGGTGTGAGTGTGAGTGAGTGGTGTTGGTTTGTGGCGCTGACACTGTGCCACCTCTTTCGGCAGGCAGCAAAAGCAAGTCCAAAGGAGCTTGTGGTCCCTTTTCGAGGTTGAATCGGGCCGGGCCGCTTTTATAAGCCCACAAAAGTCACTGGTTATGACGCTGAAAAGGGAGCCGCTTCTGAAATAGTGCAGGGCCGGCTGCGTTTATGCCCCCCTTATGTTCTGGCTTATGGGATTCGCCTTCTGACGCCCCCTGGTCTTTCCAGCGGCCCGTAGATTTACGACCGCCAAATGATTTGCGCAGACACATCCGTTTACACATCATCTGCTCTGGACTCCCCTGGCATCCTCCTTCTGCTCCATTCTCTCACTCATAAGACACCCCCCCCCACCCTCCACACACACACACACACCCCACCCTCCTTTTCTCTTTAAACACCGGGCATAAAACGCGTCACAAATCCATCCCTAAACCACTGCATCTCATATTTCATCCTCATCTCAAATGGTTGCTTTAATAGACGGCTGGATGTGCTCGTTTTAGCAGAAGGAGGAGGAAGAAAGAATGTGTGTGTGTGTGTGTGTGTGTGTGTGTGTGTGTGTGTGTGTGTGTGTGTGTGTACCCCCCTAAGCTCAGGAGCGAGACGGGTATTATAAATTTGCAGAAAGAGGGAGGAGCAGGTAAGCTGGAGGAGGAGGCGGCACAGGACAGAAGCAGCGTTGCCTGTTCCTGCTGCTTTTCTATTCTTTTCTCCCAGCGCTGCAAGATAGTGTGTGTGTGTGTGTGTGTGTGTGTGTGTGTGTGTGTGTGTGTGTGTGTGTGTGTGTGTGTGTGAGGGCTATGTGGGCTTTTTTGTGTGTGTTGACATTTATACATTCTCTGTATGTGTGAGTGTTTATGTACAGTATGTGTGTGGGGTGCACATGTGTGTGTGTGTGTGTGTGTGTGTGTGTGTGTGTGTGTGTGTGTGTGTGTGTGTGTGTGTGTTTGTGTGCTTGTATGTGTGTGTGTGTGTGTGTGTGTGTTGTGTGTGTGCTGTGTGTGTGTGTGTGTGTGTGTGTGTGTGTGTGTGTGTGTGCTCACATATGTATGATTCAGGTTGTGGGAGTAGGCACCCAGGTGTCTATTGGAGTCTGAGTTGCAGCCAAACCCATGCGTTTGCTTTTTTTAAAGCAATCCTTTTAGAGCGAGGCAGATCAGTGTCCACCTCATGGCCCCACAGCAACCACACCGCAACACACCCAACCCACCCACCACCCTGCCTTCTCCCTTCTCCCTTCTCCCCTCTGCCTCACCTGTGCTTCTCCTCTGCTGTCTGATACGCCGAGTCAGGCCCACCAAGCACACAAACAGGAGCCAGTCAGTCAGTCAGTCCCCAAACAGGCTCTACTGTAGTCTGCATTCACATTAGGGTCTGCTTGCTGCTGCTGGTGGTGGCAATAATTGTCATTCTCCTGGGTCATGTTGAAACAGTGGAAAAAGAAAGAGAGAGAGAGAGAGAGAGAGAGAGAGAGAGAGAGAGAGAGAGAGAGAGAGAGAGAGAGAGAGAGAGAGAAGGAAAATCACACCATGAAAGCAATGCAATCCCACGCCGAGAACAACCCTCCCTCGTGAGCGCGGCAGGAAAAGACCTTTTTCTTCCCCCTTTGTCTGAGGCTGCCTGATAACACAGAAGGTTTTCAGCGCCTTTTCATCTCGCCCGTGCACTGGCTCTTTGTCATTTGGGAACGACTAATTATAAGTGATATTTATCTGTCGCCGCATTTGCGAATGGGGTTTAAAAAATGAGCCCTTTTTCAGTAACAAACCACCGTGATAAATTGGCGAGATTTGGAGGGACAAAAGAAACGGCGCTGTTTCATCATACAAGCTCGCCTGTTATTTTTAGCGCCGCCAGCTACTGTATGTTGGAATTTCATCTACATAGTGTGCATTATTAATGGGAGAAGGAAAGCTAGAAGAATCCCCTATTTTTTTTTTTTTTTCTTCAGATTGCGTCGCCAACTTGTTTGTGAGTGAATAAATATCAGACCCGAGATTTGATGACACTGAAATTCCCATAGACTCTACCAGCCAGCGCTGTGTGTTTATCTGTTCTGGTGTGCAATCTGTCACTCGTTCTAATTAAGAAAGATTCCTCCAGAACCTTATTTGAAACCAGAGTTGAGAAATATGCCCATTATGTAACGTTCTTCTTCGAAGAATCCTTTGCTCTAACTGCTTTATTCCCTGTTACAGTAATTTATGGCACCACCTGTCTCGAGGTCTGATCTCATTCGCTTCATCACCGCCTTACAGTTCTTCAGTGCGCTTCTCTCTCTCTCTCTCTCTCTCTGTCTCTCTCTCTCTCTCTCTCTCTCTCTCTCTCTCTCTCTCTCTCTCTCTCTCTCTCTCTCTCTCTCTCTCTCTCTCTTCCAGATCTCTCTCTCTCTCTTTCTCTCTCTCTCTTCCAGATCTCTCTCTCTCTCTCTCTCTCTCTCTCTCTCTCTGTGTCCACTGCTCTATTCTGGTGAACATTTCTTCTCCCTGTTCTCCCATGGCACACTCAGTCCATGTGTTGTCGTCTCTTCCTCCTCCTCCTCCACCCCCCCCCCCCTACTCCCCCCACCCCCCGGTTCTCCTGCTCACTGGAGACTGATGGCCGTCTCATGCCATAAATTGGTGGCGGACAGTGACACCGGGCTTGTTGTGTGATTTGAACAATGGGCCGTTTGACAGCTCACCCATCATAGCCACAGCTCCCCGGAGCGCTGTGCCTCTTAAAGAGTTTTCTGCCGTCGCTTCTCTGTCTCTCTTTCACAACGTTCTCTCTCTCTCTCTTTCTCTTTCTCTCTCTCTCTCTCTCCACTTCTTTCTCACTCACTATCTCTTTCTCACTTTCTCCTTCTCACTATGTCTTGTTCTCTGAGTTTCCTGCCTCTAAGATATTGGCAGGGTCCCCTTGTGATCAAACAATGGTTGTTTTTATTCACTGGCATTCTGAAGAGTGCTGTTAATGCCTTCACCACAGTGGTATGTCTTGCGTCTTATGTCTTATCCAAGTCTCCAGCTTTCTGTGGACACTTGATCTGCTCTTTCGCAAGACAATGATATGTGTGTGTGCATCTGTGTGTGTATTGTACGTGGAGGATGGATTTGTGTTGTGGATGGATGGCTCTGTGTGTGTGTGTGTGTGTGTGTGTGTGTGTGTGTGTGTGTGTGTGTGTGTGTGTGTGTGTGTGTGTGTGTGTGTCTAAACGTTCACGGGTGGAGTGGCAGACAATGCTGTACACTTAATCCCATAGAATGGATGAAAGGTATATGTAGACACTGCGTCTTTCATGAGACAGCGCCAAAACACGCCGTCATCCACTTAAGCTGGAGCGACGCACGCAACTGTCAACTTCCGTCGTTTTGATTAAAACATCACAGCGCCTCCCAGTCCTGGTCATCATCCTCTTCTTTTAACAGATCAAAAGAGCCATTTAATTTCGACTTCTGAAGTGAGCAGACAGCGTGGCACATTGTATTCCCCGTCCTCAGCGAATCAGAGGAATGGGTTTGGTTACCATGGCTCCCGCGGGACTCATTCTTCTTGCCTTTAATATGGCTAAGGAGCTGAATAAAATTCATTTCTCTGCCGCCGATTCGGACAGAAGAAAGGGATTTTTCATTTTCTTAAGCATTCACATTGAAATGAAAACCCTCCCATGCCGCCGAGTTCTCTTCTTCTTCTTTTCATTTTTATGTGGTGTCTTGCACCCTTCATTACCCTACACACACACACACACACACACACACACACACACACACACACACACACACACAATTATGCACGTTCACACAGACATCAGATGCACAGTGCTCTCACTGTGATATATACTAGTACTGTATTTGCTCATAAAGAGGCACACAACCTACAGTACACCACATTACAGTGACACACACACACACACACACACACACACACACACACACACACACACACACACACACACACACACACACACACACACACAAATAGGCAGTAAGTGTGCATCAATACTGATAATGGCTACTGGCAACTGAGTTGACCAACTGTATAAAGACTTATGAAGGTGTGAAAACAAAACAAAAATGTGAATAGATACAGCTTCAACTCAACATTTCACATACAGTACAGACACACAGCATATAGCACACACTTTCAAGAGAGTAGGAAATGGCCACTGCCCAATAGCACTGTACTGTACCTACCTTATTAGTGTGCTGTAGACTGCAGGCCACCACAGCCAGAGCCCTGTCATGGCTGCCCTTCTCATACCCCACCTCCACCCTCCACCCTCCACTTCCACCTCCTCTCCCTGGCTGCACTGAGTGGCCTGGCCCGCCACTTAATCCCCATTATTAAGTGAGTTAATCATCTGAATAGTGACTTCACTGGCACCTACCGGACTGCAGGATGACTGCGCTGGCCACTGGCCAGGAGGCAAGCAGGAGGGGTGAAGGGGGGATGGGGAAGGTGGAGAGGGGTGAAAGAGGGGGGGAGTGGAGGAGAGAAGAAAGGATGGAGGGGGGGAGGGGTTTTGGCACTATCGCACCACCAGGGCACCAGTGTGCCCGCAGTAGCCAGGATGGATTACAAAAAAAATAAATAAAAAAAAGGTCTGCTCCTTTAGCGCGTGCCCATTAGATATCAAATATGACCAGGCAGTTTATTCTCTCTCTCTCTCTCTCTCTCTCTCTCTCTCTCTCTCATTCTCTCTCATTCTCCTTGTCAGGCCCCTGCGATTCTGTGTGTTGTTTCATTCTGTACTCTGACCTGCACTTCGGGTGTGTTAGCAGATCTGACTTTGTTTTGCGAGCAAAGCTTTCGCGGCGAGTTTGAGTTTTTGAGTCGTGATTCAGCACTCCTGCAAGCAACTCTGAAACAACTTTTTTTTTGCCTTGACTGCAAGCTCAGAGCAAACAGACGAGAAGGAGGGAGAGAGAGAGAGAGAGAGAGAGAGAGAGAGAGAGAGAGAGAGAGAGAGAGAGAGAGAAGGACAACCAGCTTATCTAAAGTCTGCTAGTTTTTTTTTTGTCTTTTTTTTTCATTTAACTCATTCAATTACCTTATTTTCAGCTGTCTTTCAAAATCTTACATGCTGCTGTGTCGGTGAGTTAGACTGGAATCAATTTGCTGGATTTTTACTCACCCTGGCAATTACATCAGAATGTTAGATAAGACAGAAATTGGAATTTTCCAAACACTTTTTCAATTTATTCCCCCCTCCAACCCCCTCCCAAAAAAAAAAAAAAAAAAAACTTATACATTTATCCTATTTGGCTGCTGCTTGTTTAATTCCCCTCCCAGATAATTGTATTCTGTAGCGGGGCACTCTACCTTGGATGAGATTTGACCCATTTACTAAGGGTAATGTAGCCTACAGAATTTTAATTTGGGGCTAAATAAAGCATATCCCCTGTCCCGTATTATGGCGCGGTGTCGGCAGGATGACATACGAGCTAGTTTAGCATTTTTTGACAGAGGGCACATGGCTAGGGAGGGGTCATTGGGTATCTAATGGAAGTAGTCAATAGCTATCCGCCACACCGGGGGTGTGTTCATTAGAGATTGGTGTGTGTGTGCGCGTGCGTGTGTGTGTGTGTGTGTGTGTGTGTGTGTGTGTGTGTGTGTGTATGTAATTGCCTGTGTGTGTGTGTGTGTGTGTGTGTGTGTGTGTGTGTGTGTGTGTGTGTGTGTGTGTGTGTGTGTGTGTGTGTGTGTAAGTATGCATATGTCATTGTGAATTACTGTTAGATAAAATGGTGATTTGTGAGAGAGATCCCCATGTCCAGAACTGTTGTGCGAGCACTTTCCTTCCAGCATACCATTCCGTTCTAATGTCTGCTATCTGCATCGATAAGCAACCCATCCTTCCCTGGACACACACACACATACTGTAGATGCTCACATACACACGCACACACACACACACACAGACACACACGCCACCTAATCAATACGTACTCAGCAGTCACTCGTCTATCTGTTCTCAAGCAAAAGATACCATCCGCTATCGACCCCCAGTGCCACTGCACTCATGTTGTGTATTCATTCAATACCCGGAACAGAGCCACATGGGACAATAATAGTGATTTAGCTGCTCTGATAATGAACCACGCACACACACACACACACACACACACACACACACACACACACACACACACACACACACACTCAGATCAGTGGAATCTGAGAAGCTCTCGGACCTCATTCCCCCACATGGTGCATAATGACCTTTGCCCTGGGCCAGGATGTTGGGAAGTGTCTCTCTCTCTCTCCCAGGGCAGAAGTCACTGAGTATCTGTGTGTGTGTGTGTGTGTCACCAGGGGGGCGGGGGGGGAGGCTTGGCTACATATGTTGTTGGGCTATTTTTCTATGTTAGTTGTGTTATCGGTGTTTGTCTTGGCCAGATGGGGCCTCTCAGAGCTGTGAGCTTCCTGTGGCTCTGCTTGTAGGATGTGACACACTGGGTCCCTGCTGATAGCCCAGGAAAAGACCATCCGTCCACTGCTGGTTAAATAGTGTCCAGTGGGTTAAGAGGGCGAAGGTGGATGGAAATGCTTTGCTGAAGGCTTTAATATTGTGCAGGCCAGACATGGCTGAAGACCAGACTTGTGCAAGCTAGACTTGTGTGTCTCTTACTTTTCCATTACTGTACTGGATATGTTGGTATAAGTGACCTACAGTCTAGGTTATGGGTTGTTAGCACAGGACATTTTTAACGTAAAATCTTTGGGGGCCTTCTTTCCTAACCCCCAGATTTTTGCATTGAGAAAAACAGCAACTCTGTTAGGTCAATTTCATGGTTAACTACAGAATGCAAAATCTACAGTTTTACCCTAAAGAGTTTGAGAGTGCTAATCCCTGATGCTGAATGGTGTGTCCCACTCCATGTCACTCCACCCAACCTCCAAAAGGAGTAATGAAAAATGGTGTTGCCCACTCAATGTTCCAAGTTTTTATAAATATTGATAAAGTTTGGGCCCATGGTTTTCATCAGATCAACTTTTGGATAGACTGACAGGGAGCCAGCACCTCGTTCTTTGGTGTGCGTTGCATCTTCTTTCCACAAAGACTCCCCCAACTTCCCCCATCTCTCAGCGTACCTTGTACCTTGTGTCGCCCACCCTGCTCCCACCCAGCCGTCGGTGATGGGTCACCTACAGTAGACCCCCTAGTCAGCCCCTGGTGCGGCCCTTTACACACACACACACACACACACACACACACAGCGGAGGAAGAGGAATGCTGTAGGAGGGGAGATTTACAGTGAGCCTCAACCCTGCTCAGCATTTAATCACATGATGGAGGGGCATCCGCTGCCACACAGATACATTTCTTTCTAGGGGGAGATAAATCAGAGTCCCGGCTCTGAGAGGTATATAGAGAGGTAGGGAATGAAAGTGAGAGAGAGAGAGAGAGAGAGAGAGAGAGAGAGAGAGAGAGAGAGAGAGAGAGAGAGAGAGAGAGAGAGAGAGGGGGGGGGTGGAGGGGGGAGGGAGAGAGAGAGAGGACCTTATCTACCACAGAGTGGGATGGAATGGACATCCAGCCGCTGTTATCGCTTACACAGAAGAATAATGTATAAATTCTTTTGGAGAAATACGCTCTCTTCTCCCCCCCCCGACATAGTATCAGGCGGACAACAGATTCTGGTCAATGTTGCTTGTCATCTGTTTTATAGCATTGGGGGCAGAAACCCCATGGAGCGTGACGGGCTTTTTTTTGTAACAGCTTACTCAGTGTGAATCCTGATCGTCCCATATTTTCCCAGCTACTTCACTTGAATGAAAATGCAATAGATGTATTTATGTATGTGTGTATGTATTTGTGTATGTGCTGTATGTACGTATGTATGTATGTGTGTACTGCATGTACAGTATATATGTTCTTTATGTTTGTGTGTACAGTATATACTGATTGTATATACAGTAGGCCTATATATGTGTGCATGTATGTATGTACAGTATGTGTGTGTATGTATACAGTATGTACTGCATGAACTTTATGTATTTATTTATGTATTCATTTAGCCTTAATGTTATCTTGGGGATACATTTTAAGTAAATTATAAGTGTGGTGAGAGTCTGACGAAGCTCTGTGTCATTTGCACGTTCCGGCACAATCCAGCTGCCACACAAAAAGCTTTTCGTACAGCAGCTCACCGACATGCATCTCGTTTTTTAACTCCACAGTTAGGGATGCGCACCTCAGAATCTAAAACACCATCAGCTGATGTTTCCCTACCCCTTCTATTAAACAGCGTCTCGCACCGCCCCAATCAATAGGTCTCTCTGGTACGATGGCTGGTTAATCATTGTCGCAAGGGGATGTGCCGGCGTGTTGTGACTGCCGAAACAGCCCGGCTCCTTGTATTAAAGATTATGAGCAGGCTGTCTTTCTCAGAAAGCTTCCTCCCCTCTATCCAGACTGAAATATGCATTTGCTTACACAGTCATTACCATGATCTTTTTCTAATGCTATCAGTCTTACACAGACATTCATAGTCAACACTCTTAGCGCTTGTATTCAAAGGCTCGTATTTTAAGAACTATTTTTGATGAATGAATCACCACACTGTAGCAGCAGTGGATGTTTCTCATATGTGGTCATCACTTGGATGGAAGTGATGTGTTTATGGCTGCAAAATGATCTCCCTACTTTACTCTTGAGTTGAAAAGTGTGCGTGAGAACAGGACCTCTCATCTTGGCTCTTTCTCCCTTGCTCTGCCTTTCTTACTGTCTCTGCTTCATTCTCTGTCTCTCTCTTTGTCTTTTGTGTCTTTCTCTCTTGCACACAGTTTGTGCTGCACTACAGAGCAGTAGGTTCGTTTGAAGGGACCACGGTGGAGGACTGGCGTGTAGTCGCACAGGCATTAAAAATGGGCCATTGTGCGACCACCTGGGGTTTTGTTTCAACAGGGACGAGACAGATGAAGCCAAAGTGTGCAGCTTCAGACCCCCCACCACCCTTCTCTTTACCCCCCCCCCACTCCCACCGCGCGTTCTATTTCCAAACTCTCACTCATCCTTGATCAGTTGATGCAGTGCACATCAGTCCAAACAACCCTTATTTTAATACTGGTTCACACGCTGCCTGCATAAACTCGTTGCCACGGATATAATCTGGTTGCCTACCAGCCCCTTCAATTTGTGTTCACCATGTTTTATCACTGTAATCAACACCGACATCATTATCTAAACTACTCAGCATTAACTACTGCCAGAGAGAGAGAGTCCGAGAGAGAGAGAGAGACAGAGAGAGAGAGAGAGAGAGAGTAAAGGAGACATAGATTCACCATTGACCCTTTTCATCGGCTGGAGGTGTTAGAGTGCAATTACCAGCACATCTCTCGTGTCAATAGTGCCAGTATGGATGGCCCTGTATTGTGTGTGAATGAGGCTGTTAGTGTTTGTGTCTGGTAAAAAAAAAAAAAAAAAAGGTCTGCGTCTGGTCTCATCTCGGCGGGGGCAGAGACAAGCAAGGACTGCCTGGGTAATTACACGTCCCTATCAGCAGACACACTAGCTCTCCCTCGCGCCTGATAGCACAGAAAGAGTGTGTGGCGGGTGTGGTGTGGTGTGGTGTGGTGGGGGGTAGCGGTGGTGGTGGTGGAGTGAGTTGTGGCCCTGGGTCTGCTGATAGCGCCAGCCTGATGGGCCGCGCTGATAGCCGGAGTGCCTTGTGATCAGCTCGACTTCATCTCGAGTATTTATAGCTTGGCGCACTCGATCTGCGGCCGGCCGGCGGTACGTCAGAGTCACACGTCCCTCCATAGCTCTGCCTCTCTCTTCTCTTCCCTTCCTCTCATCTCTCCCTTAATCCCCTTGCTTGTTGCTCTGTATTAGGATATTAGCATCTCTTTTAGCATTGCTTTTTTAACATCATCATTAACCCCCTCACTGAACCCTATCTCTTTCTCTCTCTCTCTCTCTCTCTTTCTCTCTCTCTTACTCTCATATCTATCTCTTTCTGTCTCTCTCTCTTATATCTGAGCTATGCTCTCTCTCTTTCTTTCTCCCTCGCTTTCTTTCTCTCTATCTCTTTCTGTCTCAGTCTCATATCTCAGCTATGCTCTCTCTGTCTCTCTCTATATCTTTCTGTCTCCCTCTTCATTTTGTCATTTTGTCTATTTTTTTTCTACCTCTGCTGCTCATGCTTGGTAGAGAAGGAAAAAGTTAGAGAGAGAGAGAGAGAGAGAGAGAGAGAGAGAGAGAGAGAGAGAGAGAGAGAGAGAGAGAGAGAGAGAGAATGAGAGAGAGAGAGAGAGAGAGAGAGAGAGAGAGAGAGAGAGAGAGAGAGAGAGAGAAACATGTTCTTGTAATGGTGTATAAATACTAGCACACTCCTACACACAACAGAAGAACTGATCCTTTTTTTGGAGGGGTGGTGTGTGTGTGTGCGTGCATGTGTGTGTGTGCGCGTGTGTGGGGGTGCAACAAGGAGCGGCAGATTGAGTGTTATTTCTCCTCTGTGAAGGTGAGAATCAAACACACCCAGCAGCCCAACATGCACCTTTCTGTGCACAGGAAGGGGGCTCTTGGTCTCGGTGTGGGTGGGGTGAGGTGGGTTGGGGATTTGGGGTGCGGGGGTATGGGTGGGGGTTACAGGGGGGTGTAGTTGTATGTGAGCCCCAGCCTTTCCCAAGGAACATCACAGACACAGTACACAGCATAGAGCTCACAGTCCCACCCACTGGCACAGAGGGGTGCTGTGTGTGTGTGTGTGTGTGTGTGTGTGTGTGTGTGTGTGTGTGTGTGTGTGTGTGTGTGTGTGTGTGTGTGTGTGTGTGTCTAGTGTTTACAACAAGACTTTAATGCACAAGGCTTCAATGCATCAGCCTCAAATGGTCTCCTGCCTTCCGATTGGCTGTTCTGTTCTGTTTTTCTCTCTTTCTTTCTCTCTCTCTCTCTCTCTCTCTCTCTCTCTCTCTCTCTCTCTCTCTCTCTCTCTCTCTCTCTGTCTCTCTGTGACCTTGATGTGCTGCATCCTTGAGCAGGAGCGAACTTTTAAATAGAAAGACGGAAATGAAAAACTAAGAAAGCTGATGGAAGATGGTGTTTACACCTTTAGCTGCGGCGCTCACAGAACTGCGCCTTCCATCTGAGCTTGACGTTATGAGCGTTTAGTTATTAGTGTTGCTAGTGGATTGCCTTCCTGGTAACACTGGATGTTTTTCGTGTTTTTTTTCCCCTCCAAAATGCCCCAGCGCTGTTTGTTTGAATGTTTATATGTGAGCGTGCGGGTATGTGAAACCCCCTGCTTTAACATTCCTATTAGGTTTGTTGTGTTTGAGATAGCAATCACCCTGAGATGTTGGTTTGGGGGAGAGAGAGAGAGGGAGAGAGGGAGGGAGGGAGGGAGAGAGAGAGAGAGAGAGAGAGAGAGAGAGAGAGAGAGAGAGAGAGAGAGAGAGGAGGGGATGTTTTAAGGGGTAGTGAAGAGGGAGGTGGAGGATGTTGGGAGAGGAAGAGGAGGAGGGAAGGGGGGTCCATGGTTCTGGTCTGCAGCTGCTGATCCCTTGAACTGATAGACTGGTATTACCTCATGCCGGCTACGGCTTCTGCACTGATAAGACATCAAGAGAGCTTTCCCAAGACACTACCCACACTCCACCCCACTGCAGACTCGAGAGAGAGAGAGAGAGAGAGAGAGAGAGAGAGAGAGAGAGAGAGAGAGAGAGAGAGAGAGAGAGAGAGAGAGAGGAAGGAGCGTGGCAGAGGAAGAGAGGGATAGGGAGAGAGAGAGAGAGATGAAGAGATAAGGAGAAACAGCCCAAGGAAGAGAGGAGTGAAGACAAAAGAGCAAGCCAAAAGAGAGGGGTCCTTTCACTGTCAAAGGGGCTGTTTATGTTGGTACGTGCACCGTGTCAAGTGCTGGCACTGGCTTAGAACAGAAGTGACACTTAAAACACTGGGTGGAAGAAACAGCCTGTTGACTCGGTGAGGATGTTTATTATTCAGATGCTTATTATAAAGTTACTTCAATCTTTTATTCATTGTGTTCGCAGTGCCTCTGGCACACCGCGGTTTATCACCAGTTCACTCGACAATATTGACGTTTCTCGAGGACAACAGAACTTTGGTTTTTCCAATTAAAAATCAGCAAAATCACTTTTAACAAGTTCAGATAAGAAAGCTATAACACAGAACTGCTAGCAAATAATATGGCTATTACATCTAGCAAATGATGTGATTGTTGTCAAGAAGTGTACCATTGTTACACATGGAGAGTCATGACACAAAGACAGACCATTTGTCTTTACAGTTACATTATTTACCAGTAGAATAGATCTCCCACGGATGCATTGAGCAGAAAGATTGAAGATAAAGATGAAAATTCAGCTGCAGTATCTTAATAATGTAATTTATGATTTCGACCAAACTAATTAAAGCAGGACGGAACTAATGAGCCAAAAATGTGTGTGTAATCATTAGCAATCTAATCTATATTACCCCACATAAATCGCCCTATTGACTCATTAGGATATATACCATAGAAACCAGTGAACTTTTGAAGGCTGTCTGAAAATTAAAAGCTATCTGAAGCCTGTGGATTTATGTTGGTGCTGCCACTGCAGTGAAAGACGCTTAGAGCACCACGAAGGCACATAGCTCCATCTGTACTCCCAAGAGATGAAGCCCTTGACATTGACAGCGTTATTCTCTCAGGATGAAGTCATGCCCGAGGCTTTATCAGAATGTGTGCATCAAGAGAAACCATGACAGCTGCCTCTCTGTACACTGTAGTCTTTCAGTCAATTTGATCTCTTTCATCTGGGGTTCCTTGGTCAGTGCTTCTAAATATTTTGTCGTTGATGGGAGTCATGTTTTTCTGCGGAGAGACTAGTAAATAATAGATTGTAGGAATCAACATGACAGGATGTTATGGTTAACATTGATGTCTTGCTCTTGATACTGCCACGTAGAAGCCCTTCCAACATGCCTCACATTACAGAGAGATTCTTTAAATAAAAATCTCTTTGCCTTTAATATTAAAAAAATTCAGAATATTACAAAAATATTTGGATTCTTTCAAGTCTTGGGACAAAAGCGCAATGAGATGAGAGGACGCAGAGGAGCGATCAGAGTTTGCATTCTGCAGATGCATTTGTCATGCTTTTTATAACTTGGCATTAAAAGTTTATTTGGCCCAGAGAAAGCTGCCAAAGGGGCTGAGATGCATTAGCCTGCCTGAACTTTACTGCCCATGGCCCAGGAAGACTAACCCTAAGACTAGCTCCCCCTGCTGTTTCTCAACGAGACCTACCCATGAGAGCCAGCTACCATTAACCCCCCCACCAAATAGACATGAGAGAGAGAAAGATATCTTGTAAATATAAATGCATGTAAATAAACAACAGTCAACATGAGTAAACAGCATAGCCCTGCGTTTCCCTTTAAGGGCTCCGAGCCAATGTGTTTCACACAGCGTGAAAGTGAAATTTCATAACAGACAGTGATGACGCAGTTTAATACGAGTAGAGCCACCAGGGGGTCTCTCCACACTGGAGCCATGGTGGTGCCCCGTAGGGAGGGAGGGAGGGAGAGGAGAGGAGAGGAGAGGGGAGGGGAGGGGAGGATGAGTGGTGACTCAGAGGAGTGCTGAGAGGGCGGACGGGGAGTCGACCAGCCTTCACCTGTCCATCTGTATGAACCTTGCTGGAGCCGGATCCCTCAGGTAGCCATGTTTTAGAAATCCTTGCCAAACGTGCAGTTGGAGTTCACACTGTGTGGAGCTGAGTTCACGCCACAGCTCTCCAAGCAGAGAGTAACTGTACCTTCCTTACTCCCACCTCACGGTGACTCAGTGCAGAATCAATGCACTGGCCGTGGATGGAGGAGAATGAGCAGAGAGTCCCACAGCAGAGACCAGTGTTAGTGAGGATACCTTCCAGATGGAGTGATAGAACTCATGTATGAAGGAAAAAGAGAAAGAGGAGGAAGAGGAGAAAGAGAGGAAGGATGTAGTGTGCAGGCTACCATCCTCATCGAGGCTGTGTATCACGTGCCGATCAAAAATTTATGTGCGTGGCGGTTTGAGCAATGGAGGTATCAATGCCAGTAGTGACTTGGGGAAGGGGGGGGAGGGGCGGGGGGGTAAGGGAGAGGGGCTGTTGGATTTGGGACGAGAGAAAGATCAAAGGCGTAAGAGACGGAAAAGAGGGTTAGGGAGAGAATATTCATAAAAGTGCAAGACTAAGAAACTGTAAGTGTTAAAAACCAAGAGGAAGAATTAATATAAAACTTTGTGTTTTATGCTAAATTTATATGGAGAAACTCTTTTTTTTTTGTTTTTTTGTCTCCTTCCTCCACTTTATTCCATTCCGTTCAGAATCTGTATTAGTCCCCCTAAATTTGTTTACTATGAGCTGTGAGTTTTCTAATCACAGACTCTCCAGAGAGCTACCCTGAGGTAAAACAGCATTCGCTCGTGTGATAAGAAATTAACCACCAGCTCCTGATGCTGGGGCGGAAATGGAGATATGGACCAGCTCTGCATAACAGCAGCAGCAGTAGCTACTTTTACAGCAGCTAACAGAGGCAGCGGCAGCAGCAGCGGCACATGCAGCGGCAGCCATCTGCCTTGCCCCTATCTGTGTGTGTGTGTGTGTGTGTGTGTGTGTGTGTGTGTGTGTGTGTGTGTGTGTGTGTGTGTGTGTGTGTGTGTGTGTGTGCCCCTCTGCACCTCTGAGCGAGTCTGTTTGATGTGGGGACCCCAGGTGAGGACATGGCTGCCTCTAATGAAGTCTCCCTGATGACAGAATGGCATGAAATTACAGGCTAGAGCAAGCAGAGGGGGAAAGAAGCAAGAAGAAGGAAAAAAAAATGTGTGTGTGTGTGTGTGTGTGTGTGTGTGTGTGTGTGTGTGTGTGTGTGTGTGTGTGTGTGTGTGTGTTTCCTACATCAAAGTAGGAAAATCAAGTGTGTGTATCAAGACACCAGGACTGGCACCTATTTAGGATTTTTGTCAGCAAAGGAACTGATTCTGCCACCTATTTATGCATCGAGTTGCCGTGGTTACTGGTTCTCTCTGCCGCCACCTGTTTATGGTTTCTGTTGGGATGCTCTTGTGGGTTCTTTGTCCGCCTCTAGAAAGTAACCACAGAGCGATGGGTGGTGTGCCAAAATGGGACGAGATGCATTCTTGTCTGACAATTACATCCATGTTCATTTTCTCAGCCATCGATTGTCTCTGGCTCTGCAGCTCGTGAACATGTCAACTGTCAGAATGAATAAAGCGGCTTTAAGGCGAGCTGCATGGCTCTGACCACTGAGTCGACACTTGTGGCCTGTTGTTGTTGTTATTATTAGTGAATGTCTGTTATTTGTGGGCAAAGCTTTCAGTACTGAGGAGGAGCAGCAGAAGATATACAGTACACTCATCATTTGCCATTCTTGCAACGTGCTGTTTAGCACATCATTAAATATGACGTATTACTTTTTTTGTTTTGATGTGTTAGGAGATGACTCTCTTACTCATAGTCTCTCTCTCTCTCTCTCTCTCTCTCTCTCTCTCTCTCTCTCTCTCTCTCGTTTCCTACTCTCCCTCCTTCTCTCTCTCTCTGTCCAGTGGACGATGATTTCCTGGGGCTGGGTGAGCTACCAGAGACCTTCCCATCCGACCCGCCGGAGCCCTTGCCTCACTTCCTCATGGAGCCGGAGGAGGCCTACATCGTCAAGAACAAGCCGGTGAACCTCTACTGCAAGGCCACCCCTGCCACGCAGATCTACTTCAAATGCAACAGCGAGTGGGTCCACCAGAAGGACCACACCGTGGAGGAGCGGGTGGACGAGACATCAGGTTAGCGGATGGAAACCCACAAACAAACAAACAAACAAACAAACAAACAGACAGACAGACAGACTAACAAACAAAGATGGAAAGAAATGAACTAATATGCAAGCATAAATATATTTTGTTAGAAATTGAATGCCTGTGCGGTTCCTGTGTTTTCCACTAATGACAAGTATCAGCAGAATGCATAATCGGCAGTTAAGCAGGGGAATAAACCGCAGCTGCGCTTTGCTGTTTGCCCTTTTCCCGCGTACATATTCACAGCCGCAAGATTTCACAGTCCTCGTTTTAACTTTGACTGGATGAAAGAACGTGTGGGAATTCCAAAGAGATAATCCTCCCTTTTAGAGTTCCTTTTTTATGAGTAAAGTCACATATGTTCGGCTATGCATGCAAGGTTTGTTTGATTACGCCATCTTTTTTTATTTTATTTCTTGTGAGCAAGCGGTGAATGTACTTAGATCCACAAAGCTTATGTGGGCTTGAATAATTTGTTCATATGGGATTAGACAGAGAAATGCATTGCCGGAGAAGAAACTTCAGAAAAAGGAAGTCTAGCCCATAAAGAGTGAGCCGCAGTTTAGCATATGGCAAAAATATGAAAATTAGATCAGTGAAGTCTAGAAGTATCCATGGAATACTTACTGTACTTATGTTATGGAGGATGATCTCTCTAATAATATGGCGTGAAGATTGTTTTTCCCAGATGCAGCAAAAACCATCAGTGAATTTCAGTTGAGTTTGTAGCAGACTTTTGTCGAATGGGAGAGAAAATGTAAAGGGAGTAAGTGAAATTTTGGTCGAAATTGAGTTATATGCAGTATATCAAATTCCACTGACAAAATTATACAAGTAATAATGAAACAAAAACCAAAAGGCATCCATCTGTTTTAATAAATGTACTTTACTAAATAGGTGATATCAGTACACAAAGTAGCATTGGAGCAAAACTGTAGTCACTTTTGTTTTGGCTCTCCTGTAAAGCTGATGAAATGTCACTAACACTACGGCCGTTAGATCCTTAGTCCTCATATTTGTACTGCAGACTGAGGAGCCCTTTATCTGAAACCTGCAGTCTGCTCCTCCTCCTCCTCCTCCCCAGTCAGCCGTCTCTCTCTCTTTGCTACAACAACCTATCCCACCAAATGAGCTGCAGAACACCATCGAGCCAGATCACCCCCTCACACACACACACACACACACACACGCGCTTCCCTAGATGCCCCAAATCCTGCCAGTGCCAGACACCGTCTCTTCTCCGTCTCCACTCCAAACAAGCATCAAGGGAGGAGCCCTGGGAGGGGTAGAGCGCTAATTGTGTTGTGTTTGTACCGCTGCAGTCATGATACAGACGGATCAGACGCTAGCTTCTGTCACCTTCCCATATGCAAAAGGCAGCGGCTGTCTGTTTGCGCAGAACAAATGGATTCCGGGAGGGAGATTTGTGTTTGAGTTTGGGGGGAGGAGGGGGTTGGTGGTGGAGGAGGTTTGGGGCGTTGGGGAAGGGTTGGGGTGAGAAGCGGGGGGTGTGGGGGGGGGGGGTGGTTGTGGGGTTGCTCTCCATGGGAAGGTGACATCTCCACAGCTGTTTCATTCATCAGCCACTGTTTTGACTGTGTTAAGGTGAAAGTGGAGCGTGCGAAATGTCAGACTTCATTTCGCACAGCATCTTTGCTCCACTTCTCTCTCTCTCTCTCTCTCCCTCCCTCTCTCTCTCCCTCCCTCTCTCTCTCTCTTCATTTCTCTGTTTCTCTTTCTCTCTCTTTCGCTTTCTCTCTCTGTCTTCCATGATTGCTCGTCTGGACTCTCTTCCCATCTTATCGAGGAGGATCTCTTCACTTCACGGTCAATAAAGCTGTTGTCTAAGTGTTTATTGCATTCAGGGGCCAGACTGCTGATGTTCTAGGCCATGGTCTCCCCTGGCCTGCACACATGCTTACACATGGACCTTTTCTGGAATGCATTTTTTTTTTGTATTGCAGACGGGGACAGGGAGGGGATGTCATTCGAGGTTAATGTGGCCGCACAGATCCCCAGACACCACAAAAAACGTCTGCAGGGCCTGTAATATCCAGACGCCTGATAAGTCCTGTCGTCTTGCAGACCAATAGGAATATAAAATGTGTGTGTGTGTGTGTGTGTGTGTGTGTGTGTGTGTGTGTGTATGGGTGGGGAAGGGGTAGGGAAGAGGCAGTATGATTGCTACCTGTGGGCTACGGGGCTAACTCAATTTCCCACTTTGGCAGCTGAATATGGTCAATCAGAGGCAGACTTGTAGTCTATAATGACAGGGGGACCCTAAGGGTTTTCATTCTTTACCAAAACAGCTTGGCTGCCGTCAATGCTTCCTCCCGCTTATTTATTCACAACGAGGCACGCTATTTATTTCTGCCTGCCGTGCGTTCACGCCACTGTTGGTAGCACAGTATTCCCCATTCTCATGAATGCCAAAGACTGGGTTTTTTCCCCCCATGTCATTCCATGATGATGTCGTCACAAGAAAAATCAGGTCTTGGAAACTTGTGACTTCTTAGTGGTTTGAAGTTTTTTTTTCTGGGCTACTTTTTAAACTACTTTGCTATGCTAGAGACAAAAAAACAACAAAAATGACATTGTCAACTGTGTCTATACCACAAGTCCCAATTAGTCTTGCTTCTTTATAATCATTGCAATATTAAAAACAAAGTGAGCTGGTTGCCATGTTATCACTTCCGTCGCAGCTAACACACTGCATTGTCATCCAGAATAATTCAACTAATGACCATACAATTAAAAACCAGCTGCAACACAACAAATCCTTCCCGGCTATTCTTGGAGCAACTGTGTGTGTGTGTGTGTGTGTGTCACCTTGACAAGAGCGGAAGGATGTGTTGACGTTTGTCCCCCGGACCTGTGGTCTCAATATCAGTCAACATTTTTTTTTTTTTTTTTTGTCATTTTTACTCTCAAAGCATGGAGATGAAACCTGACGCTGACCTATTAGGGGTGTGCCATGCTCGAGCTGAGCTGGCGGCGACACAAACGCCCCTCTCTGATGGCAGCTCCTAGCACGCTCCATTCACCTCTCTAATTCACCCAGTCCCCCTACCATTCTCTCTTCTCTTTTTTCCTCTCCTCTTCCCTCTCTTTCTCTCCCTTTGCTCCCTTCCCTCCTCCTCTCCTCTCCTCTCCTCTCCCCTTCTCTACTCTCCTCTTTTCCCCTCTCCTCTCCTACCCTCTCCTCTCCTCTCCTCTGCCCTCCTCTTTCTCTCTACTCCCCTCCTCTCCCCTTCTCTCCTCTCCTCTTTTCTCCTCTCCTCTCCTACCCTCTGCCTTCCCTTTCTTTCCACTCCACTCCTCTTCCCTCCCCTCCCCTTCTCCGTTCCTCTCCCTTGCCACAGCCAACCCCAACTGAAAGAAAAGAAAACCACAGATAAGGGGTGGCTCTGGCGGTCAATAGCTATTTGAGAGGATGGAAAGCTGATATGATTCTGGTTCTCTCTCTCTCTCTCTCTCTCTCTCTCTCTCTCTCTCTCTCTCTCTCTCTCTCTCTCTCAGAAGTAGATTAGCAGTGGAGTAGAGACCAGCAGCAAGAGGGGTGTGTGTATCTGTGTGTATGTCAGTGTGTGTATGTCTGTGTATATGTCGGTGTGTGTGTGTGTGTGTGTGTGTGTGTGTGTGTGTGTGTGTGTGTGTGTGTGTGTGTGTTAGCGTGCCTGTGTATTTCTGTGTGTGTGTGTCTTTGTCTGTGTGTGTGTGTGTGTGTGTGTGTGTGTGTGTGTGTGTACATTGGTGGGTGTGTAGTGTGTGTGTGTGTGTGTGTGTGTGTAGTGAGGGAGGGGGAACGAAAAAGAGACTGGAGTACGTTATCTGCAGCCGCTGCATGGCTCCAGCTGAAAAATCATTAGCTTTGGAGTTCATTCAGGAGGAAGGAAGGAGAGAGAGAGGGAAGAGAGAGAAAGAGCGAGAGAGATAGAACAACAGCAAGAGAGAGAAGAAATAGAAAAAAAACAACAAAGACTTTGCTTACAGTGGGGCATGCCAAGCCAGGCTCATTAGCTCGCCCAGGCTCTAAATGGATTTCCTCTGTAACCAATCGTGGGCCTCAGCCGAGGGCGTCCCGGCGGAACCTCAGACGCGTTCCTCGGGTTTCAGAGTGGGGGCGCTGCTTTGAGTCCAACCGCAGCAGGAGCCGAGGCGAGGTGCATCCATCCATCCATCCATCCATCCATCCATCCATCACTCCCTCACGACAGATTCCCCAGTCATTCCCGCCCTGCTTTGACTGCAGGGGGTTGTGCGCTGAACAGTATCAAAACATTGCCAACGCAAGGAGCATCTGCTGGCTTTCCTGCACGCACACGTTTCACCATACTGCAAGATATCGATAGCATGCAAGATATCAAAAGGAAACCCACACCCCGCTACACACACACACACACACACAGACACACACACACACACACACACACACACACACACACACACACACACACACACACACACACACACACACACACACACACACAACACACACACACACACACACACACACGACACACACACACACACACACACAAACAGACACACACATGGCATGTCTTCTTTAATGTGCCAAGTTCTAGAGATGGGTAGGTGCGGCTGTGTCCCCGTCTGTTCCTAGAGGTCAGGGAGGGTTTGGTGTGAGGTGTCTGGCTAGAGTCGTGTTCCCTGAAGGCGCTGCTGCAAGTCGAGAGAGCCAAGCCAGCGGAGCGGGAGGCTTTGATCTTTGTTTCACATCTTTCTCTCTTACATTTTGTTCCGCAACAGGGGAAGGTCAGACGGGGCGATGTTTTTGACCCGCACCACCCCCAGAAACCAACCCCTCCTCCTCCTCCGACCCCCATCCCCCAACCCACAGCCCACCCCTCTCCTCTTCCCGATGCACCTGTTCCACATTGTTGCAATCACGATCGGCGTGTTCATGACCCACCGTTGAGACTTTGGCAGAGATCCATCGATGCCTCACATATCAACAATAGCATAACACTCATTCCTCGGTTGTCACTACCTGTAGCTGTCAATAAAGGCAAGAGGCCCTTCAGATTCCATCTTCCCATTCACGATTGCACTGTGTAGCCGCATTATAAGAGGATATTGAAATCCATGCACCCTTTGTGAACTCAGTTTTAATAGTTTATTACTGAAAAGTACATTATATATAAAGAATATAAATGAAGTATAAAATGCCGTGTTACTCTTGAGGAAATGTCTTAACGAGAAGCTGCCAGAGGCATGTAGTCGTAACACAAGGGTCGCAGGCCCCTTAAGCAGGAGAAGCTGTAATGTTAGATATATTAGGACAGCGCAGTCTATTTTATTAACATATTAATCAAAAAGAAATGTGCGCGCACACATGCGTTTGCGTATGACTTCAGAGCACGGTGACAAGTTTCTGTTGGCTGCCGAGATTTGTTTGCTCTGTGTTTCTCGTTACGGTCACACTCAGATTGATTTTCTCTCTCTCTCTCTCCCTCTCCCTCTCTCTTCCTCTCTCTCTCTCTCTCTCTCTCTTTCTCTCTGTCCCTGTCTCCCTCGTTCATACTCCCTTTTGCTCCTTTGGTCGCCATGGAACAAACTGACATTGTTGTGTGAATCACAAGCCTCAATTATTTATGGTCATGATGGTTCCTAAATGAGGTCAATTCCGTTCTGTGTCAGTGCGCAGCGGCGTTTGATTTGCTGCTGGTGCTCCCGCCGGAGCGTGAGTCAGGGTGTGAGGAACCGTGTCGAGGTGCCGATATCTGCTGGCTCTTTTCTCCTCTTCCCTTTCTCCTCCACTCGCTCCCTCTCTCCCTCCCTCTTTTGCTTTCTCTCTCTCTCTCTCTCTCTCTCTCTCTCTCTCTCTCTCTTCCCCATCTCTCACTCTTTTTTCCTAGTACGTGGCTCACACAAAGCTATAGCTGCTCATGTAGGGCTGAACCCCCCCCCCCACACACAAACATCACACACACACACACACACACACACACACACACACACACACACACACACACACACACACACACAACACACAAAATAAATGGAGGAGCCAGTCGAGCTTGGGAACCAGGAGGCACTGGGATGATCAATCACATTTTGTGTTGCAGGTACCAGGAACCTGTGGAGCGTGGAGCTCTCTGTGCTTTCTATTATGCTCCCTCTCTCTCTCTCTCTCTCTCTCTCTCTCTCTCTCTCTCTCTCTCTCTCTCTCTCTCTCTCTCTCTCTCTCTTTTTCTCTCTTTCTGTGTCTCCTCCAGCTCTGTGCGTCAGTCCAGTCCCTCTGCGCCGTGTCACTCCCCATCTTGACATCTTAGCTGCGTTTTACTACATGTTACTTTTGGCATGGACATGAGTGAGCAAACTCTTTCCCTCTTTTTCCCTCTCTCACTCTCCCTCCCCACTCCCTCCCTCCCTCCCATCTCCTCCCCTCTCTCTCCTTTAGTTTTATTCTCTCTCTTTTTTTTTCTCCTCACATTAGCGGTGAGGGCCAAGAAAGTCTAAGTGCTCCAAACACAGCTGACTGCTCTTGGGCTTCCTCTGAAATCTGCTACCATTCATCTCTCTCTCCTCTTCTCTTCTCTTCTCTTCTCTTCTCTTCTCTTCTCTTCTCTTCTCTTCTCTTCTCTCCATGTACAGTACCTCAGCACTCTACCTCTCTCTTTCTTTCCCTTCTTCTTCTTCTTCTTCTTCTTCTTCTTCTTCTTCTTCTTCTGCATCTTCTTCGTTTTCTTCTTCTTCTGTTTTCTGTTTGTGTTAGTGAATGCCTCCCCACACACACACACACACTCCCAACCCCACAAAAATGAACCTGGAGAGGCTTCCTAGCATTTGCACTCCTCCAAGGATCGTTTTCACAAACAGACGGCGTGTTCTTCCTCCCCTGCATCAACCAATCCCCATGCTCCCTCACCTCCGATTCGCTCGCTCTGTTCGCCTTGCTTGTTCAAACACACACACACACACACACACACACACACACACACACACACACACACACACACACACACACACACACACACACGCCTCCCTGCTCGCTCACCCACCTCCCTGAGTGGAGCGTAGTCCGTGTACGGATTTGGAGTGCAGATAAAGAGAAGCTTGATGTTTCAAAGTAGGAAAAAGGCATCTGCATATTTATTTTTCATTATTCATACCCGATCCCTCACTACTTGGAACTTTCCGGCAAACGGCACTCACAAAAGAAGCTATGAAGGCTTCTATAAAACTTTTTTTTTTTTTTTTTAATTCTTTTTTTTTTTTTTCTTTCTTTTTTGGGTCATTCTTCTGTGTTTGGGCCCACTATGGAGTTATTGATTCGCCTGTTGACAAGAAGAAAAGAATGTTCTTTTCATTTGTCCATTTCTCTTGTCTTCTCTCCATTCTGTCTGTCTTCTTTCTATCTATCTATCTATCTATCTATCTATCTATCTATCTATCTAGAGTGTAGTCATTTTCATTATTTACAGCTTGTTTCTTTCCCTTGAGTTCTGTTGAATGGGTCTGTATGGGCAGTTTTTCTTTTTGGATAATCTTTAGCTGGAGATTTATATTTTTATTTTTTTAAATAAATAAATAAATAAATAAAAAGTCTGAGTCTGCTTTCAAAAGATTTTCTCAAAAGGTAATGTGTCCTCCAAAGAAGTTCTGGGACCACAATAGAGTTGTACTCGTGGCAAAGTGTAGTTGTTATGTCACAAAAACCAAGTAAACGTGTGCGGCTTGCAATCCTGAGCCCCTGTTGAGACAACTATTTTTTTTCATCCTGTTGCCGACGTTGTTTGCGCGGCTGCTGCTGCCGCCGTCGGCATTGATTTTTTTGTGTAAGTTCATCTCAGTCCTCAAGTGACTTCTTAAGGGGCTTTGCCTGCTTTTTTGAGCAAGGCTGTCTTTCGCCCTTTGTCTCACAGGACTGGCCGCCTTTTTGTGTTGTCTGTCTCCTTTTTTATAATGGAAATTGCAAGTGAAGGTGTAGAATGCTGCAGAGCTCTTGACTTCCATATGACAGCAGCTTGACTCCACACAGACACACACACACACACACACACACACACACACACACGCACACACACACACACACACACACACACACACACACACACACACACACACACACATACATGCTTGCTCGCTCACTCCCTCACCGACTGTCCTTGGGATCTGGCTTGAAGGCATCTGTTTAAATTTTGCATGAACTCGAAGTTCAGCTATGGCACTCTTCTCGTCAGTGGAGGTCACGGCCCTGATTGCTATAAAGGAGCCTATTTAAATCTCCTGAACTCAAGAACGCCTGAAGTCAAGTCAAGAGAAGAAGTACTGTTTTGCCATGGATCAAGTGGTGTTGCAGAAAAAGACATTCAAGACTAGGCAACATATTTAGTGCACAGAAGCGGTAAAAATAAAGGGCAGTGACTATTTAAGGTAGTGCATTTTAAGACAGACAAGGGACAGGACAGACAATACAAGACAGGGTATAAGTAGATTTCTCAATGGTGCTCGATGCTCAATGGTTCCAATGGTGGGCTTTCCGCAGCTTAGAGACGTTGCGGGGCTTTCTAGGTGATGTTTGTGGTCCCCTGAATCCAGGTGAGGTTGTCTGTGATGTGGATGCCCAGAAGCTTAGGGCTTTCTGTTCTCAACTGGAAGGAAGAGGAGAATCCACAGAGACAGCAGCAACCACTACCACCTCCAAAGAGACAACAGCAACCACTACCACCTCTCCTGTAACCTCTTCTTTTTTTGCAGACTCTTGTTTGCAAGCAACCGCAACGTCACGCAACAACAGTTTCACCCACCTACCTCTACCCCCTTGACAACATCCACACAAACACAGAACGAGTGATAGGGAGTGAAGTGGAACGAAGGAAGAGATTGTCTTTCATTTGAAGCTCGCTCACACCCTGACTTGACCACTGTTGCAGAGGGCTGCTCTGTCTGTCTCCTTCGCCACACCTGAATAATGCATTGCTTGCTTACTCTATTTATTTATTTATTTACTAGCTTATTTATTTATTGATCAATTGATCGAAAAGTAATTTCATTCAGTGAGCACCTCTGTCTGTCTTGATGGTCAAGGGTTTTTTTTTTTTTTTTTCCATGGTCCGACTTGGACTTTTGTCTTGAAAGCTAAGAGGGAACAATTGGGAATGGGAAACACACACACACACACACACACACACACACACACACACACACACACACACACACACACACACACACACACACTCAGACACACACACACTCTGGTCATTCAGTTGATTTTAGAAGAAAACTCTGATAGCTACACCACAGACAGCTGTAGCTTCCGGCTCCAATAGCAGGCAGCGTAAGACGTGAAGGCAGGTTGCAGCGATGTAAAAATAACATGTCAAAACACAATGTCAACTCTTTTGGGTGGCAGAGTGCATACTTACATTTGTGCCACACTGTATCAAAACAGATTTGCTGACATTAAGACAGGCTGGTTTAAAAACATGTTGACATGGGTGAAATTCTAAAACAACAACAACAACAACAAAAAAAGTCTGCAATGCGGATACATAACTCCTACTCTTACCTATATTTAATTTTTCTCTTTATTGTCCTCAGGCAGATCTGCTGTCAAGGTTCAGAATTGTTTTTGAATAATACATACATAAAACCAGCCAAGGAATCCCATGTATAAACTCAAGGCATTGATTAGATACTTTTGTCCAACGAGGCTTGCAAAACAAATGATAAAGATTTTTAATCAGATATGTAAATAGTCAAAAATACAGACAGATTGATTTTGCCCTTCTTGGACTAGCACCCTTACTGAATGTATAATTGTAGACTTGTTAATTAACCCCCCCACCCCCACCCCCCCTTTTCAACCCAGGTTTGGTGGTACGTGAGGCCAGCATCGAGATCTCGCGGCAGCAGGTGGAGGAGCTGTTCGGCCCGGAGGACTACTGGTGCCAGTGCGTAGCCTGGAGTTCAGCCGGCACCACCAAGAGCCGCAAAGCCCACGTCCGCATCGCATGTGAGTCACGCCAGCCCACTATACTATACAGCACACTGTAGCCTACACCACATTGATGCAGCATCAGTGCTAAGCTAAGCTAACACACAGAGGTCACTTTGAAGCTGTTAACACATCACTTCAAGTCTGAGCCTAGGCTTTACTGTACTGCGCTCAGTCTTTGCCATGCCTAGTGCTGGGTGAAGACTAGTTATATATACAAAGAACGTCTTCAGTGTGGAGTTAAGGCCTTTAACTCTATAAGGGAACATGTTATGGCTGGGCTTGTGGTCCCTATTTTAGAGCTGAGCGTATGATCTAAAACATGTCTCTCTCTCTCTCTGTCTCTCTCATCATGTCATTCCTTTGTGTTCATGCTCTTTTTATGCCTTGCCAAGGGAGAGAAAGAGAGAGAAAGAGAGAACGAGAGAGAGAGAGAGAGAGAGAGAGAGAGAGAGAGAGAGAGAGAGAGAGAGAGAGAGAGAGAGAGCGCACAACTATGAAGAAAAAAAAAACATTTGAGGACCAATGAAAGGTGCACCGCTGGTTTTGTTTTTCATCTGGTGGTGTGCCATCCCTCTGCAAACATGAAAGTAATGGTGTTATTGGATTTGGTTTGGCATGAAATGCTACTGCACAGCCATGCATGAGAGGCAGCTCGATATGGCTGCCTGTCCTGCTGACTGGGTGTCTGTCTGTCTGTCTTACACAAGCATCCCTCTCTGTCTGCAGCACCTAAGAGAAAAAAAAGGATCATAGGCAATCATAGCCTTGGTGAAGAGTGTCTGCACTTCTTCTTTTTTTAGTTGGAAGGCAGAGGGGAGGGGCTGAGATTCTCTCTCTCTCTGTCTCTCTCTCCCTCTTTCTCTCTCTTTCTCTCTCTGTCTCCCTCTTTACACCCGCCGCTCCTCAGAGAGGTGTGAAGTCGTTGCCGGCCCATGTGTGGAGTGCATAGTGGGGTCGTGTGCAGGACGCGGGCTGCTGCTCATAACACACGCTTGCAAAGAAGAGAGGAGAGGAGAGCCAGAGAGAGAGAGAGAGAGAGAGAGAGAGAGAGAGAGAGAGAGAGAGAGAGAGAGAGAGAGAGAGAGAGAGAGAGAGAGAAATGAGTGAGCAGGCAACACTCAAGCTGTCGCAGTGCCTCGCCGGATTTGTGTCACAGCACCACCAGGCTCATGAAACGCTCGGCTTTTTATGTGGGTAATGGAGAGGCCTGCTGTTCCCTGGACCGCCACAGTCGTTCAAGCGGTCGCTTTGGGAGGCCGGTTATTTTGGGGCGGGGTGGTGAAGGGGGCTTGTCGTTTAAAGAACACGGCAGGAACAGTTGTTTAGGAGACCAGTCGTTAAGGGAACCAGTTGCTAAGGGGCCTAGGTGTTCTTTAAGTGGCTCGTCATTAAGGGAAGTTCTTGTTTGGAGAGAAAAGGTCATTTAGAGGACTGGTCATTGAACGGACCACTTGCTCATTCAAGAGACCAGTGGGTAAAAGATCTAGTAGTGTTAGGGACCCATCAAACTGGAGGCCATTTATATAATGTGTCATTACGGGGCCTGGTCTTTTACACAATCTGACAAAACACACACGCACACGCACACACAGACACACACACACACACACACACACACACACACACACACACACACACACACACACACACACACACACACACACAGCCTGGGGAGTGTATTGCAAAACCAGATCAGATCAGTTTGAGCCTAATGTAACGAAGCATTTGCGCGAAGCCACATCTCAGTAGTCTGGACAGGAGAATGTCTGGCACATACACTCTTCTCTCCGGAGCTGTAAATTGCACAAAATTCCCTGCTGCCCCCTCACCGAGCAAACCGAGACGCCCCCTTTCCCGTTCTCTTCCCGTGGACCGACGCAAGGCAGGTGGATTGCTGACTTTGGCTGGGCTTGGAGGGGGTGGGAAAACGGTGGGGTGTGGAGAGACGGGAAGGGAGAGTGTGGTTATGACACCAGTTGCAAATGGACTCTGACAGATGTGTGTGGGCCCTGGCAGAAAGGAGATGTATGCATACATAATCACACATGTGCACACACACACACACACACACACACACACACACACACACACACACACACACACACACACACACACACACACACGACAGAGAGAGAGAGAGAGAGAGAGAGAGAGAGAGAGAGAGAGAGACATAAACTCTCTCACACTGTTATACTCTAACTCACAGAGAAATGCTCAGTCTGAAATTTTAAAGAGTAGAGCACACTTTCCTACATATAAACACTTGCCCACAGCCCTACACACACACACATACAGTACACACACACACACACACACACACACACACACACACACACACACACACACACACACACACACACACACACACACACACACACACATACACACACACACCACCTCCTACCCTTTATTGCCCTAACAGAACTAAATCATCCCGCATCCTGGCCCTCCCTTTTACCTCCCTGCTAGATTGTTATGGGGAAGCCATAACTCAGCCCTATGGCACGGCCCTATGCTCCATTAGGCCTCATTTGTTTATGCATTCATTCATTCATCCATACTTTCATCCATTCAATCATTCATTCATTTACAGTATTAATTTGCGCTGTAGCATCTGCATTGCTGCTAAGGCAACTTTAGCGTGTGCTCGACTTCCCTTCCCTGTATTAGTCCCGAATAATCAACAATTAATGCCACTGTACTTATTTTAGGGGGTTGCTTAGATGCGACAGCGTTGTTTTATTCAAAGCCAGCGAGTGAGCCTTGGAAGTGTGCTGCCGTCCTCATTAATTAATGAGGTGTTAAAGGTTTCTTGCACAGCCAGAGGCGTTTCCACTGCCACTATCTTCCCCTGCGGATACCGGCAGCCCCATCTTGCAACTCAGGAAACAGCCTTGAGCCCAGGCTCTATCTCTCTCTCTCTCTCTCTCTCTCTCTCTCTCTCTCTCTCTCTCTCTCTCTCTCTCTCTCTCTCTCTCTCTCTCTCTCAGGGTGGATCTGTGTCTCTTGTCTTGTCCTGTGCAGGTGGAGGTAGAGGTAGAGGTGGCGGTGGCAGGGGCGGTCGTCTTAAGGACGGCGTCCGGGCGCACTTAGCATGGTGTTGTCCTCGGTTCGTTTGGCCCGCAGCGCGTGCAGGGATCCGGCGCGAGGGCTCTGCGGCACAGCCGTCACTCCGGGTTATTTTACGGGTGGCTGCCCAGGGCAGAGAGTCTCTCACCAGCACACTGAGATTAGAGAGAGAGAGAGAGAGAGAGAGAGAGAGAGAGAGAGAGAGAGAGAGAGAGAGAGAGAGAGAGGGGGGGGGACAGTGTGAGAGACTGAGGACTTAGTCATCAGGAGTTGCCTGAATTTATATGCTTTCTTGACTAAAATGGATACAGACGTTGACACGGATGCATGCACACACGCACACACACCCACAAAGGCACAATTGCACAGGCACACACACACACACACACACACACACACACACACACAATCACATGCACACATGCTCAGTCACACACTAGTCTTGTGTGTTGGGTTTCACGCCTTCACAACCGTAGCTACTCTTAACACACAAGCAGTCACTTCATGTGGCTGGAACAGACATGATACGCCAGCCTGCAGCCGTGGCCTCTCCAACCATCCAGACTGCGTTGAGCTTGAAATACTGAGCAAGAAAGGCAAGCAAGCAAGCCCACCTCCTCCACAAACAAGCCCAGTCTGGACCTCCCAAGTTAACTGCTGTTTTTTTTTATTTATTTATTTTTTTCCTTCCTCTATTTCGGTAAACAGACGTTTTAATCATTGGCCGAGCAACACTTGAGGCAATAAATAAATGTGCACTTTGTTGTTGGAAAAACTGGTGATCAATGTTAAAGCCATAAAGATGGCAGGGAGGCTTAGGCCATACACGCACAATTGAGGATATTAATTGTGCTTGTGATTTGTAGATCGTCCAGCGCAGGGCACTTACACCGTGAGTTATCGGTGGGTGCTTTTTCGATCTGTGATAAAACAGGGGACAGCCTCCTCTCTCTCTCTCTCTCTCTCTCTCTCTCTCTCTCTCTCTCTCTCTCTCTCTCTCTCTCTCTCCATCTTTCAGTCTCTTTCTCCTCCTCCCACACTTTCTCTCCTCCTCTGTGCAACTTCCCTATTTCACTCTCTCAGTCCCTCACACACACACACACACACACACACACACACACACACACACACACACACACACACACACACACACTTTGTTACCTGTTCACAGGGTCACATTCACTGACCAGTGATTTATATGGCCATTACATCAAGCCCTCTCTGTTCAAAAGATCAGCCATGTGGTGAGACAAAACACACACACACACACACACACACACACACACACACACACACACACACACACACACACACACACACACACACACACACACACACACACACACACAGAGGAAACTGAGTAGAGCTCAATGTCTCCTGAAATGGAGAGCCATTTGTTCTGTCACCATTGTTGTTGCAGTAAGTGCACAGCAATCAAGAGGCCAGTCCTCAGGGTGATTACAGCGAGTATTGCACATGCTGAAACCAGACAGACAGACAGATGGACAGACAGACAGACAGACAGGCAGACAGACAGGCATACAGACAGTCAGGCAGGCAGAAGGACAGATAGGGCCAAAAACCCTGGCCAGCTTGGTGGCCGGTGCAGCGCTCTTGTGACTACTGTTTGTGCGTTGCCTCTTGTATGTTTACCATTCAGTGGCGTGGCTGGGTGTTACCAGCTTTCTCTTCGCGGCGAGGACCCTGAAAAAGGGTATGATGTCAGCCGCCCGCATTGCGAGCTCCGCATCCGCTGCCAAGGGCTGCTGGGAGTGTGTGAAGCCAACCCGCTCCCGAGCTGGCCTGCGTGGAAATGTTCTCGCCCGTGCGGTTTGCTCTGGTTCTAATTAAAATGCCCCTGCACAACCCCTCCACCGGCAGATGTAGCAAAATACAGTACTTTTTTTCCCCTCAATGTCGGCAGTCACTGACTCCCTCTCACTGTCCCGCTGGCAAACTTTAATCATTGCTTTTATAAGGAGTGAATGTAAAAGCACCCCCCCCCCCAACCCCTTCTCCGATATATTATCACAAGAGTGAGACCAGACATACATTTTCCACACCGCTCCCTTTTAGCATAACACAATATTTGTCAGCATTTGTTTCTCATTTAACCCGGCTCTGGTGAAAAGGCAAATGGGCTGCCAAGCATTGTGTGCCTCTGCCTCTTGACACACACATTTATTGCCCCTGCATTTTATAATTTAGCGTGACAAGAAGCCAAAGACACCCACTTAGAGTAATTGCAGTCAGATGTGTGTATATAGGAGGCCTTAGGAAACAATCAAACAAAACAGTGAAGCATTTTAGTTTTTTTTTTTCTTTTTTTTTTTTTTCTTTGCACTAAGCTGCACTAGGGAAGTTTTAGGGCAAACTTGTGTGTTAGTTTCATCAAGCTTCTGAGTTTGAAGGAGAGCAAAAGTTTGGACAGAGATGTTTAGGAATGCACAGCTGACCTTGCAAAATACATTAACATGGGCGGATGGATTAGTTGCTTATTTGTTGACACAGATTGTTTCTTTTTTTCTTTTTTGGTTGGTTGTTTGTTTTACCAAAGACAGTGTTTTGGAAAGGGGTTGGTGTGACACATTCAGCTCAGTCTCCTTTGAGGATTTCTAAGTAAAAATAAAAAAGAGAAAGAAAGAGAGTGAAATATCTCAGGATCTCAAAAATCTCTTAAGCTAACACAAACTTCTCCCTCGTGACTCTGCTCATCCTGAGGAGGAGCTTCCCAAAGTTCCCCGTTTCCCTGAAAATGAAGTGAGAAGTTCTGTTTTACACATTTCCGTAATCTCTCCGTAATCTGCGATCTACACTTTTATTAGTTTTTGCAAGTGAACCACCAGGAACTTGCATGTCTGCGTAATTAAATGTCCAAAAAAAAAAGGGATTTTTTCCCCTCCCTGCGCCCTGAGCTCAAAGACGGCATCACGGTGTGCTTAATGTCGCCGCTTCTTTTAGGTGGGTGTTCGTTCGCGCTGTGTGCACACACTGCTCAAAGCTTGTGGGATAAATCCGGGTGATTAATTTTTGTAATGAATCATCATGTTTGATTCGCTATCTTCTCCACCCCTGGAGATTTACGTACACTGATGCGAAGAACACAGAGGTGGACTAATTCTCTCCCTTCCATATTCTTGATTGCCTCCGCGGAATAAGATAAATACCGAAATGCCGTTGACAGATGAAAAGACCCCCGAGCCAAGGAGCCTGCTCAGTGCTGATATCTGGCCGTTTTATTTGTTGTGGAGAGGTTTTCATAGTGATTAAGCCCCAGCCGCGTGGCTTAGTCCCTGAACTAGCCAGGACAATATATTAACGACTAGATACCACCAGAGACAGTGATGGAGCGCACTCAAGAGCCGGCAGAAGTGTGGGACAAGAGAGAGAGAGAGAGAGAGAGAGAGAGAGAGAGAGAGAGAGAGAGAGAGAGAGAGAGAGAGAGACATGTTCAGACATGTCGGATACACAAGAGGATAGTAGTCACTCCACTGGTCTAAAAAGGAATGGTGGAGATTGTCGAGCAGACTCCTGAGTGTGCACCATTCCTCGAAGCAGTTCTGCAGTGATTACTGTTGCCTTTCTCACCCCCCCTTTAAGAGAAGAGCAGGCCAGAGTCTGGACCAGAATATTGCCAATTTTCTTTTTCAGTTTTTTTTTTAGCCACCCCCCTCCCTCTATCAGGCTGTGTGAACAGGTCTCTGTCCAAGTGGAAAAGAATCTTCTTCACCACTCTCTCGAGCTTCTTTTCTTGTTTTAAAGAGGGCTGGTGTGTCTACCCTACAGTTGTAGGGGCACAAGCAATTTATTCCACCCTCCCAAACCCAGGAGTAGGGGAAACCTTAGGGTACGTGCCGCATGGTAATGGAACAAGAAATAAAATGCAACTGGCGGTTCAAATTCTCCTTCACGGTGCTTAGCTGGACTATTGCCTTATGAGAGCATTGTGAAGGTGAGTTTAATTAAAATAGGGAGGAAAATCGCTGGAGTAGCTTGCTGGAGAGTGTCAGTAAACAACCCTGGCACTCAGTGGAAATCAATGTTTTGCCACAAAGGTTGGCATTGGACCCCCCCCCCCCCCACACACACACACACACATAATGGCCCAGTGGAAAGTGACCATTGCTGTTCCTCTTCATACCTGCAGGCAGATCTGCAAAGTCTGCGGCCATGTCTTTACTTCAACAGATGCATTTGTGTGTGTGTGTGTGTGTGTGTGTGTGTGTGTGTGTGTGTGTGTGTGTGTGTGTGTGTGTGAGCAATGTAATAAGTTTCAATGGAAATAAACATCAATAATTCTGGTCTGCATAAGTGCACTGCATCACAACATGAACCTCTCAACAATCTTTAATATCAACGTAGGAGTTGTCGACCTAGGTCTGGATATAAGGGGATTTTCCCTCTTCCCCCTTGCGAAAATAGAACACGGAACTTAATAAACATTCGGACCTCTCGCTCCGCTTTTGCCCTCTCTGCCTCGACAGGCGCATTGGCATGCCCTGCCCTCCCTGCTGGTGGTGTCAGTGGAGTCATTTGATCCCTGGCCAAGGGGTCCTGCTCCCAAACAGACAAAGGACTTTACAAAGCCTAAGTCCTGACAGGAGTCACGCCAGCTGCAGCAGATCCGACGGGCTTTCGGCAGGCGGCGAGGGAGCTTCGCCAGACACCGGGCAGGGAGGAGGAGGCTCGTCCAGGAGACAGGAGGGAGGTAGAGGTGGATGTGGAGGTGGAGGGGGGGGGGGTGTTTATGTATGTGGGTCGCTCCATTTCTGTCCATCGTCCTTGTTTCTGGCGATTTGCAGGATTGCATTTGTTTCTGTATCTTGCAGCTGTGTCCGTGCTGGGTTAGGATGCATATTTTTAGTAATGATGAGTAAAATTGAGAACGCTTGGCCCCCTTTTATGACTAAGATGGAAGTATACTGTGTAAGCACTCCGCAGAGGTCACATGTGTGTTTTACATAAGCCATGTACATAACCTTGGTGCCTCTTCAGCAGAGTTTGCATAGTTGCTAAGTCCAACATGAAGTTTAAGCGTCTCAATTCAACCCATCCGTTTTTATGGCTCGGAAATGTAGTATACCCTCCGGTGTAAAAAAAAAAAGCCCTCCGATAATACGTGACCCATGGTTGTCATAGTTTTGCAGAAGAGAGGGTGCCTCAGATTCAGAGCAAAATTGAGGAAGCGCTTGGCGAAACGTGTTGTTCGCTCCAATAAAACCTGAATTTAAGTGATCGGTGTGCGGTGAATTTGATCTTTTACTTGGGTGCCTCAGATTCACTTTAACCTTAGAGTGTTGTTGCATGTCATTTGTGGTTCAGCTCAAACTGCTCTCCTAAGAACTGCAGTTATGGATGCATGTAGTCTCTTCAAATGAAATGCCGGATATCCAGCGGTGCTTTTTTGTCCAGGCACTGAGTGAGTTGAGCTGTTGTTTATTTACCGACTCCCACCATAGCCTCAGCCATTGATGGTTGATTGGCCGAGAGAGTGGGGTGCTTGGACAATAAAGAATGGGAGGATGGTGTTTATTCTTCTCTCCGTGTTGACAGGCCTGGCTGGTGATTTTCCTCTGCCTCTGCTCCATGCCCACTCCCCTCTGTCTCTTTGGTGGGTTATTACAGGTGCAGCGTCAGGGAGAGAAAGAAGAAGCACACTTCATCATCATCACCCTCCACACCTACACACACATACACACATAAACATACGCACATGCACGTGCACATGAGCACACACACACACACACACACACACACACACACACACACACACACACACAACCATTGTTCATCCTCTTTCAAACACACACACACACACACACACACACAAACACAATAACATTCATCCTCTTTCAACAACACAATAACATTCTCCAAAATGTCCTTCAGTTCTACTGGCATTGAAAACACTTCTCAGGAAGTTTGGAGGACAAGAGTTTTCCTATCCATTCATATCAATAAATCATTCATTACCTCTTGATTGGTTCCAAAAGGCTTCGAAAAAAAAAAAAAAACATTCTAGCAAATTCAGACACAGAAGAGCTTCAAAGAATTTTCGAAACCTTTGAAGATTCCCTGCCTTTTCAGCAGAGACTAGTTTTGCACGGTTTATTTTTTTTCTCCTTCTTCTTGTACCCACCTTATCATAAATGCCCAGTAGACAGGGAGTGGACTTTTCCCTACTTTGCCCTATATGGTTATCATAGCACAAGGTTCGAATCTGAACCCTGCCTTAGGGAAGTGAAATACATTGTTGGTGGAGGGAAAAAAAATGATGTCATGGCCCATTAATGCGGAAGAGGGGGCAAAAGGTGATGAAAGAAGGTCAAGGGAAAAGAGAGGGAGAGAGAGAGAGAGAGAGAGAGAGAGAGAGAGAGAGAGAGAGAGAGAGAGGGGGGGGAAGAGACAGCAGGGGTTTAGTGACGAGAGGCTGATCTGCTGACCACCGTTCTCTCGGCTTCTTTCGCACTTTGTCCCACCAGCTCGGCGGGAGCATGTGTTTCTCTTTAAAGCCCCATCGAAATAACTGATCACCTCCATAAATAACTCACCTGCTAAGCCAATGAAGCAAAGCCTCTCAAATTACAGGATGCTTTATGGCTTTTCTGCACCCCTCTAATGATTTCTGCATCTGCTCGACCCCAACAGCTTTGGCGAGATATACCGCGGCTCTGAAGTGCTGTTTGCCCCGACGGTTAAGAGGAAAGAACAACACTAGGCCAGAGCCGTCCTGCCGGCTGCTTCTTAAAATATTGTTGTTTGAGAGGGCCTGTGATGGGTTTCCTGAGGTGATCCACCGAAAGCTCTTGGAAAGAATCGGAGGAAAAGGTCTGTCTGCGCCGTGTGCTTTCCCGTACGCTGTAAAAACGGGATTTATGTGCTTATGCTTCTCCGGTCTTCTTCCACACCGAAAAGCCCTCCCACACCAAGAAAGAAAGAAAAAAGGAAAACTTCACATAAACTTCTGAAACGAACAAAAATCTGCTACCTTTATCCTTCCTAACTAACAGTGCTCCAAATTCAAAAAATGCCCTCATGCTTTTTTTTTGTGGGGGGGTGGAAGTGGGGGCTAATATTGTTACCAGCTGACCTGGATTTAGTTGTGAAGTGAAGTTGTATTAGGGGCTGTTTAAAAAGGCTCCCCGTTAGACATTCAGCCATGATATGGGTCGGGTGTGTTCCTCTCGTTCTAGGATCAATGACACCTGGTTCTCTTCTTAACTTGTCCGTTTGGGCTGGATTTGGAGCGTGATGTTGTACTAGTCACACCACAGCCCTGTGTTATGTCCTGTCCCTGAAGGAAAGGGAGGCACAGACTTTTTCAGATGGCTTTGGCCTCAAGGATTTCTCCCCAGGAGATGAAAAGCTGTAAAGGAGAGTGTGGAATATTTTTCCTCCCTCTCTCTCTCTCTCTCTCTCTCTCTCTCTCTCTCTCTCTCTCTCTCTCTCTCTCTCTCTCTCTCTCTCTTTCTCTTGTTCTTTCTCTTTCTTTCTCTCTCTGTCTGTCTCTCTCTCTTTCTCTCTCGCTCTCTCTCTCTGTCTGTCTCTCTCATGCCCTCTCTAGGTATAAATATGCTCTGCCTTTTATGGTTTCTCCGCTTTTTATAGATGTCCCCTAAATTGAAATAATCATGTTGCAAAACCATCAACAGTTTTATTAGGGGTTTTATGAAGGCCATGGGCGCTTGAGAATGAGGCTTCTAAGCTGATTTCACTGTAATCTACCCCCCACTCACTGACACACACACACACACACACACACACACACACACACACACACACACACACACACACACTTATGCACACAAGAACCCCCCCCCCCCCTCTGACTTTCTCTCCCTGACTGAGAAACACACATATGTACACATACAGACCCTTTTTCACTCTTTTCAGTGTGTTACAGAATGATCTTGTTGAGAGAGAGAACAAGATTAATCGACACAGAGAGAGAGAGAGAGAGAGAGAGAGAGAGAGAGAGAGAGAGAGAGAGAGAGAGAGAGAGAGAGAGAGAGAGAGAGAGGTGGATAGTGGAGGACTGGGTTGGAATGCAGCCTTTGGGAGTCATTGCAAATGCATTATCGGCTGGAAGATCACTCACAGAGGAAGGACCACGTGACACCACTCACTGCCTGACCTCAAGCCTTGTTGTTCTACCGATGCCACTTGTGCGTCTGTGAATTTAACTACTTGTCAGGGTGGCCCTGGAGAGCAGGATGACCTCTGAGGATCACAGCAGACCTGACTCACTGTTGTTTGGCTAAGAGATATTCAGTCCGTTTTAGTAATTGAATTCTGACATTTTTCAGCATGAGATATAATATAACATATTATTACATTATATATGATATGATATGATATGATATATCATATATCACAATACAATATCATATCAGGATATCATATCATATCATTTGTCAAGTACATTATCTTGAAATGAAGATTTTTATACCTAACAGTACAATCCACAGTCAGCTCTTAGGCTTCAGGGGGTTAGCATCACTGCACAGCACAACTTCCATGGCTTTGATGCAGCAGCTTGTGGCCAGAGGCCTTGAGTGTGATAGTACTTTTACCCAAACAGCTTTATGATACTGTAGCAAGATGATTATAACAACAGCTTTTCATTTTGCACTATCTTTGTCTGTCAACCCCCCCCCCCAAAAAAAAAAATAAATAAATAAAATAAAATAAAATAAAATAAAATAAAATAAAATAAAATAAAATAAAATAAATAAATAAATAAATAAATAAGTAAAAAATCTGTTAGGACTCCAACAACAACAAGTGTTCCCTGTTACCAAGCAACGCCTTCCCGCATGGGAGCTAGCTTTATGTCCATGCTTTTGGCCAGTATAGCATGAGATATAGCTTCAAATAGCTACATTTATGAAATTCCCCTGGCGTGGATAGGTGGCTTTTGGGATAGTGAGTGAAAATCATGAAATGACTGTCTGTTCTCAGTTGAGCATGTACTTTCTCTCCCTATCAGGCCCGAACAGCATGCCTGTACATCACCACATCATGAATAAAAACCAATCATGAATATTTTGTTTCGCCAACTGTTTACTTTCGCAATGAGAAGCAGAAGAGAGAGAAAAAAAAATAATAATAAATATCAAAGCGCTCTTCAGGCTGTTCCTTTGCATAATATGCAATTACTGTCATTTAGCATGCTGACTGGAAAATAACAAACCAGTAAATAAGTAATGAGAAATGGCCTCGGGGTCCTTTCAGCGGGCCGCCAGTCTGTTTGTTCAAGGACAGAGAGCACCTTCTCCCATCCCAGCGGCTGGCCAGAGACTTCTGTCCCACTGCAGCAGTGATCATCCATTTTGGCTCCGTTTCTCACACTCGTGCTTGTCGTACATTGCTGAGGGTGCAAGTCACTTCCTCGCCTTTATGTATTTCGGACTGGGGCTTCAGGTGCGGAATGTATGCATTTGCCAAAGGTTGAGTCATAGCGTTCATCCCTCTCAGAGAGTCTTGTGTTGAAACGGCTCTCCGGGGCCCGTAAGATAACTTGTCCAACATATGCAGAGGTGTTCATGGTCTCCAGGGCTTCATCAAGACGTTTAGGAGGGAAGAAAAAGAAAAAAAATCAGAAAAGAAAGGAAAAAAATAAACAAACTCGAGACCAGATTGTGGTGCTTTGCTCCAGTTAAGACATGTCTCAGCAGCGCCACACAGCCAGCCAGTCTGAATGCATTATACTGTACATATATAAAATATACACTATCTCTTGCCTTCAGCTGCGGCTTCAGCTGCTTCAGCAAACCGAATTCAGTTCTCACCCTCCCTGCAACCGGTAATGAAATTAAATAACGAAACATGTCTTTCCTTTTCCTTTTTTTTCTCTCTCTCTGCAGATCTCAAGAAGTCGTTTGACCAGGAGCCATTAGGAAAGGAAGTCTCTCTGGAACAGGAAGTACTTCTGCAGTGCCGTCCACCTGAGGGGATACCTGCAGCAGAGGTAAGCGTGGATGTAACACGGCTTGTCCTAACATCGCTCTGATAGAATCGGATGTCTCCCGCTGCCTCCCAGCCAAATCTGGAGAATAAATGATGCAACCATCACGGCAAAATAAGAAAAACTTGCTCTTGCAGACAGAATAATCCAGTTCGCAGCTGCACTCGTAAGCGTAAGGCTCCAGACCATATTTCTTCACCGCCCTATCCTCCACCGCCAGCACTGATTTAAAGAATATTTAAAGCTCTTGTCCCATCTGAAGGCAGAGGAGCAGCAATAGGCAGATTTATTAGTTCAAGTTAACACAGATGCCTGGGAGTGTCTTTGCTCAAGAGCCTCTCTGAAAGATAAATGACTGGCTCTGTTCCTACCCCTCGCCCATATCCCTCTTAAAAGTTTGAGCTTACACTGTTCCCTTTCATTTGATTTGCATTATACAGTAATCCCCCCGTGCGCAGATGGTTGGTTTGCTCTTTTGAGTTCTTATCTTGGGCATATGAAGTAGAACTGAATTTAGATCTCTTAGAGGCAGTGTTTGCTTAGCTTTAAATGTGTGTGCTGGTACAAGCTTTCCTGTCTTTTTTGTGTGCGTGTGGTTTATTTTATTTATTTATTTATTTTTTGTTAATGGTCATCCTAATGTTAGCTCTGGTGTCCTGGTTCTTTCTGTGACTCTTGTAAAAGTTAGCGTCCTTGAAACCTTAGCTGCCCCGGACACGCATCCTTGAGCACACATGTCCATTACTGACCTTGACTTGGTCTGGAGTGGGAAACATTTGCTATCGGAGAGGAAAAAGGGGGGGTGAGGGGATGTGGGGGTGAGAGTGTAGAGGGCAGGGGGTTGTTATACAGTCCTCTCCAAGCATCACTGCCCACGAGAAGGTCTGAGAGGTCAGCTTCTCACTCAATCAAGAATGCAATAAAGGTGCCCTGGCACAGTTATGATGACTTCTCTCTCAGAAATACACATCTATTTCTATTTCTCTCTCTCTCTCTCTCTCTCTCTCTCTCTCTCTCTCTCTCTCTCTCTCTCTCTCTCTCTCTCTCTCTCTCTCTCTTTTTTTGTGCTTTTCTGCTGCACTCCCACCACTTCTCACCAGCTACTTCCCCCCAACCACCACCACCACTACCACTACCACTGCCACTGCCATCGCCCTCCTGCTCCATGCTCAGAAATCTGCCGGTGATCTAAGGTGAAAGAGAAACCTCTCAGACTTTGATGAAACGTCTGGAAGGGTTCAGGAGGCTGGTGTAAGGTTAATACACAGAGAGAGAGAGAGAGAGAGAGAGAGAGAGAGAGAGAGAGAGAGAGAGAGAGAGAGAGAGAGAGAGAGAGAGAGGGCAGGAGTGGACCGCCAGCTTTTATCACAGCCACTCTGATTACGGCTCCAGACTTTAATCTGTCAACCGAGGGCTACGCTGCCGGAGAGGCCACGGCCGGCCTGCTGGAGGCTATCTGCCCTCACGGTCAGAAACGGACGTCTCACCGCGAGCAGAGTGGCCGAGTGTTGAAACTGGCCTTGGAGGTCCAGCGGTGTAGGACACCGGTACTGTAACCTCGATTGGGCACCTCGCCAGGTCACGTTGAAAAGGTCATCATGTTCAAGGGTGACCCTCCATCAAGAGCAAGCATTTCTCTTTTTTTCCTTCTTCTTCTTTTTTTTAAGTTCGATTTTTTTCCCCCTCCTCTGTTCCACCCATGTGGCTTCCAGGCTTTTTGCAGAGCTCAGAGAAAGTAGCGAAACAGGCTTCCAGTTATCAGTGTTGATCAATGGACCGCCTAACTGGGGGGCATCGCCTCTCTTTTGGGGAAGGCCAGCCTCGCCTGACATGCTTGTCTGTGCGCCTGTGCTTCGGCTGGTCTGTCAGCGGAGCTCAGGGGTTCGCCATGACGAGTGTGTGTCAGCAGATCAGAGCTCGGTGACGGCCGGGGCTTGCTGACTGCGCTGTCTCTGCGCGGTAGCACTCCAGCTGCGTGCGATTATCCCGGAGTCAGCTTACAGAGCGCCGGCCGGGCAACTTTAATGGGACCCAGGTAGACGTGAGCGCCGAGGTGCCATAAAATTGGAGAGCAGAGCTCTGTGGGAGCCGGGGAGGTCGTGGCGGGGGTGGGGGTGGGGGTGAGGGTAGATCTGCTACCGTCGGCATGCGTTGGCACCAATGCGTTGGAAGGCAGAAAATGGGCACCAGCTGCCGCTGCTGCTTCTGCTGCTGCTAAAGCTACAGCCGCCACAGCCACACTGCGGCCTGGCGAAACGCTCAGCTTCGCTACCGAGTGTGGAAGGGAGCCGCAGTAGTTTGCGGTGTGGCAGCACTTTAGATTTTTTACAACCCCCCCCCCCCCTCTCCTCTTAGTCTGTGTCAGTCTTCACTTTACTGTTCATTTCTTTCCTTTCAGTCTTCCTCCTCTCTCTCTTTCTCTGCCTCCCTCTCTTTCTCTCACTCTTCCTGCCCCTCTCTCTCTAGTCCTCAATGCTTACTTACTTCCTCGCACTCTAATTCTGCTCTTTTCTCTCAGTTCCTCCCTCTCTCCTTCTCTCTTTCCCTCCTCCTCCTCTCTCTCTCCCTCCCTCTCTCTTTCCTCTCTCCCTCATCCGCATCCCCAGGATCCTGAAGTCGGGCTGCGCTGGCACAGGCTGCTGCCAGCCCAGACCAGACCAAGCCAGCGCTCCCCACAGGCCTGGCAGTGGGAGCCTTTCTCGCCGACCTGATTAGTGGTTATCTTTGGCACGGCAACAGTGCCCGCCGTCCCGTCGACTGGAATGCCGGGGCCCTGTAATTGATCTGTAAGCAAAAAACTCGGCCCCTCCGCGAGCTAGCGGAGCAAAGAGCGAGAGAGACAACAAGGCCTTCCCTGACCTCCCCCCCTCCCTCCTTCTTCCCTTCTTTTTCTTTTCTTTTTCACTCATGTTTGGAGCGTTGCCCTGAAATGTTTCTACAGAGAGAGGGGGGTGAAGAAATCACACTCGCACCAAACACTAGCCGTGGAAATGGGCTTTGAATGTGTGTGCTTTGATTGATTAGGCGGCGGTAATGTTGGCAAGTGCTTTGTGGAAGAAGGGGGATTGTTTTCTTGAAGCACAGAGTGACTGGGGTTTTGCCACTACCAAAGCTTGGACTAAATAGCACAGCTTCTCATCATCACCTGAAGCATTCCGTGAGCACGGTGAGATTTAGCCCCCCCACCCCCCACCCCCCTCCCTCCAAACCGTTAGATTGTGAGTCAATCTCTGGCCCGGGGAAGACAATCACATGCGATGGAGGAGATTGGAAGCAGGGGATTAGCGTCGGCATCCGCCCAGGAGCTGATGAAGGATCGGGAAGTGGGGGGGGGTGGGGGGGAACGACAGTCAATTCATTAGCATCGAGTCGATACGGGAGGATAGTAAAGTTAATCTACTTACACACCGCCACAAACACACACGGCCAACATGTGTGGGAGCT
>JAODXP020000019.1:16103220-16105720 GCA_027497455.2 Sardinella longiceps
GAGGTTGCACATAATGATGGCCCATGATGGGTCTGTTATTTGTCTAATGAACAAGCTGATTGGTGTTCTCGATAGATTGGCATTCAGACTGCTCAGAGACTGCTATTCCCGTCCCTGACCACCCCCCCCCCACCCCCCCCACACACACACACACACACACACACACACACACACACACACACACATACTCCCGCCCCATGGAGTGTTTATTTCCCAGGTCCATTTGTCTTGGAGAGTCGTGGGAATCCAGAGCATTAAAGGGATTGAAGAAGCGGCAGACGTACACTCGTTTATTGCTGTCTCTGAATACCTCTTTTCTCTCTCTCTCTCTCTGTCTCTCTCTATCTCTATCTCTGTGTGTGCGTGCGTGTGTGTGTGTGTGTATTTTCTCAGAGCCATCTCCCTCCTGCACTCGATAGCAGAGCTGACATGTGGCAATTTCCCTCTGTTAATGACAACAAATGTGCCAATTATGTTAATGAATCTCCTGATGCCAATCAGTCAATAATGAGCAAGGGCACATCTGTCTGGGAGTGTGGCTGCTACGCGTGTCTGTGCGCGCCGATGTGCAGCGCAGGGGGGAGCAGCCAGGCCATCCATTGTGTGTGTGTGTGTGTGTGTGTGTGTGTGTGTGTGTGTGTGTGTGTGTGTGTGTGTGTGTGTGTGTGCGTGTGTGTGTGTGTCTGTGTGAGACTGTGTCCGTACCTAATTTTGTGTGCGTGTGTGTGTATGTTTGTGTGTGTGTGTGTGTGTGTGTGTGTGTGTGTGTGTGTGTGTGTGTGTGTGTGTGTGTGTGTGTGTGTGTGTGTGTGTGTGTGTCTTTGTGTGTTTATGCTTGTCTGCTGGTCAAAGAAAACCAGATCAGCATGCACTTCTAGTGGCAGATTGCAGACTGACTTGACATTAATCTGGACAATCTGGACCAGACACACACACACACACACACACACACACACACACACACACACACACACACACACACACACACACACACTGCAAATACGGCGTAAGACATGAGTGAATGAGAGCAGAACACACGCATTCAGCCTGGAACACTGTTCATTACACATGTAAGGCCTTTTCAGAGTGGGGATCATTCAATTAGCCGCAGATACATTACAATTAACCAACAAAGCAGTCCATCTCCAATCCAAATTGTGCGGCTTTAATTGGCCATTAATTACACGCTACATAATTAGAACCATCTTTTGTCTTTTCATAATGGCTGTCTAAAAGCAACGGGAGCTATTTTTTAATAATGCGATACCTGTAATGATTGTAGCATTTAGGTGCTATTGTAAGATTGATGGTGTTGATAATTAGGTTGCTGTTGGTGATGTTGATTTTGGTTGATGATTGGGGACAGATGGTTTTAGAAGAGTTGGTGTGTGTGTGTTTGTGTGTGTGTGTTTGTGTGTGTGTGTGTGTGAGTGTGTCTAAAGCTGGACACTGATTCAGTCCAATGCTGGAGAAGGCTTAAGGGCTTCACACACCACACAGACCAAGGACACATATGTCAAAACATGTTCTTGAATTTGTGTTGTGATTGTGTGTATATTGTATCTTTGTGTGTGTGTGTGTGTGTGGGGGAGAGAGAGAGAGAGAGAGAGAGAGAGAGAGAGAGAGAGAGAGAGAGAGAGAGAGAGAGAGAGAGAGAGAGAGAGAGAGAGAGAGAGAGAGAGAGAGGGAGAGAGAGAGATTGTGTGTCCATGTGTGTTTGTTGTACGCGTGTGGGTTTTCTGTGTGTATACTGTATATTCGTGGAGGGGGTGGGGAGGGGGCATAGTCATTCTCCAGTGGGGTTTTCAGTGGGGGATTGTGTTGTGTTTTTGCAGTGTGTGTGTGTGTGTGTGTGTGTGTGTGTGTGTGTGTGTGTGTGTGTGTGTGTGTGTGTGTCGGCAGTGGCGGAGAGCTGAGAGCCTGGGGGAGGAGAGGGGGTAAAAATAACACTCACTCTCTGCGTCCCAGCAGGAGGGCCCCCTCTCCCAATCAGACACTCACACTTCCCCAGCTGTGACAAAGCTGGCACGTGCACACACTCACACTAAACACACACACACACACATATGCATATACATACACACATGCAAGCACACACACACACACACACACACACACACACACACACACACACACACACACACACACACACACACACACATGCTGTACATACACACACGTAAAACACATACACATAAACACACGCACACACACATACAAAATAACACTAAACACACACACACATGCATTCACAAACACTCACGCAGACACACACTCACATACACATACACATGCACATTCGCACACACACACACACACACACACACACACACACACACACACACACACACACACACACACACACACACACACACACACACACACACACACTTCCCCAGCTGTGACAAAGTTGGCATATGCACAAAATTACACTTACTCATATACACATTTAATTTTCTATTATTATTTAATTAAAACCACCAATCATTTCTACAGATAG
>JAODXP020000019.1:16110720-16115720 GCA_027497455.2 Sardinella longiceps
CAGATCAGTGGAGGTTTTCTGTATTCTTTTAATCAAGCTAGAGGGAAAGAGAGGTTAGGGGCTTTTTCACTTTGGGAGTTGCACACAGAGAGGGGTTGGTTGTGATGACGAGAGATGGTGACGACGAGTCGTGCAACCCTCCGAGCCTTGGCATCTCGTTTGCCTTTTATCTCCTTCAGATCAGCCGACGTCGGGCTGACACCCACCTCACACTGCCTTTTCCTCCCTGCCTCCTGGCCTGTGAGTTACAGTGTTGAAGAGTGTGTGTGTGTGTGTGTGTGTGTGTGAGAGAGAGAGAGAGAGAGAGAGAGAGAGAGAGAGAGAGAGAGAGAGAGAGAGAGAGAGAGAGAGAGAGAGAGAGAGAGAGACAGCACAGACATTCATGCTTGCAATTATTTGTGCGTCACATAAACACAGATGGCTGGAAAAGACACTTCATGCCTCTTTCCGGACTCGACACCCGACAGAGTGCCTCTTCACTATGAACTCTGACCCCAGCGAAAAGTAATTTAATGACCCCTCGTGACCTAGCTCTTAGGGGGAAAAAAAAAAATACAAAAATAAAAACAGATGTGAAAAGTCATTAGATGTCAAAGGTGTGTTTACGTAGCAGGTACTTGAAAGGCTGTTATATGACGAGGATCCGCTATGAATACATACAGAGAGATGCAGTAGCGATAAGGGGATTGTTGTCCTTTGACTTCTTTGATGAAATAAAAGGCCTTAATAGAATATATGCTGTTGACCTAATTGGATTGGAATTAAAAGGGCATTTTTAATATACAAATAAATGTTTGATATCCCAGTCTGACTTGTAACAATAAAACGGTCTATGGAGGCCATAAATGTGCGGAAGATGATAAACCTGATTAAAGTTCCCCTGTTAATGTATAACCTTCCCTGCAGTGCAGCAGATTTCTAGAATATTATCACAATAATTATCAAGTAGCGAGCCACTGGAGAAATAGAGGCTGCTTTTATTATTTCGGTTTCATGTAATTATAATTGTGTCATTATTCTTCAACGCTATCTTGTCTCTCGTTTGCACAGGTTGAGTGGTTGAAGAATGAGGAGATCATCGACCCGGCGGACGACCGTAACTTCTACATCACCATCGACCACAACCTGATCATCAAGCAGGCTCGGCTGTCTGACACGGCTAACTACACCTGCGTGGCCAAGAACATCGTAGCCAAGAGAAGAAGCACCACCGCCACTGTCATCGTCTATGGTATAACCACCCTCCCATGACCCGAAGCTTTTGTATTCTATCCATAAATATGCCTCTGGTGTGTGCGCTTGTATCACTACATCGATTTATTTACTCACTTTTTTTTAATCTGCGGGGTAGTGTGACGCTATAACTCATATCAAGCATGTCTTCATTGATTTTCTGTGAGTTAATCGATCATCTTCAAAGCACATGGTAGCGTGAAGCGTGGCGAGGTAGCACAGCGCACACACAGCACAGTGGCACCTCTCCCCATCACATCAAACAAACAACACACTGACTGAACATTAAGCCCTGAATCGCAAAGTCAATTCATGCCAGTTGTGTCTTTAAGAGTTCAGGGCCTAGGGCTTATGGAGGATGTTAGGATTCAACCCTGAACACCTCTGAACATCCAAGAACGTTTTAACAAAAATCAGTGAATATTGACCCAAGATACAGCAACAATAATATGTTACAATCGGGAGCAAACATGAATAATTCCGGTCTACATAAGACCATTATTTCATAATATAAACTTTTCAACAATTTTTCATGTCAGAGTATGAATGCTTGACTCTGGTCTGCACAAAAGGGGATCCTCATCCCCTACCCTTGCAAATATAGAACACAAAACTTCATTTGCACAATGTTTGCACCTCTCGCTCCACTTTTATCCTCTGTTTTTAATGCAAAAAAAAATCAGGGGAGAAAACATCAAGCAACTGCAGTCCTTGTCATTGGTAGCACAGCCAGTCCCCTCAGCAGCCAAGCAACAGCATCAGCCAGGCAGGACTCCCATCTGGTCTACATAATTAACATTCGCTTTCAGCCAAGATTTCACCTGGCCATACCTCTCCCATTAAAAGCCATATGCACCGTTTGTGCTTCACATGTTTGCTCGATTAAAACGGCCACTGCAAGCCCCCCAGCCCTCCCCCCCCCCAAAAAAAAGCAAAACACAAGTGTCTGTCTCTCTTTCTGTTTGTTCCAGTCTAGGGCAACATTTTGAGTGCTTCATGTTTTTTATTTGGGGAAGTAAGTAACAGACGATAGACTGAAAGCAAGTGTTGGAGAAGACAGAGGCGGTGACAGAGAGGGAGAGAGAGAGAGAGAGAGAGAGAGAGAGAGAGAGAGAGAGAGAGAGAGAGAGAGAGAGAGAGAGAGGGAGAGAGTCAGTGATAGAGAGACAGAGAGAAGGACAGAGAGACAGTGACAGAGAGAGAAAGTGACAGAGAGAGAGAGAGAGTCAGAGATATAGTGAGAGAGAGCACACGAGAGAGATAGGCTGTGTGAGTCCGTGATAGAGAGAGTGAGAGAGAGAGAGAGAGAGAGAGAGAGAGAGAGAGAGAGAGAGAGAGAAAGTGACAAAGAGAGAGTGAGTCAGTGATAGAGAGAGAGCGCGCGGGAGAGAGTGAGTGCTTTGGAGACAGCCAGCGCAAGAGTGCCATTCAGATGGAAGATCTCCTGCTGAGCCTGGTGATGGTATGAATCTTGAGCGAGACACGAGTTAAGTAGCGTTGCGGCGGCAAACTTCAACACATTTCCCCCCTCTTCTCTTCTCTCTTTTTATTTTTTATTTTTTTTTCTCTGAGACGCTGGCGTCAACACCTGCTCCTCTGCGCTGATGTACAATTATCCCCCAATAAGGGCCAGATCAGCGGGGAAGCCATGATGCAGCCACGCGAAACACAGATGGTTTCCACATTCACCGCCGCGCCAGTAAATGACAATTCAAGCACCGGCGAGTTTTGCCAGTCAAACATCTTCACATGTGGTGGTAGCTGTTTTTGAATCAATGATGGCATTTCACTGAAGGAAATCATTGCTTTTAGGAGGAAATGGTCTTGGGGAGAGAGCGACGACAGGACATTTGAAATTGTTATATTTATTTCTGCTTAATTCATAGGCAGTGCCCCCATGCTGTAGTAGAACATTGCTGAAACGTTCAGAGGAAGATACCGTCTCTTCTCTCTCTTTTTTTTTTTTTTTTTTTTTGAGGAGAAGGATGATGGAGGAAGTCTTTGCTCTAGATCTGTGCTATCCAAAAACTGAATCTCTCTCTCACACGCTCGCACGCACACACACACACACACACACACACACACACACACGCACACACACACACACACACACACAGAGAGAGAGACAGACACAATCAAGCCACTCTCTCCGGACCAATGTTCCATTCCTTCCCCATTATTTCATCTCTCAGCACATTCAGCCCAGCAGCTCCTCTCGTTTAGCCCTGCCTGCCTACATGCAGCTGTGTGAGCATCACACACTTCTTCTCCTATTTAACACTATTTAGATGGAGGCTACAGTACACAGTGAAGTTCAGCCACTGTGAGTTAGTGTGAGTGACTGATTGCTGGGGTTGGAGATGTTTAAATGAGCAGTTGGTAGAGGTAAAGAAAGAGGGGAGTAGAGGGGGAGGAAGAAGAGGAGGAGGAGGAGAGGCGCAAAATGGGTCGCCTTAGTGTGCCATCCTCACAAGTACCCACTAGAGCGGAACTGTTCTAATCGGAGACATTCAAAAAGGGAAATGGCAAAAAATGAACTCGCTCTCACTCCGACATGCCTTTGCCCCTCTCACACCACACACACACACACACACACACACACACACACACACACACACACACACAGAGAGAGAGACCACCCGCCCACACATTGCTTCGACCAGAAGGAGGAGCAACAGAGGTTCTCTGCCTGACTGCCTCACCTAGTGTGGCTAATCTCCGCTTATTAGAGTTCCCCTCCAGACAAAGGCCAGATGCTTGTGTGTGGCAGCCAGGGGTAAATGGGTTGTGATCCCTTAGAAATCAGGAGAGGCTGATAGAGAGAGAGAGACAGAGAGAGAGAGAGAGAGAGAGAGAGAGAGAGAGAGAGAGAGAGAGAGAGAGAGAGAGAGAGAGAGAGAGAGAGAGAGATAAAGACAGAGAGAAAGAGAGAGAGAGAGAGAGAGAGAGAGAGAGAGAGAGAGAGAGAGAGAGAGAGAGAGAGAGAGAGAGAGAGAGAGAGAGAGAGGGCAGGAAGGCTAGGAGTGAAAGAGGCAAGTGAAAAAAAAAGTCAGTCGAGTTGCTCTTGCCACTTCGGCGCCCTTTTCCACTTCGCCACCCGCTGTAGAGTTTCTGTAGATGGTGTGAGCGAGGGAGGAAAAAAAATATCTGAAGATGGCAAAATGTTTTCATCACTCCGCCGAGTGGCTTTTCCAGAGGTTACAAAAAACGTGAAAGAAAGAGGGGAGGGCAAGGCGGAGAGAGATAGAGGGATTTGAAGGATTAGGCCCTGGAGTTCTTTTTGTGTTTTGGTATTTGGTGGCTCTTTTCTATCTCTCTCTCTCTCTCTCTCTCTCTCTCTCTCTCTCTCTCTCTCTCTCTCTCTCTCTCTCTCTCTCTCTCACACTCTCTGTCTCCCGCACTGTCTTGTGAGCATGAGTGTCACACGTGCTGACCGTGTCGTGGTCTGCTTCCGATGCAGTGTGAGGCACGCCACCGACTGTGGCTGTTGCCGTGAGAACTGGGCCGAGGGAAGCGAAAGGATGGAGAGACAGGAGAGCGGAGAAGAAGAAAAGGGGGGAAGAGAAGAGAGGAGAGGAGAGGAGAGGAGAGGAGAGGAGAGGAGCATGTGGCATGCACTGTTTGGCTCTGGCACGCGTATGCTAATGAGAGCCGAAAGTCCAGAACAGGCGGAGAAATGACACAAAAAAAAATGAGAAATATGCCGGTGATTTTTGTCACTCTCTAACGAGGCTGATGAGCACGGCATGATGCGAGCCCACCCCAAC
>JAODXP020000019.1:16125720-16130720 GCA_027497455.2 Sardinella longiceps
CTCTCTCTCTCTCGCTCTCTCTTTCCTCTTTTCTCTGTCTCTCTCTTTTATTTCTCTTTTCGTACTTGTTCTCTTGCTACGACGCCTTTCCCATTGTGCTCTAACAAAAGCTGAGCTTGGCAGGCTCCATGCAGCAAGGCTATGAAAATGTCACCCAATTAGGCTCTGTGATATCACCTCTGGCTTTGCTTTGGGGAAAGAGACAGATACAGAGAGAGAGAGAGAGAGAGAGAGAGAGAGAGAGAGAGAGAGAGAGAGAGAGAGAGAGAGAGAGAGACAGAGATAGAGAGAGAGAGAAAATGCCTTTGAAATGAGTTCGAAAGCAGTGGGGGGGAAAGGTGGTCCTGTTGAAGATTATAGCCCGGCGTCCAGTTTCAATGTCAATGCAAATGGAGCGCTAGCTTTCAAAACTTTGTTGTGCGCGTATTATACACAAGGGCAGCTGCTCTGGGGTCAGTTCAGAGCCAACTCTCCCAAAGCAAATACAGTGCTTCTTAATGGCTTATTGCTCCGCTCGCTCTCACTGCTACTTGGCTACTCTTTCAAGACAGTCTGTGACAAGCCCAGTCATAACTGAGATGACTCAAAGCCCGAGTGCAATTATTTTGGCCAGTGTGACATTTCTTCTGGTTTTCCTTTTCTTCTTCCTTCTCTTTTTTTTCTTTCCGTTCTTTTTTCTTCTTTTACTGGAAAGCAACAAGGAGTTATCGCTACCATGCTACGAGTCGGGTTCTGATATTTATTCAGACGAAATAATCCTTTAGTTTTCATCGTGTTTCATGCGGCTTCCTCTTTTTTTTTTTTTTTGTTCCACGCTGAATTTCATTTTGTATTCAAAGGAGCATATTAATCTTTGTGATACGTTTTAATGGAGCCGTTTAGTATCGTGGCACTTTTATCATCAAAGAGTGCGTGTAAGATGGCGCGTCTCGGGGGAATAGCCGCTAAATGACTGCAGGGAATCGAGGAAAGGGGAAAAGGGGTGGGTGGGGAGATGGGGGGGATGAGGGGGGGTGGATGCACTTAAATAATATTCTGACTCTTTCATCCAGTCCCTTTCTCACTTCACTTTTCTCTCTGTCTGTACGGCTTTGTCTAGGGAATGATTAGAGGGCGGGTGAGGCTCATAACGGAAGTGGGATCCTCAGCTGCCTGGTCCTATCGACAGGTTACCTACAACCAGGGAATAGAAGGGAACGTGGTTTGGTGGGACGCGTAAAATAATTTCCCAGCTTGACCCATCACACTTTTACCAAGGTGCTGTCAAGGTCACCAAGGCCCTCTCTCCTCCATCTGAAAATGGTATCTAATGCATCACAAGGTTGCTATTTTCTTCGTTCTCCAACTCCTTCACGGCTTTTATCATCTTGGTTCAGTTTGATGGGTTTTGTAGCCACCATCACCTTGGATGAAGGCCTTTTTTTGGAGGGCATGATGAGATTCCGAGTGCAAACGATTTTGGAGTGTAAGTGCAGCTCACAGGTGCTCAAACAGCTGATGCTATGTTATATTGAAAAGCATTGTGTGAGCGAGCGGGTGTGTATTTTTAGAAAAGTAGTTCAGCGATGGCAAGACACACTACATTAAGTATCCGCATTATCACCCAACAACCTACGCCCATCACCGCCTGCTGACATAATGGCGAGGGCTACTAAAAATCGAACAGACTCTTCTCAGTTCTGTGAATATGCCATGAAGCGCCAGCTTGACTTGAGCACGCTCCCCTCTCCGCCATCCTGCCTCCCTGCTGTGTGCATCTTCCATGAGGCTGTTCAGATGCTGATCAGCACAGAGAAGCAGCCCCCTTAAGCTCTTTCCTCCGATCCTCCCCACAGAGAGAAAGAGAGAGAGAGAGAGAAAGAGAGAGAGAGAGAATATATATATGGAGAGAGAGAAAACTCGTTCTCGGATCAATAGTTCCAGGTCGGGAGCTATCCAGAACGTTTCTCTTCCTCTTCTGTGGCCTGAGGGCCAGACAGGTCGCCAGGTAATCAAATCTCGTTAGCCTCAAGTCCTGTGGACCCAGTGGCCGTGGGGGCCTATCTACATAGCAGCTTCTTGGTGGCTTAATTAGAACTGCAGCCGATCAATAAGATCAATCAGGGCCTCCTGACTCCCCCGTGACAGCGCTTCCTTTCTGCATACAGAAAGGCCTGACCTTTACACACACACACACACACACACACACACACACACATACACTATCGTCCATCCACCTGTCTGATTATGACACACACACACACACACACACACACACACACTCAGAGACACAAGTAGCCAAGTGAAAATGTATTTGACTGATCACCATTTCCACCAAGAGTTGATTTTTGCCCCATGCTTTTGTCTTTTTTTTTTTGTTTTCGTCCGTCGCACAGATCCTCACACTCTCCCCGATGCGTTCACCATTTTCCCATCTTTGATTAACCACCGGAGTGACACCATTATGTGCCAAAATCAATAAGGGAGCGGCAAGAGCGATTTGTCCCTAAAAAATGGGCTCAGACACTCACAGCTCCCAGAGGTCAGGCCGTCTCTGGTGGAGGGCAGAGATTGCATTAGTGGCGGAAGATGAATGTCCGTCGCCCCGCCACGCCAGCTAACTATGTAAGATGCATGGCCACTGACTCTGACACAGATTGGTGGCTCCGGGGAGAGGGCCTGTAGCTACAGGCGTTTGTGGACTGACAGAGATAGTCCAGTCTAGCTCTCACTGTCTCTCTCTCTCTCTCTCTCTCTCTCTCTCTCTCTCTCTCTCTCTCTCTCTCTCTCTCTCTCTCTCTCTCTCTCTCTGTCTCTCTCTCTCTCTCTCTCTCTCTCTCTCTCTCTCTCTCTCTCTCTCTCTGACTGTCTCTGACAGTCTTTGTCATGTATCAGAGTAGCAGCACTAAGCCACTGGGCAGACAAGTCCAGAGACAAGGTCAACAGTAGGACCACAAACATTCCCTAACCACTAAAGTCCATTTGGTTTTCGAGTTGTTTTCTCTTAAATCTTTTTATGTTCCGTTTTCATAGTTCTGACAGCATCGGGCCCCTGCGTCTGGTCTTAGCCTCCAACATTTACGGGCACATGATGTTTTCTTGCTTAGCCTGCCCGACCGACCGACCGACCGGAGGACTGTTTTCTTGTGCTGAAACTCTATCTGGTTACAAAGCAAACATGCTCCTTTTTGAGTGTGTGTGTGTGTGTGTGTGTGTGTGTGTGTGTGTGTGTGTGTGTGTGTGTGTGTGTGTGTGGTGATAGTGGGAAGGGGGGAGTTGTTTTTTCGACCAGAGCTCCTCGGTTAATGGTTTACGCAGGGCATGTTGGTCGGAGCATGGTAAAACCAGGTGCGAGCTCTCCCAGATGACTCCACTGCATAAAACCGGCAGAGTTGATTAAGTGCCTTTGGTCAAGCGAATACCGGTATAGTCACTGGCCCTCCAGGGACAAAGAGAAGGGAAGGGCCTTTTTTTAATTTTTTTATTTATTTTTATTTTTTTACCTTTTGGTCCACACAGATACAGATGGAGTGGCACCTTGAGTGTACATGTGGTTGACTACGCCCTCTACTGGTGGCAGAAAAATAGCCCCTGCAGCTGAAGTCCAACACTGCACGGCAAAGCATTATAGCACCAGGCTTCTACTTTAGCAAGGAGTAAGAGACCAACATAGCTAATCTCAGCAACAACAAACTTTTTTTTTACTTGTACATTTATAAGCATTTAGCCCATGCTTTTATCTTAAGCTCCTTACATTTGTCAACTATCATCTGCATCAGTGCCAATCTCCCCTAGATGAACGTAGGGTTAAGTGCCTTGCCCAAGGACACAACAGTAGTAGCCAAGATTCAAACCCGCAATTTCCAGGTTTCAGCTCGCCAGGTTCCTTAACCACTACGCCACCACCACCCCAAGTTTCCAGAGTTTGTTTTAAAGAGCAACATCTGCAGGGGCAAGCCAGTCCAGAACTCTTGTGCAACAGAAGAGAGACTAAGTGAGCATGCTCAGATCTGACTTGCATCATGGCAAGTGCACTCTGACATCTTCAGTTGGAAGGTTCTCTCTCTGTCTCTTTCTCTTTCTTGCTCTATTTTTATCTCTCTCATTCTCGGTCTCGGTCTCTGTCGATTTCTCTCTCTCTCTCTCTCTCTCTCTCTCTCTCTCTCTCTCTCTCTCTCTCTCTCTCTCTCTCTCTCTCTCTGTGCCAGCCTGACTCGATTCTCACACCCTGTTATGCTGCCTGTTTCGTCAGAGAGCATTGACACAGCGTGAGGGAGCAATTGTGGCCCGTCTTTGTTTGCCCTGCTTTGAAGCTGAAGAGTCTGGTCGATTCATCATGTGCACATCTCTCGTTACGCCTCCTCGACCTCACACTTAAAAAGCTCAGTCAAACCATCAATGAAAACTTTATGCGAGTGTATTTTCATGTGAGGGAGGTGGTGTGTGTGTGTGTGTGTGTGTGTGTGTGTGTGTGTGTGTGTGTGTGTGTGTGTGTGTGTGTGTGTGTGTGTGCATGTGTGTGTGTGTGTGTGTGTGTGTGTGTGTTTGGGGGTGGGGGTTGAGTGGTGAAACTTTCACCGTTGTGCCTTTTTCCCCAGACCTATAAAACATTTAGATGAATCCCTGAAAGATGTCAGGAACGTTATAAAATAATTAATAGGCTCATTAAATTAAAGAGATCTCTCCTATTATACAATTTCTGTCTGCACGCCTTTGCTCTGCTTTCTACTTCCCTGTCTCTAACAGATTTTCCTGCTCAAAATGTCGAAATGTATGTGTGTGTGTGTGTGTGTGTGTGTGTGTGTGTGTGTGTGTGTGTGTGTGTGTGTGTGTGTGTGTGTGTTCACATGTAAGTATAGACATATACAGTAGGTGTGTGATACTGGACATTGGTAGATATGCTCTTCACCTGTGTGAATGCATACATGTGAGAGTGTGTGTGTGAGTATACGCAGACAAGCAACTTTGAGACTTTGCCGATTTTAGTCTGATGTCTCTCTCCCTCTCTCTCTCTCATTCAC
>JAODXP020000019.1:16145720-16158220 GCA_027497455.2 Sardinella longiceps
CTGACATAAAAGATAAATAAATAACAGGCGCACCATACTTACATGTATGTGCGCACACACACACACACACACACACACACACACACACACACACACACACACACACACACACACACACAGATAAACTCAAATCCAACCTGAAATCCTTTTTCATTCTATATCGTGATCTAATCTCCCTTACTGTGCACAGCGATCCCTTTATCCTATTCAATCTTGTACCCATGTCTCTCTCTCTCTCTCTCTCTCTCTCTCTCTCTCTCTCTCTCTCTCTCTCTCTCTCTCTCTCTCTCTCTCTCTCTCTCTCTCTCTTTCTCTCTCTCTCTCTCCCCCTCCAGGAGGTGGTGGTGGTCGGGGAGGAGAACTTCACCACCCCTTGCTACATCCAGATGGACGAGGAGGCCTGCCACATCCTCACCGAAACCCTGGGCACCTACTGCCTGGTGGGCCAGTCCATCAGCAAGGCCACGGCCAAGCGGCTGAAGCTGGCCATCTTCGGGCCGGTCAGCAGTACCACGCTGGAGTACCACATCCGTGTCTACTGCCTGGACGACACGCAAGACGCCTTGAAGGTAAGCCACAGAACTGAGCGGCTCCTACTCCTTACACATGTCTACTTTGCCCTCATTATTTTACACCCCCATGTTGACTGACCAATGTGCAATACACAGAATCAATCAATCAATTTCAGTAATCAATTAATTACTAAATCAATTTTCTGTATTCAGTGCAAAAATCAACAAACTAAACAAAACTTTAAAAACATCACGTTTAAAAACATGAGAAAGACCAATGAATAATATTGCTCTGTGGTTTAAATGCAGCCGTTTGTCTCATTGGTTTCTGCTCTTCATTTCCCCCAATAGGCCTTGATCATGGCGATCAATTGTGTTTTAAAGGGGGAAGTTAATAAAGTCATTAGGGCATTAGGGGCCTCCTGATACAAGTAAAAGAAACAATCATTATGTTACTGAGCTACCCGTTAGTTACCAGTAGTCGTTAATCTCACTGTTAATTAAGGCGTGACATCAGTGGCAGTGGCAATAACGGAGGAATCCTTGGGTAGCCATGGAATTAGCTGTGTGCTGTTAGTTACATTTTAATCACACACAGTATTACTGAAATGGGATTTCTACCAAACAGAGTCTACCAAAATCTGAATAGGTAGTTTATTTGTGTGTTCTAGGTGCTCGTTCTTTAGCTATGTAGTTATCTAGGGCCAAAATAAGCCGAAACCTATCCATAAAAGGAAATAAAAATTAAAAAATCTAAGTTTCAGAAACTATTTTAAAGCCACGCTTGAATTTGAATTTGACTCACCATCATGTCATGCTTGGATTTGATATGCCCTCACAAAATGCGACAGACGATCTACAGAAGCAAAGATATGGCAAACCCAGCTATATTTTTATCACCCCCCACATCGAGTGAGCACACATAGCCCGTAACCACCACAGGTTCGCCCAGAGAGCAGCCTTTGATGTTTCTGTCATGCTCTGGTCCGCCTCCACAGGAAGTGCTGCAGATGGAGAAGCAGATCGGCGGGAAGCTGCTGGACGAACCAAAGACGCTGAACTTCAAGGACAGCACCCACAACCTCCGCCTCTCCATCCACGACATCCCTCACGGCGAGTGGAAGAGCAAGCTGCTGGCCAAGTACCAGGTACACACAGCTCACCCTCCAGAGACCTGCCCGCCTAGGCATCTTACTTCTCCAGAGGGGCAGCCCCACTACCCCCCAGGGGATTGGCTGTCGGGTATTGTTATTCACCCTGAACCACTGGAGTGAGCTTCTGAATACGTAGAGAGGCCATCCGGCTGTCAGAACACTCCCATGTTCTCTCTCTCTCTCTCTCTCTCTCTCTCTCTCTCTCTCTCTCTCTCTCTCTCTCTCTCTCTCTCTCTCTCTCTCTCTCTCTCTCTCTCTCTCCCCTTTTTTTAACCCTGTGGAAGCATCTGAAGCGAGGCTTGTCCTCGTCTGAACCGGCCCCCATAACTACAGAGACTTGAAAGAGAAAAAGAACATAGAGCTCTTTAATGTGCCAATCCTGCTCTGTCTTTCCTTTCCATAATGAGTGCTTGAGCACGGCCTTTCTCTTTTTCTCTCTGCTACCCCACCCTAACCTCTCTCCCTTTCACCTGTTCATATGTGTGTGTGTGTGTGTGTCTCTGTATATGTGTGTGTGTGTGTCTGTGTATATGTATGTGTGTGTGTGTGCGTGTGTGTGTGTGACTGTCCATCCACGCGGCCCACCCTAACCTCTCTCCTTTTCACCTGTTTGTGTGTGTGTGTGTGTGTGTGTGTGTGTGTGTGTGTGTGTGTGTGTGTGTGTGTGTGTGTGTGTGTGTGTGTATCCGCCCACAGGAGATCCCGTTCTACCAGGTTTGGAGTGGCTGTCAGCGGACTCTGCACTGCACCTTCACCCTGGAGCGATTCAGCGCGGCCACCATCGAGCTGGAGTGCAAACTCTGCGTCCGTCAGGTGGAGGGCGAGGGACAGATCTTTCAGCTCAACACCACGCTCTCCGAGGTACAGTAGGCGGCACGCTTCCCTACCGCTCATTTCCATGATTTTGGGCCCTGTTCCCAAACAGGATTAGAAACTAGTCCCAGATTAAAGATTAAAGATCCAGATTAAAGGCTATTTTTCCCAGTGAGGTTGGACCTCCGCACACCATTTCTGACAGCAATGTGGAGCACTTTTGAATTATACCATTTTGTTTGCCCCCACACATTGGCAGCGCACTACTAGCAACGAACATAGGACAGTAACCTATGGAATCAACAATGGATGTGTCGTGTCAGATTTACGATCTCTGGGCCAGAAACGAGAGTCGAATACCTTGCCCACGACGTTATAAAAATACACCATTATAAACGTTGAAATCAAACTTCTTCCAAAAGGATAAGAGTCCGGGCAAAGTTGAGTGCAAAAAGTACAGTTTATTCTGTCAGAGAACCAACATCATAAACCGGAGCAAGGATCCGAAGATTCTGCTCCCGAACACAGAAAGTGCCTGCCTTTTATACATGCAGGGTGCTTATGTTTTTTTCAAAGCTGGTAACACAAATCTCTAACTACTGCTTTTGGAACCATCATACAGCAATACCAAATAGTTAGCTCTTCTGCACAACATTCTGCTGAATATGAGGTGACATATTTCATCAAAGAGGTATATAACATATGTGAGATATTGTTGAAGAACTTAGAACAAAGCTGAAGTCTAGCCTGCTGAGTAGGCATTCATAATTCTTCCTTGATATCATCAATGCTCTTATTTTGACACCTTGAAAACAACATCCCTCCATATGTGGTCCTCATTAGGTGCTAGAGGGAAATTCCTAAATCATGGAGGTGGACAGTAATCATGAGATATCAATTGATTGGAGTGGTAAAGAAAAAAATGGAGTGGAGAACAAAAAATGGAGTGGAGAACAAAAAAAAATGGAGTGGTGGAGTGTTAAACAAAAAATGGAGTGGAGAGAAAAAATGGAGTGGAGAAGTAGTTTTTTGTCTGATTCACTTGGAGGTCAGCCATCACACCTGCATTATAGCCCTTGAATAACCTCTCTGAACTTTCTATGAACCTCCTGTTATACAGTCAGTCAGATTGTGATATTAAGAACAATAATTTGTAGCATTTTCAAGCTTGCTGTCTTAGGGGCATTACACACTATGCAAAAAAGTTAATTAGTATACATATATTTGTATATCAGAACTGTGATGACTTTCATCTACCCAAGTATTAGTATGTTTAGGTCACACTCAGAAAATTATTCTACAGATGTTCTGAACGGCTCTGGCAAAATAGACATCAAGCGTAATTCACAATCGACAACGGAAGAGTTTGGCGCTGGTGTGTGTGGGGTCGCATTGAAAACAATGGAATAGAATGTTGGAAACAGAGTGTAGAGCACTTTGTCGTAGCCGGAGTGCGGACCCACCCTGTACACCTCTCTGTTAGTCCAGTACTATGACAGTGAAACTGCTAACATGAGCAGAACTATTGTTTCAATAATAATTACTATTTCAGTAATAATAAGCAATACATGAGTGACACAAGTGACGTATTGAAAATGCTTTGTTGCTTTTTGCATTCCTGTTATGCAGTATTTGGAGCCTTGTGACTGATTATGGTTGCAAAAGTATATAGTCCCACAGGGGTTTTTGAAGAAACTGCATTGGCAAAACAGCATGTTTTTTATTTATTTATTTATTTAATTTTTTCGACCATTGAATTGCTGAATTGCTTTTCAAGGTCAGTTTGGCTGTACTGCTGTAAAAAATCTCGGTGGGCTGCTATGTAAAAACTCTGTATCTGTATTGGCCATTGAAGGCGGGCCAGTGAAACGCACTTTGATCCATGCTGTCCTGGAGCAGCGAGTGGAAGAATTCCTCTCTGTTATTGATTGCGAGCCATCAGCTCCCTGTCTCTAAATGTTTGCTGTCTCCATAGGGGTTAATTAAAGCTCCTGGATTGTAAAAGAAGGCCCAAATAAATAAATAATGGCGCTCTTATTGACCTGACCGCGGCTCCCCTTGGCATTTTAAATTTTGCTCCTGGATGAGGCATCGGAATCCCATCCATTTTCACGGCGTTCCCATGGCTCGCCACTCTCTCTCTCTCTCTCTCTCTCTCTCTCTCTCTCTCTCTCTCTCTCTCTCTCTCTCTCTCTCTCTCTCTCTCCACTCTCCCGCCCGTCAGGTAAAAACCCACGCCTCTGTCCGTCGTCGATCAACCACCTTGCTTACAGCAAGGTCTGAGCCTCTCTCTCTCTCTATCTCGCTCTCTCTCTCTCTCCCCTCAGCAGTAAGGCTGCTGTCACCCGGTGAATCCACTCACCCTATAATCCCCCCATCATACTCGCCTCCCTGCTTAAATTGACTTGTAATACCACAGATAGAAGTGTACTCCAGTACATTTCAATGAAATATGACTTCCTCTGCTCCATACCACTCCTTACAGCCAAAATAGCCTCTCAAGAATTTTGTTTCCAAAACATGTACTGCATTTAAAAGCCATCTTCGAGAGAGAGCGAGAGAGAGAGAGAGAGAGAGAGAGAGAGAGAGAGAGATAAAGCCAGAAAGAGAAAGCCAGAGAGAGAGAGGTTTTCGCTTTGGCTGATTGTATTTTTGAAAAGCTCCATGTCAATAATGTTTTTCTCTTAAAATCCTCGGTGGACTGCTTCATCTCCCCTCTAATTGATAATCCTGTTTACACAGGCAGCGTTGCTGCAGTATTGTCTTGGGCTCCGTGCGGTTTGTTTTGGAGCATTTTTTTTTTTTTTTTCCATCCCTCTCTTATTGCACTTAAAGGCAAGGGAAAAAGCTGGCTTCCATAATGGCCTCTTTGTTTATTATTGGAATTCATTAAGGGAGACATTTATAATCAGGCATAGCTGGCATTGCAGATGAAGTGTGTGCGTGTGTGCGTGTGTGTGTGTGTGTGTGTGTGTGTGTGTGTGTGTGTGTGTGTGTGTGTGTTTGTTGTGGCGAGATGAGGGGAAGGGGGAGGGAGAGCTATCCCTCCCATTGAGAGATGGATGAGGAGTTTGCTTTGGTAAAATTGCTTTATGGATGCCAAAGGAAAGCTGAGAGAGGGAAAAAAAAGTGAAAAAGAGAGAGGGACAGAGAGAGGGAGTGAGAGAGAGACAGAAAGAGGGACAGAGAGAGTGAGAGAAGATGGGGGGTGGCAGAACACACACAGATTGCTGGAGACTGCCATGTTCCTCTCCATGGTAACGACAGATGAGGGTGGCCTGTCCAGCCATGCTGCGCGTCTTCTCTTTTCCGGGTTTTGTTCTCCTTCGACATTTTCTTGGACTGTTTGTTTGTTTGTTTGTTTGTTTGTTTGTTTGTCTGTCTAGATCACCATCCTGGCCATCCCTTTATGTAAATACAAAAAGAACCAAAAACAAACAGGCAGAGAAAAACCTCCTACAATTTTGTTGAAAGAGTCCCCCCAAACCCATGTGAAGGTCCAGTGACATTTACGGACCACTGACCGCCTGTGTGTGTGTTTGCTCTTGTGTGCAGGACTCCCAGAGCATTGACACCTCGCTGATGGATCCGGCCAGCAACATCACCACGCTTGTGGGCCCAAACGCCTTCCGCATCCCCCTGTCCATCCGCCAGAAGCTCTGCGGTAGCCTGGATGCGCCCCAGTCCCGTGGGAACGACTGGAGGATGCTGGCACACAAACTCAACTTGGACAGGTTGGAACAGGCACATACAAGCACACACACAAACACACACACACATACACACACACACACACACACACACACACACACACACACACACACACACACATAAACACACACACACACACACACACACACACACACACACACACACACACACACACACACACACACACACACACACACACACACACACACACACACACACACACACATATAGACACACACATGCAGTACACTAACTCAAATACATGCACTCACAGTCACAGATAGCTATTTGTAATACTACACACCACACTTACATACATATTGGTAATAATTTAAATGCTGTAGACTGCACTGTTATCAATATGTACCCAGAGAAACACACAAAAATACACAGGCATGTGCATGCACACACACACACACACACACACACACACACACACACACACACACACACAGGGCACACACAAGATGCAAGTGTGAATGCACTGCAACATTCGTCATGGCACCAGCAGAGATAGTTAGACACAGTCAGAGACGAAAGGCTAAGTGAGCACTAGAAACAGAATTTTGATGAAGTTGGTGAGAAAAACATGCATGCACACACACACACACACACACACACACACACACACACACACACACACACGGAAAGAAAAAGAGCCCAGCAGAGCGAGATCTTGGAAGCAGACCCATCTGTCACATTTGATATGCACATAGCTAAATGAGGTGAGAGAGGCTGAACAGAGAAAGACAGAAAAAGAGAGAGGGAAAGACAGAGAGAGAGAGAGAGAGAAAAGAAAAGAGAAAAAAAGCGTAGGTTTTGGAAGAAAGAGAGAGAGGTGGGGTCCTGCTGAAGCTAGCCCTTTTCACCTCCCCTTTTCCCAGTGTATGGAGCAAAATCATGCTCTGCTTGCAGCTACTGAGTTCAGCTCCCAGCAGGAGAAAGCCTTATCACAGGCTGCAGAGAGAGAGAGAGAGAGAGAGAGAGAGAGAGAGAGAGAGAGAGAGAGAGGGAGAATGGGGGCAAGGGAGAAAGAAAGGAAGGGATGAGATGGAGGAAAATGGAGGGAGGGTGGGCGGAGGACTGACATCCTGAGCTCAGTCTCCTAAGACAGGCATGCATAATCAGAGAGGGTCAAAACGAAGGCGCCGCAAAGAGGAGGAAGAAGAAGGGGGATAGAGGGAGGGAAAAAAAGAACGTGGACGTGGAGAGAGGAAGAAAAACAGAAGAGATAACCCCACCCTGAAGCATGCTGCGCCTTTAATGCTGACCAACATGACAGCGCATGCAGGATCTGACCAAGCAAAGTCCCCCCCACCTCCCACCTCACTCTTTTATACGCAGAAAAGTCTCTCTCTCTTTCTCTCTCTCTCTCTCTCTCTCTCTCTCTCGCTCTCTCTCTCTCTCTCTCTCTCTTTCTCTGTCTCTCTTTCTATCTTCTTTTTATTCAGCCTCAGTTCCTGTTTGCTTCCTATAAAAGGAGCTTCATTTGATTAAGGGAGGCTTAGGAAATAGAGTTGCCTTGCTGCGTGTCAACTTAGAGTCACAAGTGTTTTGATCAAGGGAGAGTGGGGAGAAAAGGCTTACGGAGTAGCGGCGGGTGCTGGGTGGTGTGTGTGTGTGGTGTGTGTGTGGTGTGTGTGTGTGCGGAGAGTCGGGGAGGCTGTTGGCGCCTGTAGGAGGCCCTGGGTGTTGTTCCCCGGGCTGATTGATCAGGGCAGATATCTCCAGAACCCTCCCTCTTCCTCGTCCTCTTCCTCCTCCTCCTCCTCCTCCTCCCATCCCACCCATCGACTTGTGCAGCAAAAGTCCTCTGGCATGTGTCCGCTCCACTCTGGCTCTCTGGCTCCTGACACACACCACTGACACGCACACACACACATCAGACGCGTAACAGACACACATACGCACACACACAGCAGACACATAACAGACACACACAAACTTACACACACATCAGAAACATAACAGACACGCATTACACACACACACACCAGACACACAGACGGAATAAATTCCCACACAGTCGCTTGGTCGCAATCCCATCCGTCTGTCTGTCACCTCTTTCCTGCTCACAGGTACATGAACTACTTTGCCACCAAGTTGAGACAGTGTCGACTCCAATGTAGCTCTCTGTCTCCAGAACACGCGCGCGCACACACACACACACACACACACACACAGAAATCAAATCACATTCACTCTCTAAGTTATCTGAGCTATCTTGTCTACCAGTGCCTTTTTTTGCCTCACAGATACATGAGCCTTTCCATTAGAACTCTCTTCTCACACACACACACGCACACACGCACACACATACATACACACACACACATACACACAGTATGAAATCCCTCTTAATCACTCCTATGCTCTCCCACCCGTGTCTTTTCGCAGGTACCTCAACTACTTTGCCACCAAGTCGAGCCCGACCGGCGTGATCCTGGACCTGTGGGAGGCGCAGCACTTCCCCGACGGCAACCTCAACCAGCTGGCCGCCGTCCTGGAGGAAATGGGTCGCCATGAGAACTTCGTCCCCATGGTGACAGAGCAGTGATAATGACCTCGGAACGGAAGAAGGAGGCAGAGAAAGAGAGAGAGAGAAAGGGAGAGAGGGAGAGAAAGGCCAGTGCGGCAGCGAACTCGAGCCATACGGCGTTACTCCCCCACACACACACATGCACACACACACACATACACATACATACACACATACACACACACACATGCACACACACAAGGACAGAAAGCAAGATGAGAGGGAAGTGCAGGAGGAGGAAGAGGAGAAAGAGGAAGGTGGGGTGGGGGGGCTTTAAGCGAACAAACAAGAGAACTTTCACCAGACCTCACAGGTCACAGACTGTGATTCATGGCAAACAAAAGGGTCTGGAAGGGAAAAAAATTATGAAAAAGAGAAAAAAAACACACACGTATCTTGATAATGTTATGAATTGTGCTGTGATTATCTTTTACTGAACAAAACAACAAAGTGGACATATATATGAAACAAGAGTATTGGTTAAAGTAAAAAAAAAAAAAAATCAAATCTCTTTCTATAGGTATTTCTATAGTCTCTTCTTTTTATTTTGCTGTACGTGCGCCTTCTCGTACAGATTGTTTAATACAGTTTCCATGGAAACGATTTATGCTGCTGTCCAGATATGTGGATGATTGTCCCCATCAGCCCCCCCCCCCCCCACCCCACCTTAGAGTGCCCTGGAACAAACAGGCTACTAACTAACTAACTAACTAACTAGTATTTAGAATGGGAGGACTTAGAGGTGGAGAGCAAAGGCAAGGGCCTGGTCAGGTGTAAATCCAGGTGTGGGGTTCCCTGACAGTTTAGTGTCAGAGATGATGATGATAATCTGCTCGATGGTATTTTTTGGCCGTCACCACCACCTTCCAGGCAGCAATGTCTGCAAGGCACTACCTTACCCCTAACCCTAACCCCCTTAAACCACCCTAACCCTAGATGTTTGAGCATCGAAAGCAGCGCTGCCTGGAAGGCGCCATTGAGGGCAAAAAAAGACCAAAGACTGATGATCTCCTTCAACATTGTCTATATGTTGTGCCCAGTCTCCTCTCGCAAAGTCACTGAAGTATATGCACGTCCCAGGTCCCCTCCTCCTTCCATCACTTTCAACTCCAGAAGCATTGGTGTTATCATTATAATGCATAAGTAATGTTTTTTTTGTTTGTTTGTTTTTTTGCTTTATTTTTTAAGAGATTTTTCTTTTCTTCTCTTTTTTTTTTTTTTTTTTTTGCATCACATCCTATCCTGTCCTTCAGCGCTCTCCTTGCTTGTCCAATTAAAACAGTTTTGTTTTAGTTCACTGCTGCCACCCGGTGGAAAAAAGAGGAAACTTACATAGTCATATATAATTGTGTAATTTTTGAATATGTAAATACAGGATATGTATACCAAGTACATTGAAGTGGCCTTTTCCAGTTGACTCCTATGACTATGTTTCTGTTATTTTTGTGTGGGCTATTGTTGTGTATTGGAATTTTTTGTTGTTTGTTTGTTTGTTTGGTTGTTTTCTTTACTCATGTTTTACAACAACAGTGCACTGGAGCACTTGCCGCTTCAGAGACTATACTGACAACAATCGTGTGAGTCCGCTTTTTACTAATGATGATGTCGACATAGTAGCCAGATCGTTTGCAAATTAATCCTTCAGTGTTCAGCTTTCAATTTTACCTGGCTGGAAAACATGCAGAGTAATTGTTTCATGCCCAAGATTTTACACACTGTCTGTTAAAAGCATCTTCTTTTTTTATTTTTACAGAAAGCATTAAATAAAATGAAGACACAGATTAAATTACAAATTCTAACATTCCTTGTTGCAGTATTCCCTCTGTATGGATTTTCTTTCTTTTTTTATTAATGGTGTTGAATCTTATTTGCTTTCAGTGTTGCCTTTTTGGCTGACAGTTTTACTGTGTTTCTATTAGTGTTCCTCTGTGACCACAAAAAAAAGACAAATGTTTTTGTCAAAAAATCTTACATATTATTTAAAGAATTTAACACTTTACTGTAAAATGTTACAGAGAGACTTTTAGAGTTGATGATTGCCCAAGCCATCTTTTCATGTTAAAAAAAAAAAAATGAACTCCAACCTCAGGCTCAACAAGGCTCAAGGAACATACATACAGCAAGATGAACGAGAACACACTAATATGGGAGAAGGATATCAGAGTATGCTAGCATTAATGAGAATTAACACTCATAACTTTCTTACGAGGCTTAAATGATAACCATGTTTGGGTGGGGTGAGGGAGGGACTGTTTGTATTTTCAGTTTGGGTTTGTTGTTTATTCATCTCCGTGTTTGTAAAAGCTGTGTCTACTATGCAAAGTTGGCTTTCTTTATATAACTATGACTAGAGCAGTGCTAGTAAGTGCATTTTATTTTGTTAAACTGATTTATACTTGTGAGGTTTGTATAGTGAGGGTGTGGTCCACTCGAATTTGGCACGTTTCATTGATGACCCTTGAAATTGCTCGCGTCTCCCCCCTCCTCCCCCATTGGTCAAGTTTATTTACTGTACAAAGTGTAAGAAAGAATTTTTAAAACAATTAATAAATTATATTTATAAGCAATGCTGAAAAATGTGCACTGTGTGTATTTCTTTAACATTATTATCTTAGAAATTGTTCAATCCCACCCCCGTCTCCCCTACACACATACTAACTCTCTCACACACACAGACACACAGAACTCTACACCACCTCATACACTAAACAGACACAAAGACATATGGCTTAACCTTTTTTTGCAAAGTGAGATTGGTAATGGTGGTATTTTCACAAACTTTCGGCCTAAGCCACTGGCATTTGAGCAAAACAAACAAGACAAAACAACTTGAGCGCAAATAACTTAGACAAAATAACTTGAGCGCAGGCATTTTTTGGGGGGAACTGAATTACATTTTTATTAAGGGAATGTAAATCCTAGCACATCCATTAATTATCTCACATTCATCCACATCATACTTTCAGCTATGTACAGGTTAAATAAGGCACACATCCTGAGGGGGAGGGGGGGGGGGACACTCCACTCTATACATACAGAGCAAGACAAGGGAGACATTGATTGTGTTGAACAGTGGAGGAAGTGTGTGTATGTGTGTGTGTGTGTGTTTGGGGGGTGGGGGAGTGGCCACAATGTTGTGTTTACTTAGTTAGCCAGCTAACATAAATAAACAGCAGTGTTCCTCTTTTTAGCAGGTGCGTTGACACGTGTGGCTGGACCAAAACCTTCTGTTCAGACAGATCATTATATATTTCTATAGTTTTAAACAGCCACCAACACATGAACCATACACTGCTTCTTGTCCTTTCTGACTGGCTGCAAATGAAAAACAAAATGAAACAGCGTGTAGGATTGCATTGCTTGAGTTTTAGATGATGGATCAAACAGTGTGTGTGTGTGTGTGTGTGTGTGTGTGTGTGTGTGTGTGTGTGTGTGTGTGTGTGTGTGTTGATCACTGGAACAGAGACAGTGAGGCACTGTTCCATGCAGTTACATCCAACAACTGAACACACACTCACACACACACACTATTCTCAGCTACAGACAATGAGTAAGGATTCAAAGAGAGAGGCACTGAATCTGAACTTTTTTAAAGGACATTCACACACACACGCGCACACACACACACACACACACACACACACACACACACACACACAGAAGCTGGTCAGAGGTGAGTTTCTAGAAAAAGTTGTTGGCTATCTCCTGTCTAAGTGTACATATTACTTATGTACTTATACAATGGGCTATAAAAGTAAAAAGACCAAGAAG
>JAODXP020000019.1:16163220-16165720 GCA_027497455.2 Sardinella longiceps
GTGAAAAGATGTAGAGAGAAAGAGAGGGATGAAGAGAGAGGAAGAAAGGCAGACGGAAAGAGAGAGAGAGAAAGAGGAAGGAAGGAGAAGATAGGAGAGAAATATTAGTGGAGGTGAGTCCAGAATGCTGAAAAGCTCATGTGTGTGTGTGTGTGTGTACGTGCATGCACGTCTGTGTGTGTGTGTGTGTGTGTGTGTGTGTGTGTGTGTGTGTGTGTGTGTGTGTGTGTGTGTGCTCACGCGTGTGTTTGCAGACATGGGTGGTACAAGCGAGGGAAGTCCTGTTTGATTTCATTCCACTAAGAAGCACAGCGGCTTCCTCTGACAGCGAGGTCAGCGGCCTCCATAAATTCCATAGGCAGCTTTTGCTAATGGCCACGCCTACAGGGACAGCTAGTCATCCATAGGGGAGAGCCACCACCTCACTTTTAACCTTCTGGGACACGGGGGACTTGGGTAGGGATTTAAAGGGAGCTCCTTCATTAGTATGCATTGCCAGCTATAGTGTGATAGTTGGAACTGGTCAATACTATGTCAAAACTAAAATCCTATGACTCTGCTCCTCGACCCTGGGAAGTTTTTGAACTCATGAATTTTTTGCATCTCATGTTAGTTTAATGACATGCAGGGAGATGTCATTTATATGGCACCTGAGTCTAGCCCCTAGGCTTAGGTGTATTTGTTTACTTTTTTTAGGGCCCTGCCACAATTCACATCCACTTTTGGCATATTTCATCCCAAAAGCAACCTGTCATCTCACAGGCTTTGGATGATCAATCAAAGAGAGCAACTGACAAACTTCATTTACAAGAGACACTAGGCAACTTTTTGCCACTATTTGAGGTATCCTTTTTATATAAAAAAAAATTGTTTTTACACCAACTCCAAATTAATTTGGATGACATAGTCATATGAAGGGTGGATAAACGCAATTGTTACTTCCATCAGCCAACCAGGATATGCACAGTGTAGTTTTGGGTGGGGGGTAGGAAACCACCTCAAAATAAAAGAAAAACTAGTTACAGCATGACATTGCTAATTTCTTGCTATCAGACATAAATGGCTTGTTCTAGTATGCCTTTAATGTAGCTAGTTCACTGGTTTAGAGTGTATCCCTTTAACATCTAGTTGTAAATACACTCTTAATAGACCAATACCTTCACAAGTAAGGAAAGAGGGTTCTAGTTGACAACATGTTCTGGCTACAATGTTCTGGCTCCTGTCATGATTCCACGGAACTGTTGTTCTGCATAGAACAGTATTGTTCCTGCCGGGTTCCCTTACCCAGTATGTTCTCGTGCCTCATCAGCACTGTCTGGTAGATCTCTGTCTCCCGGAACCAGCTGGCCTCCTCGGTGGTGAAGAACACCTTGACAGCCACCTTCTCCCCGCGCCACTTGCCCATCCACACCTCGCCGTAACGGCCCTTGCCAATCTGCTTCACCATCTGGATCTGCTTGGCAATGGTGCGCTGCACCTAGTAGGGGCATGGGGAGAGAGAGCGAAGGGTGAAGTGTGTGTGTATGTGTGTGTGTGTGTGTGTGTGTGTGTGTGTGTGTGCCTGTGTGTGTGTGTGTGTGTGTGTGTGTGTGTGTGTGTGTGTGTGTGTGTGTGTGTGTGTGTGTGAATTGCGGAGGGGTGGCGGTGGGGAGGGGCTGGGGGAGATTGTACATCGTGTAACATTCAACCACCTGCTCTTCTGTTTCAATCATATTACTTGACACCAAGGCTTGCCAAGTACATGGGCACAATAGGTTTACCCACATTAGCACAATTACCCCTCTCAGGTTACATACGAGCCAAGGTGATCAAGTAAACATGAAACTCTCCATTTAAAGCAGCCACTATGAAAACACTAATGGCTTTTAAGGCCAGGTAAGTGAGGCTGCTCAGACTGTGTAGTGGTGGTAATGGTGATAGTGGTGGTGGTGGGGAGTGATATTTGGTGCAGTGACAACCACTCACCAGCAGAGGGAGCCCTGAACCACTGCCTGAGCTCTGTGACTGCTCGATCAGGTCCTTCAGGGACTCTCCAGGAGGGATGTAAGTCTCGTCCTGCTCCAGACCCATGCTGTAGCGCGGACGTGACTCCTGCCGCTTGTACCTGCCATACACACACACACACCCACAGGGTTAGCATCAGAGGGATTAGATTAGAAAGAAAGAAAGAAAGAAAGAAAGAAAGAAAGAAAGAAATACTACAATATTTCATTGAAATCATTGTGCCAAATGCTTGTCATAAAAGTTGCAACACATTTAAGTAACAGTCAGACGTTTGAAACTGTTTATACGCAGTTTCAAACTAGCTTATAAGCAGTCAACTTATTAAACTAGTTTATAAGCAGCCAACTTATTTAACATGTCGAATTGGCAAAAGTATGGTGTGAATCTACTGTTGAATATTTTCCTTTGGGATCAACCAAGGGACAATCTATCTAAGTATCTATCTAAGTCAGTGTTGATGGTGGTTCTAAAGCTATCACAAGTCAGGGTCATCATG
>JAODXP020000019.1:16170720-16175590 GCA_027497455.2 Sardinella longiceps
CAGCCAGGCAACAAGGAAACACCTCCTTGGCTTTTATAGTAATATGGATAGAGATCAACTTTAATAAAGCTAGCGTGCGAATCTGTAGAACTGGTATGTTGTATGCAATTGGCTGCATTATGTGATGTATTTGGCTATAGGTTTAGTGCTCCCTTGGCCTGAGGGCATGTATTATTATTCCACTGGGTCCTATAGCTTTGGAAGATGTTAATACATGCAAGTGAATGTCTGCTATGGTGGAATGTGGGGGCCCTCTATTCAGTGACAGGCAAAGTCATGTCAAATATGTCAAATAGATGGACTGAACATTTTCATTTCTTAGTAAACAATACTGTATGCATTTGAGAACTATTGAGTGCTTGTGATTTGAAGTATGGTCTATGAATTATGCTTTTTGATGAGCAGACTAACAGGTGTGTGTTTGTGTGTGTGTGTGTGTGTGTGTGTGTGTGTGTGTGTGTGTGTGTGTGTGTGTGTGTGTGTGTGTGTGTGTGTGTGTGTGTATGTGCGCACCCTTTTCCCACCACATGAAAACTTCCCTACCCTAATTCCCCATACCTTTAATGTTTGTGCTTCTTTGTGGGTGTGTGGGTGTGTATGTGTATGTGTATGTGTATGTGTATGTGTATGTGTATGTGTGTGTGTGTGTGTGTGTGTGTGTGTGTGTGTGTGTGTGTGTGTGTGTGTGTGTGTGTGTGTGTGTGTGTCAGGCAAAGTGTACCTGCATGTGTTGTTCCTGGAGTCCTCTGGGCAGTGGTGGTAGCAGTAGCACCAGAGCAGACGCTGGGGTAGTGCAGACGCCGTGCTGCCACTCGCCTCTTTGTTGCCGTCCGCAGACGCCGCTTTCCCAGAATTCCTCAGCAACATGGCATCCAGGACATTAGCTGGAGGGACAGAGACAAAATGACATCAGTGTTAGAGAACCAATCAGAGCCATGCAGCTGCCAAAGCATCACATCAACAACTTGATGTCGACGCCACGTTTGAATTAAACTCTCTCCAGAACATTCTGTGAGGAGAAAAAAAAGTGTGGGTCATTCCATCGGACACACTTCCTTGCCTACATGTGCTACACACACACACACACACACACACACACACACACACACACACACAAACACAGTGTGTCAGTGTGAAGAGAGTTCTATAGACTGTAAGACTCTAATGCAAGCGCTAGCTGGCCTTTTCATTCACAGAAGCGCTTAGGCCATTTGTTATTTTGGCATGTCTGAAGGGAACAGATGCTCCCCAGCTGTGTGGCAGGGATCAGTGTGTGTACACAAGGCCCATTCCCTCAGCGTGAAGCACACACATACACATACACACACACACACACACACACACACACACACACACACACACACACACACACACACACACACACACACACACACACACAGAGAGAGAGAGAGAGCGTAGCCTCGTCACTTACAGTGGTTCACCTGTCAGAAAAGGAAGCGGTAGGAAAAACATGACCCAGTATTGTTGGAATCCTCTCCGAAAACAAACACGGAAAAGCACCATTTGAGTTTCTACTCCACAGCGCATGGAATTGTTACTGTGATTTAGAACGTGCTGAGATACGGTTTACATTTGTGCTGGAAAAAACTCCTTTCCACTCATTTTAGAACCACAAGCTCACAAAAAAAGTGCAATTTCCAAAGAAGCCAGCAGTTTGAAAATTATTTTTTTTTCAAAGAATTGATGAATGTTTTGAAGCAAATCAGGGATACAATGACGAATGCTGTCACAATGTGACGCATAACACCTGCTCCACATTTCTATCTGGCGTGTAGCTGTAAGATCGGTCCGTCAGTGTGACTGTACTTCTGCTTTTCAATCAAAGGCCAGCATACAGCTGCTGGCTCACTGTTAGCCATCCTACAGAGAGGAGCGACGGGAGCTTCTGAGCAAGGAGCAGACACACACACACACACACACACACACACACACACACACACACACACACACACACACACACACACACATCTGTGAGCCCTCCTTCATGTTTACACACAGCTGACGCCGCTGACCTCTGGCCTGCCCACCTGCTTGGTCCTCGCTGTGCACTGTTCCTCTGGCCTCCTCCACTACAAATAACCAGCGCAGCGAAGAAGCAGAGAGAGAAATTCTCAATTTGGGGGTGAAAGAAAGAGCAACTGAAAGCTGAAAAGTCCACAGTAGTGCCTCTGGGCAGAGAGTACTCTGTGCCAGAGGGGGAAACTGAGATGAGTTCACACTGGCCAGATGAAGTACAGTACTCTAGAGCTTTGGAACCTGACGTCACTCCAACGAAAATCGAACAGTGAATCAAAAATCCATTTTCAGAGGCCGGCCTGCCAGCTCTCAATTGGAACCCCATACAACATGCTTAAAGATACAGTCTCTTTCTTACCGGCTTTGCGTAGTCTGTATATAATATCTCACCATAGGAAAGACATCCACAGAAATCATTTCTTGCCATCAGCAGTAAAGAGGGGAAAGGGCTAGTGACAAACGATCATTTTAGTGTAAGTTGGCGTGTACATATGGTATGGTAGACAAATGCCCAGAAGACATGCCCATTTGCCAAGCACTATACGTCATTGACATCATAACATTTACGTATTTAGCAGACATTTTTATCCAAAGCCACTTAGATTGGTCAACTATCAATTACTTAGGATTCCACACTTTCAGGCTATACTACCATCATCACACCTGACAAGATATGTCTGAGGGAACACCAACAGCACCAATCAAATACCGATCAAAAGTTCAAGGCTTTTTTCTCCCACTTTTTTTCCCACTTCAACAGACAGATATCACTCAGGTTAAAAACACACTGTAAACAGGTTCCAAGAGGTTGTACAGACAGAGACTCTTTCAACAATAAAATAAAATAAAAACAACAGGCTGACGGTCAGATTTTAGGCCAAACTGGGCATGCTCCATTAGTTTATCCACGGTCATCTGTGGTCTGACCGTCTGGCCAGCGGTGGTACTATGACAGGACTGTTGCATAACATCAGCAAACACACAGGAGCCTGTTGACATCTTCCTCCAACCAGGCAATCTTATCCACACTCCTCTCCTTATCCAGACTTATCCTGTCTCCAAACCGCTGTTCAACCGAGAGTGTTAATTTGTTTGTGAAGGGCAGAGGAATAAAACAGTCCAGCCAGACCAGACATAACAAGCCGAGCGCCGTCTCACACCGGCCCACACACACACACACACACACACACACACATATACACACATACACACACACCCCGTTATCTGTTTGAGCGATATTCGTTGAAACAAACCTTCGTAGCAGTCCTTGCATTCTTCAGTCACTTTGTGTTGACAGTACATACGGCTGAGTGCGGTGCTGGGAAGATCTAAGGGGGGCCTCTATTCTCCACCACTGTGTGACTCCTGCTTTCCCTCAAACTCTCCTTCCAGGCGCTCAGATAGTCATCTGGCTCTTGTAACACTGGATTTGGCTCCGAGGCCAACGCGTTAACAGATGAATCAGATAAGTCAAGGGGGGGCATCCAGAACTTTCTCCCTATTATCCTTAGTACAGTTACGGCCCTGTACAAACACAACGAAGAACGCCAATTGTCTCTCAAAAGGTCCCTTGTGGAGGTCTGATGGTAACTCAATAAGTGAAATCGCTTGGAAGCCTTTGCCAACTACACAAGTTTTTGGTCAGGTTTAGGGAAAAAAAAAAAAGATTTCAGATTTGCTTCCCTTGTCTTTTTAAAGTAATGAATGAATCATAAATGGCTATCAGTTTTATTACCAGAAAAAAAGTGAGCTAACGGCTTGTTTTCGAAAGAGTGGTTGACATTAATGAAGTACTTGGTTGCTCTAGGAAACAGACCAATTGGAGCAGGCTCAGGAATTTCAATCTTATGTTTTCTTTTGAATCGTAAAGACAAAAGAAAAGATGGGGAGAGACATTAGATGGCTAATTAGTACTGGTTTTCTTGTGATGTGAATTAAAATTGTGGAGCACACACAAATATAACATGTGGGTATGGGTCAGAAAAACAGCTTCTTTATCGTCAGCATGAGGACAAGCTGGACGGTGCAGCAAAAGAGAAGAAAGAAAGAAGGAAAGAAAGAAAGAAAGAAAGAAAGCGCTGGGGTAAAAACTAGGTCAGCCTTTCACTCAGTCGCACATTTTCTGCAGTTGCACTTGATGCAGAGTCTTTTTTTTCTTTGGGGGGGGGGGGGGGTCAAGAGTAGAGAGAGAGAGAGAGAGAGAGAGAGAGAGAGAGAGAGAGAGAGAGAGAGAGAGAGAGAGGGGGGGTGTCCTGTTTGAAGTTGACAAATCCCGGCAGGATCAGAGCTAACCGATTGTGAAAAAGGTTCACACATTTTGAGGTGAAGGGGAAAATTGGCCGGGCGACAGAGGTGAAAATGTGAGTTGGCTAAATAAGACGGGATCTGTCAGGGAACGCAGTGGGAGCACGCGAGTCCAACACGACAGGGCCGCCGGACTGGACGATGGTGGGAGGGGGGTGAGAGTGGTGGGTTAGAGAGGAGAGAGTGTGTGTGTGTGTGTGTGTGTGTGTGTGTGGGGGGTGGGGTGCAGGGGCTGGTGGACGAAGGGGAGGAGGATGGGAAGGGGGGGTTGCTGGTCAGTGGCCCCCCTCCACCTTCACCATATGAGCGGGAAGCACGGTCATGTGAGGCAGTGCTGAGCAGTTGACAAAACAGCCTGAATAATCCCACACCTGTGGGTTGTTAAAGCAGCAGGCCCTCACTCTCTCGTCCCATCTCTCTCTCTCTCTCTCTCTCTCTCTCTCTCTCTCTCTCTCTCTCTCTCTCTCTCTCTCTTTTTTTTGTTTCTTTTCTTCCTGTCTCTTAGTTTATATATATATATATATATATA
>JAODXP020000019.1:16178190-16180690 GCA_027497455.2 Sardinella longiceps
AATTCCACCAAGGACACAAGAGTTAAATGTACACCAACAACTTTCCTACTGTACTTGAATGCTTCTCCACAAACTAAAGAATGACATTGACTGGAACAAAAACAATTCAGCTCAAAACAACACTGAAACTAGATCACAAAGACAAGAAGCAATATAAACCATGAAATCCCTAAGACTCCTGACTAAACATGATCAAACCTGACAAGGTCAAATTGTATCAGAAACAGTTACACTTTGACCGAATGTAGAACAGGCCAGCTGTGTCAGTCACAATGACATTATGGCCAAACATGACACGGGTCAGCATGGTCAAACCTGTGTCACCAGCCGTGCCATTCAGGTCCCACACACGTCCGAGAGCTATGGCAAGTGTGTGTATGTGTGTGTGTGTGTGTGTGTGTGTGTGTGTGTGCCATTTGGAGCGCGAGGCGAGGCATGTCCGTGGCTCTGCTGGAATGCAGTAATGGGAGGGAGGGCCGACAGGGGGTGGCCGTCTTCCTGGGGACCCCCTGCCGGGTTTTATACTCCAGTCTGGGCTGCTGTTGGTTTTGACATTGTCCTCTCTCTTTCTTTCTTTCTTTCTTTCTTTCTTTCTTTCTTTCTTTCTTTCTCTCTCTCTCTCTCTCTCTCTCTCTCTCTCTCTCTCTCTCTCATACACACACACACACACACACACACACACACACACACACACACACACATTGACACACACACACACACATGTAACAGACCCCCCCCCACACACACACACACACACACATTCGACTCCCCACCCAGCCCAACTCCAGCTCTAGCTCCTACTCTACTCTCTGGGGAAGAGTAAGCCCCTGGGGGCTGGAGGAAGTTATGCTCCATTAGTTGCCCTGTACACACAAAAGCCCTTCCCCTTCCCCTTCCCCTTCCCCTTGCTCCTGCGGATGGGATGGATGCCTCTGCACCCCCACCCTGTCCTCCTGGCTCCTTTCAGGGCCCATCTCTAGGGGAGGTGGAGGTGGAGGTGGAGGAGGAGGTGGAGGTGTAATGACTGGGTGGCTGGGTGGTTGGTTGGAGGAAGGGAAGTGGGTGGTGGTTGGGGGAGGGGTGTTGTTTTTGTTTTGTTTAGTTTGTCTCGTCCTTCAGTGGCAAGTGAGAGATGGCACCTTCACACACACAAAAACACACATACACACACACACACACACACACACACACACACACACACACACACACACACACACACACACACACACACACACACACACACACACACACACACACACACACACACACACACACACACACACAAACAGACAGAGAAGAGGCCCCATTCCCAGCAGAGGTGAGCTCAAGAGTCTACTGACACCCCACACCGACCCCCATCAATAATCTTTTGTCACCTTTTTTGTCCCCCGGACATCAGAGGCAGGGGGGGGAGGGGATGAGGGGGTGGTAAAGACAGAGAGGACGGACAGGACAGGTGACATGACGTGACGAGACAGGAGGAGACATAGCCCACATTAACCTGTCACTAAAGGCTCACCGCATCAATCAAGGCCACAGGAGGAAAACACTTAAAAACGCACATCGCTGTAACCTGAGCACCCAGAGGGTCCAGAACACACACACACACACACACACACACACACACACACACACACACACATGCACCCATAGGCACACACATGAACACACAATCACACACACACATACACACACAGACACACAGACACAGACACACACACACACACACACACACACACACACACACACACACACACACACACACACACACAGAACGGGGACTACTTTATTAGTGGGGACTATATCACAGGAGCTAGTAAAGAGCTCTATAAGAGGTCTATTAAAAGGCCTGCTAGTTTGGTTAAGCCTACTTGTCACCCAGAGAGACATGAATAATAATAAAGACTGAAGAATAGACCATGTGGCAAAGCCATTGACACACCAATGATGGAGCCACATTGAGTGCTTTCTTTAGTTCTCAGTCTGTATGTGTGTGTGTGTGTGTGTGTGTGTGTGTGTGTGTGTGTGTGTGTGTGTGTGTTCGGGGCCTGTGTGTGTTAGTGTGTATGTATGTGTCAGTGTTGGGGGGGGGGGGGGTGTTGTACCCAAGGAGGCCAATTGTGGCTGTTTGAGAATTTCTCTCCGTTGAATGACACCCTCGGAAGGGCTCCGGAACTTTCTACTCGCTGGGGACCCGAAAAAGAAGAGGGAAAAATAAAGGCATAAAAGAACCCCAGCTGGTCTGTTCAGCACGTCTCGCATACACACTCGGCCATCTGGGCCTGTGATACTTCACAGTCTCTCTCTCTCGCTAGCTCTCTCAGCACAACCCAAACAAATGTGAGGAGAGAGGCAGCTTCAGACACCTTTTCAAACCCAGCTATTTTAAGTGATCTTTGTTTTGTTCCTCTCTCTCTCTCTCTCTCTCTCTCTCTCTCTCTCTCTCTCTCTCTCTCTCTCTCCTTTTCTCTCTCTCTCGCTCTCACTCACTTTTTCTTTG
>JAODXP020000019.1:16193190-16225690 GCA_027497455.2 Sardinella longiceps
CAGCAGCCTGAATCACTGCCGCTCCGACACTGACTGCCCAGCTGCCAGGGAGAGACAGCGAGAGAGAGAGAGAGAGAGAGAGGGAAAGAGAGGGAGAAAGAGGGAGGGAGAGAGAGGGGGGTGAGAGAGAAAGAGAGAGAGGGAGAGAGAGAGAAAGGGGGAGGAGAGAGGGAGTTATCGAGTTGCTCACTCACTCTTTCTCTCTTTCTCTCTGTCACACACACACATACACACACGCACACACACACACACACACACACACACACACACACACACACACACACACACACACACACACACACACACACAGTGCAGTCTGTGTATCGGGGCCAGCCCCCCTCTCTCCCTAGACACCTTGTGGATAAGACAACAAAGCAGCAGCTGATCCCTGTTGCCCTGCCTGGCCCTCTGCCACCGGCATGGCCCTTGCTCCACACCTCACAATCACACACACACACACACACACACACACACACACACACACACACACACACACACACACACACACACACACACTCATACTCACACATGCACTTGCGCGCGCACACACACACACACACACACACACACACACACACACACACACACACACACACACACACACACACACACTCTTTCCCACATGCACACATATTCACACACATACATACAACCCACACACATACACTCACGCTCACCCACCAGCAGCCTCTATCCTCTAGAGAATCCAGGCCCACCCAGGGGGGTAGATGAGGGGGCAGGGACCAGAGGGGGCAGAGGGGCAGGGGGAGGCCAGGGGAGGGGATGGCATGGCACGGGGAGAGGGGGTGGGAGTAGGGGTGGGCTGGAAGCCACAGTGTCATGGTATGGGACTCAACAAGACAGGGAGAGTGACAAGAATGCAACTTCTATCACCCCCCTAGGGATAAAACGGGTGCCATGTTTGTGCATGTTTTGTGAGCTTTCAAATAAAAAAGCACAGTGACTGATAGAGTTAATCTACAGTGAGTCAAACAACTATGCAAAAAGTTTAAGGAATACTTGAACAACCTAAAAAACATGATTAGAGACATCTTACGTAAAGTTACGTAAAGCATTTCCTAAACATAATTAGAACAAGTCCTACTGTTTATTATTCTGGTATTCACAATCATATTTCAAAAGATCTAGATTCCTACAGTGTTTCACAGTATTTCGGTGCACCATGTTTGCACAAGGATATTCTTGGATTTTAGAACTACTTTTGGCATTGACTCTGCAGTGCCCTTTTTCAGAACTGCACCTGTCTTGCCAACATCAACGGTGAAAAAAGACAAGAGAGCTAGAAAGATTGGGCAAGCAACCATTTCGTTTTCTATTTGTGTTTTTTCTCACCTTGCGGTATTTTATAGGAAATACAGCTTTGGCAATATTGTACGTTTTACAAGCAAGCCAATGAAGCTTCTGGAATTGAATTGAAATGGATAGAGAATGGGGCAGACGGGGAGCATTGGTGAGAGATTACAAGTCAATCAAACAATTCCTCAGTACGCAACCGAGGAAAATAAGGAAAGTAAAGTTGTGTGTATGTGTATGCGTGTGTATGTAGGCCTATACTTTTTATCCAATACACAAACACATGCACACGCACGCACAGAGATGCAATTTAGAGGATGCAGTACGGAATCACGTCCCACAGCATCATAAACAACTTTTACACACACACACACACACACACACACACACACACACACACACACACAAAAACATGCCTCTGGCATGGTGGCAAGCCTCTGGTTATCAGACATCCGGACAGCCAATATTTGCATCTTCACTCCATCCATATTCCATATAAAATCAATCAATAGTCTTTATTTATTCTCACGTCACGCAATTTTTTAAATCTTTTGCCCCTCATGAAATCATCCCATCTTCTTACAGTAATCAAAGACGCTGTGCCGGCGGCCCGTTAGTTCCACCTCCAGAGCCCCTGTGGGTGCCTTTATGAGCGCTCGCTAACAGCATGATTACAGTCCCTCACGGGGGAACGACTTACAGGCCGCTCTTCCAGGATCGCTCTCAGCGGTGCGCCTGTCAGTGCCACACCTCAGCCGGGTCAGGTTGCCTCTCCGACCCCCCCCCCCTTCCTTTCCTCTCACCCGCCTCCCTCCCATCCACTCCTATAATCATACAGCCACACCTGATTTAGCCTCTGTTTCCCCACACACGCGTCTTTATCCCTCTTTTTATACCTAACAAGTTAAGCCGATTAGAGCGGCTATTACGGAGATTACATCAATTCTGCCAAAAGCATTTCTAATAATAAATAAATTGAGTGAAACACAATAGTAGGTCATTTCCTCCTTTTTTTCACCCTTTCTTTTTTTTGTCCTCCCTCTCTTTTCTCCTGCAGTAGCTCAACCCTTCCCACTCTCGGAGCCAAAAGCCTCGTGAACTCCTCACTCACTCACCGGCTCTCGGAATGATTCACGGAGGGGTTTCGGTGTCGAGGTGGAGAGTGAGTGTGGCGGGCTCTATGAATGGTGATTATTACAGCGTTATTACAGGAGTGAATGGGGCCAAGTCAGATCTGGAGGGAAAAAAAAACAAAACAAAACAGGGGCAGCTGGGAAACAGGAGGACCAAAAGGCTCAAAGCGGCAATTAGTGTGGTGAGTTTGTGGAGGGGAAAAAACAATGACAACAACAACAACAACAAGAGTAGTGGACAAAAGGGGGGACAAGAAGGACAAATACCAGATAAACTTTTGTCCTGCAAGTGTTTTTAGTGAGTCTCTCCATCTCTCTCTATGCTATCTCTCTCTCTCTCTCTCTCTCTCTCTCTCTCTCTCTCTCTCTCTCTCTCTCCCTCCTCTTCATTTCTGAGTTGAGTACTGCTTGCTTGCTACCTCTCTGCCCCTGCTTCTTTTCTCACACTCCGCTTGGCTGATCATTAGTGGCTAACAATAGACACCCTCTTTCTAAAGAAAAATCACTTTACAAATAAACAATCCTGCCCTCCCCTGCACCTCTGTGCCCCCTCGCTCTCGCCCCAGCCTTGTACCCTGCTGGGTCCCCCTCGCATACTCGCCCTCCCCTCGCTGAACCCTGCTCTCCCCTTTTCTCCCCCCCTCACTTGCTCTCTCACTCTTCCCCTCTCTCTTTCTCTCCTCCTCTTTCTGAATCTCTATTGCTCTCTCTCTCTCTCTCTCTCTCTATTGCTCTCTCTCTCTCTCTCTCTCTCTCTCTCTCTCTCTCTCTCTCTCTCTCTCTCTCTCCCTTTTCCTCTCTCTATAGCTCTTTCTCTTTCTCCACCGATATGCCATTCCAGGCACGTACAGCCTTGAAAGTCTCCACAAAATGGCAACAAGATTCCCTTGCACCCACACCAGCAACAGGGGCTTGAGTGTTGTTGTGTGTGTGTGTGTGTGTGTGTGTGTGTGTGTGTGTGTGTGTGTGTGTGTGTGTGTGTGTGTGTGTGAGCATGTGTGAGAGTATGTGCGTGCTTGACTGGTATGCGTGTGTGTACTGTATGTGTGTCTGTGCATGTGTGAGTTTGTGTGCATGCCTCTATGTGTGTATGTATGTGTGCGTGTGTGCCTATGCGTGCCTGTGTGTGTGAGTGTGTGTGTGTGTGTGCGCACAATGAGGGGAGGTGCACTGATTTGTGGTCTCACTTGTGCGGTGTGCGACTGTCGCCGCTGATTTGCTCGGCCCGTTGGATTACATGCGATAAGGATGACCTCCTTCCACACGCTGGCTGGGGGCCGGGGGGTTGCCCCACTCACTCAACCCCGCTCAGCCCTCACTCGCCCCAGCCTGCTCCAGCCCTCTGAAGTCTGGGGGCATCCATCAAGTGCCCAGCGTGAGGGGAGGCCCGGGCTAAAAAGGGCCATGGCAGGGGGGAGAGAGTGGGGAGAGGTGGGGGCAGAGGAGGGAGGGAGGGAGGGACAGGGAATGAGGGAGAGATAGAGAGGGAAAGAGAGAGAGAGAGACAGAGAGAGAGGGAGGGGGGAGGAGGGGGTTATGAGAGGGTTTGGAGAAGTTTGAGGGCAGAGGAGGGGCCAAGTCCTTTGTCTCAGGCCTGCTTAATAAACTCCCACTATCGGCCTGCAGCTCTCTCCAATTGCTCTTGCTCATTCTCTCTCTCTCTCTCTCTCTCTCTCTCTCTCTCTCTCTCTCTCTCTCTCTCTCTCTCTCTCTCTCTCTCTGTCTATCTATCACATGTAATGTCTCTCTCTGCCCTGCAACTTTGTTTTTGCTCACGCTCTCTGTCACACTCTATCTCTCTTAATAGCTCTCTCTCTCTTTCTGTTATTCTCTTACTTATCTCTGTATTCTCTCCATTCAGATACACATTTTAGCACTGTTTCACTTCCATAGATCTACAGAGGATAGAGACACACTGCAAAGCTAGGAGCCGCCCTACAGTTCATGCGAGGCTTAAAGTCTAGTAAAGATAAATTTGGTGTTGTTCATTCATTCCACTTTTTAATCTATTTCACTCTTGCAGCTTTTCTAGTTTGTATAAATGGCCAAGTCATCTTTGTTCCAATATTCTCTTTTTGAAGCTGGCCTTGCCTCGGTCTCTGTTGGACAAAGATGTTGGTACGTGCAGGCCCTACGTGCAGAAGATACTGAATGAGATGGCGGGTGAGGTGTTTTGAGTTGTGCTTTTCAAATCAGCTACGCACTGTAACTCTTTAACATTGAATTCCACACAGCCAAGGTCGTGGAGGAGGAGACAATGAACTCCAAATGAGAGAAAACAGTTGAGATGGAGTGACAGAGAGAAAAAAGGAGAGAAAGCATAACAGACCGATCATGTGAGGACAAAAAAAAAAAAAAGTGTAAGCAAGACCTTTAAAATCACACTGGAATGCAGTGTCATTGAAATGTTTATTTTTTTTTCTCCTTTCTCCCTTTTCAGTGTTGATTGCAAGTTTAGAATTGCAGATTTTCTGGCAGCTCTAGAATCTCACCTTTGCCACCCAATCCTACTCAACACCTGTGAGGGAACATGCATCAACTCAAGTCATCCGCAGCAAAGCCATGACTTCATCGTCTTCTCACAACAATAGGACTGGACTTGTTATGTCCCTTGTGAAAAGTTTGTGCTATACCCTCCCCTCGAACTCCCTCCCTCTCCACCTCCACTACAAAGCTGGGACCCACATTTATAGCTTTCTATCTCTGTCACCCAACTGAGGCTCCGCTGAAGCTCCGGTCCCCCAAAAAGGGGGTCTGTAAAGGCTTAGGGAAGCATTGGAGCTATTTTTCAACGCCCCACATCACCCGTCCCCACCAACCCCTCCAAAACAGCTAAAAAAAACAACAACAAAAAAAAACAAAAAACAGTCACATTAATAAACTGACAATCCAGGTAATCCTGAATAACCTTGTCCAGGCAACTGTTACTCCCCCTCCATTTGTGCTTGTATAAAAATGCAACAATGCGGTCCAGAAAATGGGTTTACAGATGTACTATACAACTGCAAATGTGACAGGCGCACAATGGGGCTTATTAATTTCTACATGACAAAACAGTTTACCTTTAATCTGTGTAAATCCGTTCCAGCTGAATCCAATTTACATGGCAATACCTGTATGCCTGAATGGCTTTCCTTTAACCACCACAACACCCCCCCCCCCCCCCCAAACCACCACCTCCCTGACGGTTTTCAAAAGAGCTTCCAGCGAGGGGACACAATGGGCAAACGAAACTGTGCATCACCCTGATTTCTCATCTCTCTCTCTCTCTCTCTCTCTCTCTCTCTCTCTCTCTCTCTCTCTCTCTCTCTCTCTCTCTCTCTCTCTCTCTCTCTCTCTCTCTCTCTCTTTCTCTCTCATTTCTCTTTCTTTCTCTCTCTCTCTCTGTCACTTTCTTTCATTTTCATTCATTCTGCTCACGAAGCAAAGGAACATCAATGTAACTGAGGAACTCAATGAAGAACACAAAGCAGCCTGACTAATGTAATGCACTGCGGAGAGGTGCTGCTGCTGAGAGAAACAGAAACACAGCTGTACTTTTTGTTTCTTTTGGAATTTTGCTCTTTTTCTCGGGTGTCATTTCACTGAAAAGACCATTGAAGGAAGGTTTGTTACCATTATGTCTTCAAAAGTGTGCCATTCCACATGAACTGTGTCAAAAAAAACGCATCAAGGAAAACCGTATTTTGAAATGCACTCCAATTCACCACTAATCTGGGATTATCAATCTGTAAAATCTATGGAGTCTTAACAAACATCAAACTTTTTTTTTTAACTTACTTCAAAACAAATCTCTTTTTTTCTGTTATTCTACAATCTCACATTCAGACTGCATTTGGGAGGTACAAACCACCCAATCATTCTCTTTTCCTTTTGGTGTTGCAGAAAAAGAAACAATGCTAAGCCCCACAAATGGTGGGCAGCTGCATCAGTGGCGGGCCTGTATCTCTGGTGGTCCTGTCGCCTTGAGCCACCTGTTGGGCCATTCACCTGGTCATGATGGCCACTAATAGTTCCCACACACACTGCTGGCCCTCACAGGAGGAGTGAGCATTAAGAAAAAAAAAAAAACAAGAGTCCCAAGAAAAAAAGAAAGAAAGAAAGAAAGAAAGAAAGAAAGAAAGAAAGAAAGGAAGGGAAAAAATCAGTCTATGTCAGGGGTGTAGGTTTGCATTGAAAGTGGTAGAGACATACTCTAGGCTATGATGCACCACTAAAATAAAATAGGCCTACTTCATCATACCATGACCTTCAAAGTAGTATTACCAAACTTTCTTGGCAATTGCAATGTGTTGCACATAGTAGAGATGTTGGTCATACCATCCTGGTGAGTAGTTATGCATACATGTAGTGTGGACGACATTTCTACAGTAGTAAACTACAAATTAGTGCAAGTTGCTCTAGCGATCGATCATGAGTATTGGATGCATATTTAACATGCATGTAGAGAGGTAGAGAGGTAGGGGGGTCTGGGGGTTTTCTTCCAGGAAATGTTTGAAAAATGAGTTGCCATTTCCTGAATTTTGGTGCATTTGGTGCATCTTCTAATAGCAATTCATTCAGTGGCCTATCTAATGGCATTGCATAGGTCTATCATGTAGAGTGCTCCATGGGCATCCAGAGGCATCAGAGTTCTGGTGTGCTGGTGTGCACAGTTGTCATGAAAACTTTTGTCAGAACCGGTGTGTGGACGCCCTGTGATCTTGACTGCTGACAAACAATTGCATGCTCGAGATATTTAAATTAAAAAAAATTGGATCAGCCCTATCATATTCTCACGCTGCAGTCTTAAAGTTTACTGATTGGATAGGACACGATGCAGGCGATGTGAACCTTTGCATCGGAATCTAAGACAGAATTCCAGATGGAGTCATGTAGGTAGATGAAAATCGAGCGGAATTCCATAGGAAAGCAATGGCCAGGCTAGAGAGCAGGAGAGCTAAGTGAACAGACGAGCTGGCAGACAGAGAGGCTCTGAGGCTCTGCTGCAGGGGTGGAAGGGCAGTGGAAAGGCAGTCAAAGGGCCCCCCCCCCCCCCCCCTCGGGGCCTCAAGGGTGTGAGGGAGGGCGGCTTTGGAAGCTCACCTCTGCCCTTCGCACCTATTTGTAACCCACCTGACCTTTCCACTTAACCAAACTTCACCATGCCGGAGAAAAAAATCTACCCTTGAACCCCCATCTCCAATGGCCCCGCCCCTCAGACAACCCTAAATTCCACCCGTGCAAAAGGGAAAAAGAACAGAAATGTACACAAAGTAAAGCCATAGGGATGTAACAAAACACTACCATTCAATATTTCTGATTTCCAACGCTATACAATTCACAACAAACATCCCAATATGACACAATACAATCTGAAACCATGCAATATGATATACTGTATTTAAAATGGGCAGCAGACAATTTATGATTGAAAATCATTTTAAGAATAATGTGCTGCTTACTTTTAACATAGTTGGCAATAAAATAGAAGCCTATTTTCTAACAAATAAATAATTCAGAGTATTGAAATGGACCAAATCTGTGACTTACAGTAAATATGCAAGTGTTGATGACCAGTATTAGAATGAGCTAATCAGCCTATTCCCAGGCTTGCTTTTTGACTCTCTCTGGTTTTGCTTTTCAATAATAAATGTGGTTAATTTCCATCTCAACTGAAACAAACCCTCAGACAGTCATATTGAAATTTTACCAGTTAAAGGTGTACCGTAACATCTCTAAAAACCAATGCTTCAGAAAAACTTTGACTCTCTCTCGCTCTCTCTCACTCTCTCTCTCTTTTCTCTTCTTTCTTTCTCTTTGAAATTCTCCTCTTCAACTTAATTACATTCCCCAGACAGATCGACAGAAACAGAAAGAGAGAGAGAGAGAGAGAGAGAGAGAGAGAGAGAGAGAGAGAGAGAGAGAGAGAGAGAGAGAGAGACTACCAAGGCCACAGAGGAGACTGGATAAAGGCATAGCTTTCTTCTCGGGGAAGCTGGGAGGTAATCCCTTTCAGCCCCATCAAGCGCCAGGCTCGGGGCTAGTTGACCAGGGGTCAGGTGACTCCAGGCTCCGGGACAAGAAGGGGGAAAAGGTGCCATTGGGGAGGGGGGCAATCAAGGGGCCATCAGCCTCCTCACAGACCACCACGATAGAGAGAGAGAGAGAGAGAGAGAGAGAGAGAGAGAGAGAGAGAGAGAGAGAGAGAGAGAGAGAGAGAGAGAGAGAGAAAGGGAAAGGGAAAGTGAGAAAGGGAGTTAAGCAAAGGAGCATAGGCCTACGAGGAGCCTATTTTGTTTGGGTTTCCATCTAAAATCTTACCAAGCACCCTTCTCTCTGAAAAAGAGAAGAAATAAGAAAGAAAGGAAGTGCAGAAGGGAAGACTAGACTCTTTCCCAGCCCCAATGCTCAACAACGCTGGCTGTAAATGTCCAATCAAAGACTTATAGTCATGCCACAGAGAAAACAAACAGCAGCCAGGGAGAGGGGTCCTTCAGCAAATTAGTCAAATCAGGCAAAAAATGTGAAGGGAAGAATGTATACACACATACACAAACACACACACACACACACACACAATGTACACTGTATACATTAGTCATTACACCCAGAGCTGGGCAGGCTTGACACAATGTATATTACGCTAACAAATGTTTGGGTTTCTATTGTTTTGCTAATGCCAAACAACCAATCAGAGATTCCCGCCCACATGATTGCCTCACAAATGACCCGTCGTCAAATTGTTCCCAGCATGTGTCGCTAGTGTCGTCTCTCTTAACGACTCTTGAGGACCTCCTCACACAGACACTAACTACTAGCACAGCAGCTGAAGATGTGCTGCTTGGTTGCTCTGTGGCACTAAAGCACTAAATGTGACCAACCAAACGGTTGCACGTAAACAAATAAAACCACAAAACCTTAATGGGACTCAACGCCCCAAAACTGGGGCTAAAAGAGAAGTGGATTGTTTCTTATGGCTTTTAACAACAATGACAGTGGGGGAGTGAGAAGAGGACAACCCCTTTACAACTGACAGAAAAAAAAAAACAGAATCACATAGCTCTGCTTTTGGGGGGTCCATTTTGTTTCCACTTGCAGTCTTGAAGAAACTTTAAAGTGAGCGAGTGCCTGGGTTCCAAACATGCTTTTTTAGTAAACTGTGGCACTTCTACTAAATGTCTAACCGTATAAAAAAAAAGACAGCCTTGAGGGGGGGAAAAGCAAGGAAGAAAAGGTCAGTGAAATTCTGGGACATAGGGTCAGAGAAAAACACACACAAGTTTGTGTGTAAAAACATGCTGATGGGGAGAGACAGATAAAAACACAGATGGCAAAAAGAGACAGAGCAGAAGACTGAGAGAGAAGAAAAGAAAAATAACACTGGAGTAAAAAAAGAAAAGATTACAACAGACTAGAAAGAAGAGAAAGAAACAGTGAAAGAAGAGGAGGACAGAGAAAGAGCGAGAGAATGAGAGCAGAGGGAGGCAGAGAGAGAGAGAGAGAGAGAAGGGGAGGGAGAAAGATGGATACTTTGGCATGATGGGTTCCATTAACCGAGAGAGAGAGAGAGAGAGAGAGAGAGAGAGAGAGAGAGAGAGAGAGAGAGAGAGAGAGAGAGAGAGAGAGAGAGAGAGAAGGGGAGGGAGAAAGATGGATACTTTGGCATGACGGGTGCCATTAACCAAGGGCTTTTAATTGAGGAGTCTGTTGACGGCCAAGCAGGCCGGCCCTGACACTTGGGGTCAAAGCGGTGACCTACAAACCCTCTGTAACCCCCACACCTGCCTGAGCGCATTAGTGCGGACGCGCCCCCTCCGATTACGACACCCCAACGCTGCATTTGGACACGCGGCCATTCAGACTTCTCAAGTTCGTTTTACACCAAAACAGCCCCCCTTTAAAAAAAAATAAAAACACCTCAGCAGGCCATTAAACACACATCCACATCCAACAACCTGATTCCTAGTGAACAGGTTCAGTGAGAAGCTAGCCTCACCCTAAACAGCCTAAATCATGAATTTGATGCAGCAAATTGCAGCAAAACAAACCGACAAAAACGATAATCAAGTCATGCTACTTGAAGCAGCAACTTTATAATCTTATAAATCCCATTTCTTGCTTAATTTCACAGGAGGAGCGAGTGAGTGAGAGCGTATAAATCCCGTCGCTTAATTTCACAGCAGAGCGAGAGTGAGAGTGAGAGCGTCGAGTAAATAAATACGTCGGCGATTGAGACGTGCTAGCTCGAGACTGGAGGTCTCCGCTGCCCCGGTTTGTGTGCGGTTCATGTGATATGTGCGAGCGGGGACGAGTGGGGCGCTGTGATTTGCGGCGTAATGATCGTCGCTCGTTGGCGCTGGCGCTGAGGCTGCCGGGGCTTCAGTGCCGGCACGGACAAGAGGGGCTCTGGCATGTCCCCTCTGTCTCGGACACAAAGAGCCCCTTCATAACCGCAATCGTCTGACAATCTAACTAGCAGCTTGTCTCTCCCCCCATTCAAGGAGGAAGAGGAAAAAAACACACAACATCAACAACAAAGGAGTCAGCATGTTCGCTCAGGGGAAATGGAGGGGTGAGGTGGGGAGAGGGAAAAAAGGGAGCCGCTTGTGTGGATGTGTATATATATGTGTGTGTGTGTGTGTGTCTTTAGAAGAGAGAGAGAGGGAGCGAGAGAGCGAGAGAGAATAAGAAAGAGAGAAAGAGAAAGAAAAAGAGAAAGAGAAAGAGAAAGAGAGAAAGAAGTTAGAGTTGTCATCTGGACTGGCCTCACTCTGCAGAGAAACAGAGAGAAAGAAAGAGAGAGAGAGAGAGAGAGAGAGAGAGAGAGAGAGAGAGAGAGAGAGAGAGAGAGAGAGAGAGAGAGAGAGAGCAGACCCACTGGCTGTGGTCCGTGTTCAGCGGGGGGGAGTGAGAAGTGCACAGTGGGGTTGAACTGTAGACGGGGGAGAGTATGGGGCAAGGGGTAGAGATTTAGTTGGTTGAGGGCTGGGGATGGGGGGTAAGGGGGGGGGGTATGAGAGCGATTAAGAGGGATGTGGGCAAGAGGTTGAGATTTAGTTGGGGGGGGTGGGGGGTATTTGGGGTGCAGATTGGGGAGGGATGCGGGTATGGGGTTGTTGGAAGGGTGTCGGTGGGGGTGTGGGGGGAGGCGTCAGGGTTCACCATGGGTGAGTGGCGCGGCAAGGAACAGCGTCAGGAGTTCATGCACCCGCTCCTCCATTCACGCAGCGTAAACAAAGACATTACACAGACTGTGCTAACAAGGATTATCACAACAGAGTGGCGCCACCTGTCTTCCCGCACCAATTAGGAAGCCCAAAAATGAGGTGCCAATTAGAGGAGAGGAGAGGAGAGCAGAGGAGAGGAGAGGAGAGGGGGAATAATGAAACAAAAAGGAAGAATGGGGTAGGGAGGGAGGGAGAGAGGGAGAGAGAGAGAGAGAGAGAGAGAGAGAGAGAGAGAGAGAGAGAGAGAGAGAGAGAGAGAGACCAGGAAAACTTGTGTGCTAGAACTCCGGAGAAATGAACTCTAAAACAGCACGTTTGCAGGGCACAATGTTTATGTGTGTGTGTGTGTGTGTGTGTGTGTGTGTGTGTGTGTGTGTGTGTGTGTGCGTGTGTGTGTGGAGTCCATCCTTACAATGTGTATGACATTAAAAAAATTGGTGTCCTTACAATGCGTATGACAGTAGAAAAAAATGGTGTCCACCATGTGAGTGTTTGTGTGTGAGTCTATCTGTCTGTGTGCTCTTGGAAGGTAATGATTAAAATGTCCATTATGTCCAAAACATATCACTTCAAGAAACAGCCTTTTTCCACAGGCTTGGAACATAGTTGAGATAGGTGTGGCATGTTTGCAGATTTGTGCCTGTGACACTGCTAAAAAGAGAGGCTCATAAAGCTTTATGTAAGGCTGTAAGGCATTCCTTGCATGACTATCAGCCAGACTCCGAATCTTGGGTGGGTTGAGCCTTTTACATTTGATCAGATGGCTATCTCCCTAAACTAATCCCGGGAGATATTCCGACATCTTGTTTTTTCCGTACTTTCTGAGAAACGTAACGCAACAATTAGTTCAAAGCCACAGCTGAGGATAAGAGGCTGGGGAAACGGCGGGGCAGAGACAAGGGAAACAAGATGATATCGGCCGCCTATCTACCGCCCCAGGCACAATACAGGGAACAGAATTCCAGACCCGGAGCAGGTGTTGAGGTCGCCGTGCAGGTCATCAGCCGCGGTTCACCTCCCAAATATAGAGCCATCACTGTCGGGGTCCAAAAGTTCACCCGATCTCTCAAATGTCCAAAACGGAGCACCACTACACACCCCCCCCACGCCCCACACACACACACACACAATCCCCCTCACTCTATCTCAACCAATGCACCGAGTCATGTCCAGCCACCGAGGTCCCACCGTCTCCAGTAACAAGCTATTAAGATCCGTATCGCGAGAGGGCTACCTGAAAACACGAGTTTTAATTTCCTGTTTCACTACTCCACCACTCAATGCCATCACCAAGAGGCAACCCTCTTTGAACCAAAACAAAAAAAAAAAAGAAAAAGAAAAAGAGTGAGTGAGAAACAGGCACGGATGTCAGAGGTGAAACACAAGAACATACCATGACCTCTGACCTGACCTTTGACCTTTCTTTTCCTCTCTGTTCTGCGACACCGGAGGACAGGACACGTCTTTCAAGACTGGATTTTACTGGGCTGTCATAGACTGTCGGATACAGGAAGGCAGTGTGTAACCAGCTCGACAGAAGGAGCCTTTAGTTAGTTGGCCGTTGAGAGTAGATCGCATTTCCTCCCTCCGTAAAAACACTAGAGTCAAGACTCACTTGTTTGACCACCTGAGTTGGTAGTGTGTTACTGCACCCCCCTCCCACCACCACCACCATCCCATAACCCCCTTCCTGAGGTCATCCAATCTTTCTGCCCTTGTGTGTACACTCTTGTATATGCTTCTTCTTCTTTTCTTTTTTTTTTCTTTGTGCTCTACGCTGGAGGGTGGATTAGCTTGCAAATGTCCTCACTGCGACGAGGATTACGCCTCTCTACCACTTCCTGGAGATGAGTGAAGATAACTTCCTCCCATGCGTTTTGCACTGGGGAGCCCCAGACACTACATCAGAGTGTAGATAAGACAACACAAACCTCCACACACACCATCAACTCAAGGTCCTGTTCCCTTCCAGTGACCTGAGAGCAAGTGAATCTATACCCAACTATGGAGCTGTGCAGCCAATTAAAGCATATGGTTATTTTAACAGCCAACACAAACGAAGGGGGCAGAACATGCATTGTATCTTCTTTGTTTGTAAAGAGGGAGGGTGTGCTTTCACAGAGTCTAGAACACAGAGCTCCAGTCTCATCGAGATCAACACCGCGCTGTCCAAAACTAACACGTGGACAGACGCGGTGGTGAAAGTTAGTATGGATGAATGAAATCTACCTTAAAGCTGGAGGGCTGAACGCTGCTTTTTCCAAGAATATCAATCGAGTTGAGAACACTGAACCCCTGACAAGCACTAATAAAGAACCCGTAGCTCTTTTCTAACTGCCGAAAAGCCACGTCTAACCAACATAGAAGAGATTAATAGAGTGTTTTAAAACCACACCAATTAATTTTAAATATTCCACTCTCTGAATTTATGACTGGAGCGCAGCTCTTGTGCTGTTTTGAGGGCCAACGCCTTCGAAAAAGCCCTCAGAGCATTTACTACCTGTGCTGGATGACTGCAATGTCAATTTTCAAGGAAAATTAACCACTGCTAAAAATAGGGGCATAAAATAGAGGAGAAGAAGAGAGTAAAACTCAACCTAGATAATATTATATTCCCTTACGCAAATTTTCCCAGAATTTTCCCTTGTAGGACTGCCCAATGTCTAAAGAAGTCTTTACAGCAATACTATGGAATTTTCTGGTGTAACAGTTAACTAATACTTAAAAGGCACACAAAGCTGTCTTACATTTTCCAGAGACTAATTTGGCACTGCTAGAACATTATTATTATTAGCTTATTATTTTGATCCTAATACAATCGGTGTCAATGCCAGCTGTCAATGTCATATTAATTTGGAGTTGGTAGACTACTAAAATTAATTTTGGATAGCAAAAAAATCCTGAGCAGTCACGTAAACCTCACCCTCTGGGGGAAATCCAAACCAAATGATAAAACTTGCAACATTCTCACGGTTGAGCAATCGACACATCTGCTCAGACAGATAACATTTATGACTATGAATTGCAACTTGAGTCTTGAGAGTTCTTACAAAATCATCATTATCATCACCATAGTGACATTTCTCACCTCTCCCAAAGTTTAGTCTCGCTGACAGAAGTTCATGTCATTGGCTGTCAAGTATTTCCTCGTAAGTCTCAAAGAATCGTTGTCCTCTAATAGTTCTCACGTGTAAATGATCATAAAGATGTCATTCTCGCTCACACAGCTGCCTTGTTGTAGTCACACACCACCAGCCATATTTAGCCTCGCTGGAAAGAGATTCTATAATAGACAAACCTGTCTTCTGAACGAGTAAACCTAACGAAAAAGCGAGATCACTCCATTTCCTTCTGAACATGGTGCAATGATCTTGGAACCTCAGACACTTCATTCATTTCGTTTCCAGAGAAAAATAACAAGCGGCTAACGTGGCAAGACTATTATCATCCTGGTTTGGAATGGTGTGGTAATCTAAACCAGTCAGTCTCCATTCATTTCAACATCATTCTGACGACTTAACCACAAGACTATAAATCAGAGCTTGGTAGGCAAATAGGGCCACAGGGTAACCACAATGACTTGCTTTGCACAGACAGAGATGGTCACGGAATATCAATGCATCATTGATCCGTGTCCTCAGTTACACTAACAAAAACATTTCCCCATGATCAGTGATCAAATGATGATCATTGAGTAGTATATCAATATCGTTTATATATTTGATCAATATCACACATCATCACTGTCTGGCCCTTCATATACTGCTACAGTTTCAACCTACCCCACTACATCCACACCCAGACCTGCAGAAAAGCTATTTTATAGCACTGTCTGAGTAGGTATTACTTTTATAGCGGTGTAGCATTGCATTGCTGAGAGGAATGCAGACCACCCAGGACTGAAACCTGAGGGTGGGCAGAACCCCCCCCCCCCCCCCCCCCCAACCCCACACACACACACACACACACACACAAACCCCATTCCCCCACCCATCCCCTTTCCCTTGGCCTATCCACACATATTAACGACAATCTAACAATTAACTCCAATCTCTAACCCCCCCCGACACACACACACACACACACACAGACACCAGTAACATTGAACTTGCATAAAGGTATTGAGACTTAAACCTGTACTATATGTACACTGAAAATAAGAAGCAAGATTTCCATTCTGAAGAACAGAAATAAAGAGTGGTGTACAGTGCGGCTCGACTCCTTGGAGGGGTTTGATCTACAGTAGATGCCGCCCAGCCCCAGGTATTACTCATTTGGCTGGAAATGGGGCATTTGTCAGCTTGCTGGCACCACACAGCATCTGTACTGTACTGTAGTTCTCTCCTAATGGCAAACACAGGCCCGTGTGCCAGTCAGGCAGGAAATTGTTATTTTGTGTTGTAAGGTCTTTCAGCGTTATGTATTTTAACTCATTTGGCTGTCTGTGATTAATGGATGGTAGTGCTCTCCACACACACACACACACACACACACACACACACACACGCACACACACACACACACACACACACACACACACACACACACACACACACACACACACACACACACACACACACACACACACACACACACACACACACACACATTTCTTTTTCCAAATTTCTTTTCCAGTTGGAATTACGGGGCTCATTTTCAGTGTAACGGCTGTGATTAGTTTTCTCATATGAACATGAGGTACCTATATATGTAATGAGAATATAGTCAGTAAACGATGACCACACCTATCGTCACACACAACACGCTTAATTCCAGGCTGTGGGCAGACACAAATGGACACAAATGCAAAACACAAGACACCGACGAAAGGCAAACGTCAGAGAGAGAGAGAGAGAGAGAGAGGAGAATCAGCCACAACGTAAGTCACAAGTCCGTCAGAAAATAAGTAACTCAATCTCCTCATTAAGGAGGGGCATTGAGGAATCTGTACGGCCGTGGGTGAGAGAGGAGAGGAGAGGAGAGGAGAGGAGGGGGGTGGGGGGATAGAGGCCCCTGTACGTGCAGAGAGGCCAGAGGGCATTAAAAAGAAACTCTGTTAACTTTAATCAGCGCTGATGAGGGGCGTCTGCTGGAAGAGAAGAGCAGTGCCTGTGGGACAGGAGACAGACCGGGCAAACAAACAACATGTTTTTCTTTCTCCACTCCGCTCCACCTGAGCATTAAGGGGGCCAGTTTAGCTGAATTAAGCAGCTATCGCAGTGTCTAGTTTGTCTACATTGCATTTGCCACGATGCTTGGCTAGATAAACTGCCCCAAATTATGACAGGAATCTTTGTTGAAAGCACAGAAAACAGCCAGTCTTGTTGAGCTTGTCTTGGGAAGTATCCATGTGCACGGGGTCTGAATGGACGCTTTCAGACGTGCCTCGGCTCCTGCCCGGGTAACTGCTATGCTCTGTTACCAGCCAGTGAAAAAAAAAAGAGAAAGAAAGAGATCTTAACGCTCCACCAAGATAAATAAGATGTTTCAAGTGAAGACAAAAAAGAAAAACAAAACAAATAGGTGGTTGTTCTCAAAGTGAATTATTACAATTTCATTCACAAGGGTTGGGTCTTTGCCAAGACACAGCCAAATAGAGATTGTGTGTGTGTGTGTGTGTGTGTGTGTGTGTGTGTGTGTGTGTGTGTGTGTGTGTGGTGTGTGTGTGTGTGTGTGTGTGTGTGTGTGTGTGTGTGTGTGTGTGTGTGTGGGTGTGTGTGTGTGTGTGTGTGTGTGTGTGTGCGTTGTGTGTGTGTGTGTGTGTGTGTGTGTGTGTGTGTGTGTGTGTGTGTGTGTGTGTGTGTTCTGACATAGACAATACTTAAAATTGTTTCACAATGGAGAGGGTGTCAAATAACTGCTTAATGCCATATGACTAACATATGACTAGACAACGCATGAATAGCTTATTCAGCAATCTGCAGCAATTCCCTCCTTAAGATAACTTCCTCTCAATGGTTTGACAAAGCTTTCTGTAGTTGACAATTAAAAAAAAAAAGTTAATAAGATAATCTAACATACACACAAACCAGTTATACGTATTGTGCTGTGAGATTATGTAATCCCTACCTTCCACAGGATCTAAGGGAGGTCATCTGCCCGACAAGAGTAAAGTCAAGCTCCTATAAGATTGGGTAAGGGCCAAGGAAGCAGAGCCCCCCCCCCCTGCTTTGAACAATGTGGCATTTGTCGACAGCATGATTCAATAAGATAAGAATGCATTAGAAGAGTACACTCCAATTATGGAAAGATGTCTATCGTATTTAAATACCGCTAGCTGTGTCACGATCTGGCCCCCACTGCTTTTCCTGATCCCTTTAAGCGCATGGACACACACACACACACACACACACACACACACACACACACACTCCCTCACACAAACACACACACACACACACACACACACACACACACACACACACACACACACACAACACACACACAAACACACACACAAACACACACACACACACACACACACACACACACACACACAAACACACACACACACACACACAGGCTGATGTTAAGAGCAGTCATATGGGTTCTCAGTCCATCATGCTTGACACTTAGTCATTCTCGCCTTAATTGCTCCCTCACTCTAGTGATGGCCACATGCACATGTTTAAACAGGGAGCAGCAAGCACATTGTTAAGTTATCACACACACACACACACACACACACACACACACACACACACACACACATACACACACACACCACTCCCTACACTCCATTTACAAAAAGAACTCCCACAACACCAAACTTTGCAAAACACATAAAAAAATAACATTAATTCGCCATGCCTATTCCTCAAGACTGAAAGAAAGTTTGGTGTCATTTTTTTTCTTTTCCTTTTCTTTTCTTTTTTCTCCCTCTAAGACCACACAGCTCTGCACACTCACAGCTCGCTATTCTCCCAGCAGCAGCAGCAGCAGCAGCCTATTCCCCTCCACTTCCCCCATAGGTGGCTAGAAAAGCCCCCAGTGTGAGCAGGATTGTCCATCACCAGTGGGGATTTGCATGTGAATGTGGTGTAAGTGTTTGAATGGGAATTTGGTAGTTCCACCGCCTTGTGCTGGGGTTGATGGTGTGTGTTATTTGTGAAAGCACCCAAGGGAGGCGTGTGTGTGTGTGTGTGTGTGTGTGTGTGTGTGTGTGTGTGTGTGTGTGTGTGTGTGTGTGTGTGTGTGTATGTGTGCAGTGGGGGGTGTCCCAGAGGCCTTATCATTGAAGTAAGTCATTCAAAGGCAGTGTGATTTCACTAAAGCCTAATCCGTTTAATCCCAAATCAAGGGAGGGAGAGGAAGCCGTGGATGGGACACAATGGGGCTGGGAAGGACAGGAGGATCTTTTGGGGAGAGCTAAGGGAACTGAGTGGATGGAGGGTCTGTGTGTCTCAGACCTCACTGGTGATGTTGTTTTGTGCTCTCTCCTGCTCCTAAAAAGATGCTTTGAAAGAGGGGGAGGGGGGGGGGGGCGTGTAAGATGTGGCCAAGAAAAGGAATTTACCGATTAATATGTCTTTTTCTATTGCCTGTAAAGGCAGGACAAAAAGGGAAACTCACAAAGAGAGAGAGAGAGAGAGAGAGAGAGAGAGAGAGAGAGAGAGAGAGAGAGAGAGAGAGAGATTTACGGTGTGTTGTGAGAAATGCAAAAATAACGGAATGCACCGGGTGCATTAAAAATAAAACAGAAAAGCTTTTGTCCCAAGTAGACAAATAAGGACTCAATTTTAGATTCTTTCCACGCGCCAATAAAAAGAACAGGATACCCTCTAAATATACCAGAGATTGATACATACAGAATTAGCTTATTGTGGCTAGAGAAAGAGAAAGAGAAACAGAGAGGTTTTACTCGGACGCTCACGGAAAACATTTGAGCCAGCCCCAGAGAACTGTTGTCACAGAAACAGATCTGGCCTGGATGCGGCACACATCTGGCTCTGTATGGTGTTGATACTTGACCATGACCAACATCTGGGGTTGTTGTCATAGATATATAGTCAAGGGTCAGTCATTGGTCAAATGCTGGCAAATTTTTAATTTGGCTGGTAAATTTCAGACACAAAATCACTGATTTAGTATTGAATGACTGGTGAATTATCTGTCAGTGGCTGGTAGATTTTAAAAAAACTTAATTTTGACCCCTGGTTATAGCATAAGATTTTGGACTGACAAACGATGGTCAACATACTCATCAATACACGATTGAAAAGATTTGAGAATGGTAGAGGTTTAAAACATTCAAATAAAGGATTATAAATTCAACAAACACCTCACGGCAGTACCATACAGAGCCAATATTGAGGACCTATAATAAAAATATAAGGAAAGTGAATCAAATCCTTTCCTTCAAACTCTTTAAATAGATAGCGGACAAAACGCTCTAACAGGAGGCATCCAGGGGCAGTTGACATTGGCTGCTGTTTATTTAGGCGAGAGGCTCCATCCAAACAGAGATTAACAGAGCGACTCCACAGCTCCTCATTTAGCTCCTAAGCACTTTTTCTGCCGCCAGTGTTTTCATGGCAAATAATCCCAGCTTCTTGTTTGGTGCATTCCCAGGACAGGTGCACACGCGGTAAGAGGGCATCGCTTGCTTACCCAGAAGCCCCTGGGCCATCCCACACGCAGCCACTTCATCTCTAGGAGGTGATGAAAATGAGCAAGGTTGGAGTTATTCTAGATATGGGCTTGGCACGCTTCGGAAACTTCTTTTGCAGCAATCCCCGCTCCTGCATGCCTTTGTTTCACATGAGTCTCTCTCTCTCTCTCTCTCTCTCTCTCTCTCTCTCTCTCTCTCTCTCTCTCTCTCTCTCTCTCTCTCTCTCTCTCTACTTTCTGTTGTTGTGAATGTATTTGCTTTCAGGAACAAATTTGTCTCTAGCAGACCTTGTGATACAGTGTGATTGCACGCACAAAGAAGTCATTATTACTCTCCAGCACTCAGAGACATTGCATTTCAACACTCTGACAAGCGACCTTGTGAGAGTTTTCACAGGTGCCAAATCAACGCTGGCCTAACTGGAAACAGGACGCCCCCTAGAGGCTGAGAAAATAGCTCCTGCATTAAAAAAGGGAGCCAGTGCACATCAGATCCCATCAGAGAATGAATGTGTGAGGCGGCTGCTTTGAGTGGGTTAAAAATCTCACCCCGTTCAAGTCTTTCGGCTTGGCCCACTCACGTTAAATGTGCTGCGACTGCCCGGCCGCCAGCCACCCAGCTCTGCGAAGCCCATTACATCAGGACGCATACAGATGAGTCACACAGACCTGGCAGCAAGGCGGACACTTCGTGGCAGGCAGCCCAAAACGATTGCTGCCTGTCTAACGTGTGTGAGAGTGTGTGTGTGTGTGTGTGTGTGTGTGTGTGTGTGTGTGTGTGTGTGTGTGTGTGTGCCTCTCACGCTGTCTTCACCTTGTCTATCAGGGTCGGAACCCATCCTTTTCTAATTCTAGGGGTAGACTTGGCACCGCTCTGTTTTGGGAGGTGTGGAAGTAAACGAGAGAGAGAGAGAGAGAGAGAGAGAGAGAGAGAGAGAGAGGGAAGGGAGACAGACATACAGTAAGCGACATAAGGAGAATAAAGAAAAGAAATAGAGAGGGGGAGAGAAAGAAAGAAAGAAAGAAAGAGAGAGAGAGAAAGAGAGAGAGAGAGGCGCTGCTCTGCCACGTTGTGTAACCAGAGAAGGGAGAGGAGCCGCACAGCTGCTGAGAGCCTCTCCTGTTGGGTCTGCCACAACTGTGATATCATGGAACAAAGCTGGAATGCAATCACACTCCCTCTCGGCCTCCAGCTTTTCCATTTCAGCCCCCACACCTCACTCTCTCTCTCTCTCTCTCTCTCTCTCTCTCTCTCTCTCTCTCTCTCTCTCTCTCTCTCTCTCTCTCTGCATGTGTGTGAGTATATTTGTGTGTGTAAATATACATACTGTATTGGTTGCCTTCTCTCTCTCTCTCTCTTTCTCTCAAGCATAATATTTCTTAAGTACCATTGCTGTCTGATACAACCCCTCCAGAAGGGTGTGTCTTCTTTGTGGGTCTTTTGAAATTCCAAATGAAAAAAATAAATCAACAGAAATACCAGTCCTTATAAAAAAACAATAATTCTCACACGTACGTTCCAGTTGTCAAAACATCGGCACTGACGAGATCTCACGGCTCTCTCTCCCTCTCTCTTCTCTTCTTTCCCTCTCTCTCTTCCCTCCTTCGCTCTCTCTTCTCTCTCTCTCTCACTTCTCTCCCTTCCTCTCGCTCTCTTTTCTTCTCTCCCTCTTTTCTCTCTCCTTCCCTCTCTTCTCCTCCTCCTCCTACCAAGTAGTGCAATGATAAATGACCTTCCATCAGCCTGCACTAAATTGCACTCATCCACCCAACACTCAACAAGCTTCTGACAGAACCTGTTAGCAGCACACCTGAGTGAGTGCCGCTAAAACGCCCTTCTCAGGTCCGCCTTGACAGCACTCGCTGGGGGATTCGGCATTTCAACACATCGTGCAAGAAAAGTTTTGTTTTGCTATTTTTTTTACTCTTTTAAAAGATCCATGTAAACGGTTCAGATGCTCAGAACAGTAGACTGTTTTCAAATGACAACATGGTAGTTAGTGATACAAGGCCAGAAAGACAGCATGTTTAGAGATACAAGTTACAAGTTTAAAGTAAACTCTTACCTGTACATGCGCAGAACTGTCCGAGAAGTGATGCTTGTGGCTGATACAGGTGTGTGTGTGTGTGTGTGTGTGTGTGTGTGTGTGTGTGTGTGTGTGTGTGTGTGTGTGGGAACTGCTGCAGCGTCAGTCCTCAAGGTTCACAGTGATCTCAGAGGCCTCCACGCTCCCTGCATAGACACAAGTCCCAGCACATAAACACAGTTAGCATCGATATTCCACATCTCCCCTTACAGCCATGTTATGCTACGCAGCCCTGTCCTTCTCCAACCACCGGAACACAACAACCAGACCACATGGCAGAGCTGGCGCTTTTTACAGGCCGCTCTAACACACTTCGCTTGTTACCCACTGTGGCTGGGTTTACTGGCTTTGGTCTTCAGTGAAAGTGAAATCAGTGCGTGTCAGATATGTGTGTGTGCGTGTGCGTGGGTGTGTGTGTGTGTGTGTGCGTGTGTGTGTGTGTGTGTGTGTGTGTGTGTGTGTGTGTGTGTATGTGTGTAAGTGTGTGTGTACACAAGTGGCCAGTGAATTTAATCACAATTAGTCATCACCACCACCACCCATTAGAGAGAGAGAGAGAGAGAGAGAGAGAGAGAGAGAGAGAGAGAGAGAGAGAGAGAGAGAGAGAGAGAGAGAGAGAGAGAACTCAGAAGAGTCCAAAAAAATGTCTGACTGCTTCTTTGGAAAAGACACAATCCAATTGGGTTGTGGCTGTTGCCTGTTGCAACTGGAAGGCAAATCCTGAATCAGAGTCTGGCCATTTCTGCCGCACAGCATCTGACAAAAAAAGTTACAAGCCTTTTACACCTCCCACCTATAGTGCGAAAAAGACCAGCGTAGAATTCTATATTCCAAATATAAACATGACAAAATCTGGGTGTGTCTGTTAAGTGTCACTGAGAAAACACCTCCAAGTCCAAAAATTCACATGGGATAAATTTCACACAGCATTTAGTTTTATTGCTATCCTGTTTGGCAACCCCAATAAAATATTCCTATGCACTATAGTTAGCCCCGGCCTTTCTTAGAACAAAGACTCCAATTCATGAGGCCCGGTTCTGCTAAGTGGACAAAATTGGGACAAATATGTCCAGCAAGCCTGACAGCTGGACGGCGGAGCTTTAATTCGGTTGGATATATAATTGCATTAGTCGTATTTCGTAAAAATCAAGAGTTTTTTCGAAACTGACACTTTCCATTAGTCTGTCGGGCGGCGCTGTGCATAATTTAGAGAAACAAAGACCAATGCTGATCCTACTGCTGCTGCTGCTGCTGCTGCTGCTGTGGCTGCAGGCTTGGGTTGGGTTGGGTCGGACTAGACTGGGTGGGCTTGAGAACTGTACAGTACGTCCCAAAGTAACCAAGCTCTTAACACGCATTCGAGGCCTGGGAATCTCTCTCTCTCTCTCTCTCTCTCTCTCTCTCTCTCTCTAACCATCTATCTCTTGCAGCAACAAAAGCACTTCAACTCATTCAGAAGCTTCGATAGTTTGTGCAGGAATAAACTGAGGGAGTTGTGCACCCTCTCTCGACTTGCCGTCGTAGCCGTATCAATGACACACCACGAGAAAGAGGCAAGCCGCGCAAGCTGGTTGTCTGGTCTACCGCACGGCAGCTTGGCTTACAAAAGAACCACAAAAGTGGCACCTTTCTGAGCCATTTTCCAACCCAGTGGTCGGATAAAAAAAATCCTCAGCCCCTTTGCCTTCGCAGTGAGGATGATAAAACTGGTGATGGGGTGTATGATTGCGCGGTGAGGGGGGTAGAACAGATTTCCTACATTACTTGAGGTGTGTGTGTGTGTGTGTGTGTGAGGGGAGGGGTGAGGGTGAAGCGAGGGAGTGCAAGCGAGGGAGTGCGAGCGCAGTCGACGAGAGGCTCTGTACTGCCCCAGACAGGGTTGTTTCTGTAAGGATCAATGCAGGGATTACGGGCAAATCCCTCTTTTCACACAGTCTCTGTGAGCTGTCACCCGCTGATGCACTCACAAGAAGAAAGTGTCCAGAGCAACAGCTGGGATTAGCGCGTCAAAAGCCTCTGTCCCCGGCTTTAAAACCATGCCCAGTTGTCATAGGTGACATTTTGGAAGCACATATACACTTTTTGCTCGTTTTCGGGGGGGTGGGGTTTGGCATGAAGGCATGTCGAATTTTACGTTTGTTTGCAGCATACCTCTCTTCCTCTAAAAACAAAACATAACTTCAGAGAGGGGCTGACAATTTTGCCTGGAGATATTTTCAATAGAATATACTTTATACAAAAACAAAAAGTGGTATTTGCAATAATTAATAACTAATAAATAAACTACTAGAACCAATAAACGCGGTCTCTGCCTAACCCTTCGTTACTATGAAACTCAGTAAGTCGAGAAATAACAAAGCCGTTTCTCACTTTGTGCTTCTCGGCAGATGTTTGCATAGTGATCTTCGGAGCTGTCAGTGAAACAAATTCGCGAAACGATCCGCTTTGAAAGCCATTAATAAAACACACACACGCACACACACACACCTGATGGCATTATTCAGACTGTGGTTTTTATGACTCCAGCCAAAGTGAGGAGTGTAGGGGAGGGTATTTATATCTGTCTGGGGGTGCGGTGGGGCTGATTAACCCAGCAGAGGCCTGTCTCTACCTCCTCATCCTCTCCTCAGGGGCTCCCTGGGGGGTGTGGGGGGTGTGTGTGTGTGTGTGTGTGTGTGTGTGTGGGGGTGGTGTGTGGGGGAGGGGGGGTGGATGAAGCAGAGTGGAGCTCAGATTCCCGGAGGTCCGCAGCATTCCACAGGCACATCTGTCATAAACCCCAGCAGATCCACTCTCGTCAAGGCCGGAGAGGGCCAAACACTGAGGCTCTCTGTAGGACTCTGTTGGCCTCCCCGAGAACTGGATAAACCCCTCTCTTCTCCCAAACCCCCCAACACACACACACACACACACACACACACACACACACACTCACACACACTATGCACCCCCTCCACCCACCAATCCCCTGATCACTTACTCAGTAGATGTCTTCCCATCAACCATTCCCGACAGCCGATCCCAGACCATTCCCAATGCTACCCTAGTCACACGGCATCGTAGTCAACTCACACAGGACGTCTTGGCGCCCGTCAGCCTCAGCCTCAGCCTCAGAGAGGCTAATCAAACACAGACGGCCATCTTGCTGAAAGGATTTCCCTGAACCACGGAGACCACCCCCCCCCCCCCCATCCCCTATACCTGAGGGTCCCTGTTCTTCCTGCCTCTCGTATAGCACGGCAGAAGAGCGTGCCACCCGGCGCCGAGCACCTCAACGCATCCCCCCCCCACCACCACCACCACGCCTCCACTCACTCTGCCGTGTACAGGGAAGTAATTTTCAATATCGCTGACAACATGTTGTAACACCACGAGAAAAAAAAAGGGGGGGTTGGGGGGTGGATTTCAAAGGAGGCGAGCACACATAACCCAATGTCGTTACATAATTGGAGCGTTTGTCTAAACAAGGCAAACTGATTGGAAATGGTAGGATTTCCCTCCTATGACTCAACAGGCTATAAAACACCGTTCCGTCATAGTTGGGTGGTGCTGCTAAGCTGAGTAAGGAATAAATCAAACTCTCTTGTAAAATGCTTTTGTTTCTCCGCACAATTTCAGCTCACAGCGAGGTTGCTACAGTACGTCTGAAATTACAAAACAGCAAAAGTGTTTGATCTAACAAAACAAAAGCTACATTTGTTTCCATTTCGTAATGAATAGCAACGCCATTGTGTAAACCATGTTGTTTATTACACTTCTAAATAAAAAAAAGAAAACATTGGACCGCATTTAAGAAATCACAATTTACCTATTCTCAAAACAAACACTGGCTTCGGGGTATTTGTTGCCAAGTGGCCCAGAATTCCCTTTGTCTGGATTTATAATCCGGGCTCAAACCTCTTGGGAAATTAAACTACAGAAGCACATTCAACTCCAGTGAAGTCATAGACGGGTTGCTTGGTCTACTCGCGCTCAGTGGGAAAGCCCGCGGTGGCAAAGTCAACAGCCAACAGTTATGGGCCTAATTGTATTTACAGTGAGGCAGCTGGTTTGGATTACCGCGAACCAATGAAAAAGCCTAAAAGCAAAAACAGACGGGGGAGACGGTAAAGCGCTGGGACAAGTGTTTGTGGAGGCTACGCCGCACAGAGGAGCATCTCCGGACGTGCGTGCTCTCTCTTTGCATTTGTGGAGTGAGTGTGTGTGTGTGTGTGTGTGTGTGTGTGTGTGTGTGTGTGTGTGTGTGTGTGTGTGTGTGTGTGTGTGTGTGCGCGCGTGTGTGTGTGTGTGTGTGAGAGAGAGATAGTCTCTGTCTTCTTGTATGAGTGTGTGTGTGTGTGTGTGTGTGTGTGTGTGTGTTATGTGCGTCTGTCTGTCAGAATTTAAGCTGCCTTTTCCAAATAACCCACATTCTCCTCAGTTCACCTTACTGCTCCTCGCTTTCACAACAACGCACAACCCGCCCACTGGATGAAAGTTCACCAGACAGGGGGCAGGCAGTGCAGTGCACCCACCCTGCCTCCACCCTACCTCCACCTCCACCCTCAGGCCTCACCCTCACCCTCTCCAACCACCGCTCCGCCCTGGTGACAGCCCAGCCCAGTGGTGGGTGGGTGATGGCTGAGCCTGGGTGAGCATGTTAAATGGAGACAAACAGTGGCGGGGCACCAGAGCAGAGAGCCAGCTGTCAGCATCCGAAATACTTTCATTATCTTTAATGAGAAACCACACTAGCCCCCCGGGCCATGGAGGAGGCCTAGGAGAAGAGGAGGAGGAGGAAGAGGAGTTGGAGGAGGGTACTTTTAATATACAGTAACTGTCAGGAGAGGAGACACTGCTGGTATCACACACACAAGCGTGCAGGAATGTGTTTACGCATTAGATAAGTACACGTGTGTATGCACACACACACAGAGAGAGCCCTGGACACTCACATGCACAAAAACAGTACAACTATTCAGACACACACACACACACACACACACACACACACAGATCTCGAGGAGAATAATGTAGCATTTACTCTGAATCTAAATGAGCTGTCAAGTTATTACACATTCATTAGCATGAATTAGCAAGTAGAAGCCAAAATTAATGAATGGATGAGTGTGTATGCAGTGTCCCCAGCGTTCATCTCCACAGGTGGCATCACAACATCATCACATTCCAATTAGAGCTTAAACATCATGCCGGAACACATGAACACACACACACACACAAAATGTTCACCGCCAACACACACACACACACACACACACACACACACACACACACACACACACACATAAACACATAAACACACACACACACACACACACACACACACACACACACACACACACACACACACACACACACACACACACACACACACACACACACACATAAAGAGTCTATAGAACTGCCTCACTTTCTCCTACACATCTAAAAGGGCAAAAAACATAAGAAGATACACTCAGTAACACATGCAAGAATGGTGTTTACTTTACACAAACTATCTAGACCAGTGTTTCTCAAACTTTTTCAGACTGTGGACCACTTTGCCCAAAAAATGTTTTTCAGGGACCACCTGCCCTTGCGCCCCCTCGCCAAGTCACATGCTGCTACCCTTTAACCAAGTCATTTATAGAGTAGGCACTTCAAATGATTTAAAAAAAAACAGTGAATTACAGTTGTGCCTCTTATATTCAGTGAACAACTAATCGTTGGCCTTCAAATAATGGCACAGACTAAATTCACATATTTTCATGGTGATCAATTTGCGGACCAGTTGAGCTTGCTCGCGGACCACCAGTGGTCCCCGGACCACACTTTGAGAACCAATGATCAAGACCTATCCCTACAAAGATAAAGTTACCCCGCCGTCGCACCTCTGATGTAGGCCTCCAACAGCAGCATGAGGTCGATGTTTACACAACGTCTGACACTCCAATCTGAGTAATGACAATTCCTATTCCTAAGTGTAACCTCCAGACAGCCAGCCAGCCAGAGTAATGAGGGAGAAGGGACACATGTATGTGTATGTGTGTGTGTGTGTGTGTGTGTGTGTGTGTGTGTGTGTGTGTGTGTGTGTGTGTGTGTGTGGAGGGGGGGGGGGGATTTGCCTCTGAGATCCACAAGACAGATAGTGATGCTAGAGTTCCATTCAATCAATCAATCAGGCTGCTGCTGCTGCTGCTGTCACCACCGCCGCCACTGTCTTTGAGACAGTGGACACAAACACTGCAACTGATAGGGCCGTCAATGGAGAGAGGATAACACTTACACATCTGAGAGGTATTCCAAGTAAGTGGTAAAGTGATTAAGTTAGCTTGAGTTAAGTTAGCTTGAGTTGAGTTGAGTTGAGTTAAGTTAAGTTAAGCCAAAACCTCTGATAGAAGAGCCTGGAGTCCTTGCAGCAGCAACACTTTTTGGGGGCAATAATTTGATGGGCGTGAGTGAAGTCAGTGTTTACAAAACACGCAGTGGTTTCAGATGTGCTTCAGCCCAAACACTGAGCTTCTGGGCCAACCAGTTCAATCCCATGTCAAGCGGTGGTGTTTTATTATGACTGAAGGTGTTGCTCTCTCCTGCTGTGCCTGTCCGAGGTTCAGATGGCCTCCTGCAGGACAGGTAAGCGTGGCAAACGCCCAAGCAACACCAAGGCCTGTCATTACCCATCAGCAAAGCAATTCGTATAGTATACACACACACACTCTCACTCTGTGTGACACACACACACACACACACACACACACACACACACACACACACACACACACACACACACACACATGTGGAGATCCAACTACACACTCTTACACACTCTAATACACTTACTCTCACATACACACATACACATGCACACACGCATATACACACACACACACACACACACACGCATGCACACACACAGACATGTAGACTTCCAACTACACACTCCCACACACTCTCTTACTCGATCACTTTCACATACACACATTCACTCTCACTCACAAGTACACACACACACACACACACACACACTGGGACTCCTCCCCAAACATACAACGGTTCAAAGCCCTTGCTCCCTCTCCCTTTCATTTTTCCCCATCCACCAATCCCCCCCCCCCCCCCCCCATTCCTCTCATCACTGCTCAGGCCAAGGGTCACCCTGTGAGGCTGGGAGAGGGCCGCGAGCACCACAGGTAAAGGGAAACAGATGAGAGAGTTTAACTGCGCTCAGGGGAAAATGTCACGAGTTTCCTCCGCGCTACCCGCCCACCGGCCCGGCCACCGTAGCTCCCTCACGCAGGGGAGGGAAGGTGGAAGGTGTGTGTGTGTGTGTGTGTGTGTGTGTGTGTGTGTGTGTGTGTGTGGGGGGGGGCTTCTGGGGCCCAGGGCCCTCAGGTACAAATCTCAGCAATCTGTACTCACAGTGGGAGTTACAGAAAGAGGAAAAGAGAGGAAGAGATAGAGAGAGAGAGAGAGAGAGAGAGAGAGAGAGAGAGAGAGAGAGAGAGAGAGAGAGCAAAGGTATAGCCTTGCAGAGGTACATGGTTGGTGGTGTTTTATTTTATGTATATATGTATGTATTTATTTACTTATTTATTCATTTCAAACTTCTCCTTCTCCTGCCTCTCAATGCCACATTGAGTAAAGGTCGAGTCCCCACTGAGAAGAGGCAGAACAGGCTTACTCTGAGGATGGAGGGAGTGCAGAAGGATGGAGTGATGGATGAATGGAGGGATGGAGTGATAGAGAGGTAGAGTGATAGAGTGAAGCGGGTAGGGAGCATGGAGGGGTTGAGGGGAGCATTCTACAGATTGGCATGGAGGCCAGAACCGCACTCAAACTCCCCAACAGGCTGCTCTTTCTGTCCGTGGGCAGCCTTCAGCACTGGCTGGAATGTTATTGCTGGAGGGGGGGTTAGAGAGAGAGAGAGAGAGAGAGAGAGAGAGAGAGAGAGAGAGAGAGAGAGAGTGCACAGACCAGTGTTGACTCCTGCCTTGTTTACACAGAGTAGGGTTCACCTTCGGGAGGATTAAAAGTGGAGACCTGGACCGCGATGCCTCGGAGCGACAGGATTAGTGTGGCCGATCCCACAAACCCCCCTCCCTCTCTCTCTCTCTCTCTCTCTCTCTCTCTCTCTCTCTCTCTCTCTCTCTCTCTCTCTCTCTCTCTCTCTCTCTCTCTCTCTGGGTTCTCCTGGCTTCTTGGTGGATACCTAAAGGTCGAGATTTTTTTTTTTTTTTTTTTTTTGAGGTTTTCCTTTCTTCTGAAAACCAAAAGAGTTTGAAGAAAGTGAAACTTTTTCCCTTCTGTCCGTCAAATCATTTTTCTTTTGAAAGATTGCACACGTTAAGCAAACATCCGTCATTTTTTTTTTCCTCGTTTTTTTTTTTTTTTTTGTCTGGACCGCAGCACCTGTAGAGTACGCTGAGCACCTCATGAATCAACACAACAAGCAGGGATTGTGAGCGAGGCCCCCGGTGAGCCGCTGTCTAGCTGGCAAACCTCCGCCGCCACAGCAGCACAGCACAGCACAGCAGAGCAGAGCAGAGCAGAGTGGACTAGTCTTCATCCATACAAAATGAGCAGACCCTCAAGCCCTCCAGCACTGGAGACACTCTGTCCCTACAAACATGGCTTTTCTACATGCCAACCATCACTCAAACACACACACACACACACACACACACACACACACACACACACACACACACACACACTCACACACACAGACAGTATAGAGCACAGATACACAAACACATTTAAAGCACATGCATACTAACACAGAGGACACAAAATATACACACATATACAGAGTGCACACACACACACACACACACACACACACTCACACAGTATAGAGCAGACATACAAACACATTCAAAGTACACACTGTACATACACAGAGGACACAATATATACACACAGATACAGAGCGCACACACATACATACAGAGAACATACACATATAGAGCACACACACACACACACATACACACACACACACACACACACACAATATGGAGCACAGGCACAAACACATTCAAAGCACATGGTGTACATATAGATACAGAGGACACAATGTACATGGATACAGAGCACACACACAGAGAAATACAGAGCACACACGCATACAAGAACAACACACATAAACAGAGCACACACACACACACACACACACAAACACAGTAAGGTCAAAAGCCAAAAGTAAACCCAACTTCAATTCATCATAGATTCTGTATGATGCAGGAGAGCCCTTTTTTTTGTCAAAATGCTGGCAAGGTTAGACGTTTACTTCTCGTCACGGCCATTTTAAATGTCTTAAGCACTGCTCTGTTCTGGAGACAGCATCAAACCGGAGCGCAGGGAGCTAGGCTTTGGAACGTGAGAGAGTGTGCAGGAGGCCGAAGCAATGGAGCAATGGAATTTTTTTTTTTTTTTTTTTGAAAACAGAGCGACAGGACAGCAGCGAGGTAAAGATGGATTATCCTCCAATTTCCTGCCACGGAGACTTTGAGGCCTCTCTGTGAATCCTCCATTAATTGAACCTGATCCGTCCTCAAGAAGGAAAGTGGGGGGAAAAAAGGCACATGGGAAACTGCTGGTGGGGTTTGAAGCGTGGAGCCTCCCAGAGAACTGTGTGGATAAGAAAAGGACAGAGGAAAAAAAGAAAAAGAAAAGAAAAGAAAAGAAAAGAACAACATCTGTTTGCCATGTCCGCTGAAAGAGTCCCTCTGTGCTCCACTCTGGAGGAGATACAGCTCAGCTCTCTGATTAGAGGTCAGTTCCTGGAGCAGATAGCCCGCTGCTACGTCACAGCCACGCCAATGACCTTTCCCAAGCCAGACAGCATTAATCTCTGAACGTTCGCATTACACTGGCTTGTAAAGAGGCAATTTGAATGAGGCCCAAATGTGTCTGAATTTCAATGTGCCGAAAAGGTCTTGAGAGTCTCTACTGGTGGAATTAAGTGTCGGTTCGTCAACTTGATGAGGCTGCAACACCAAACTCATTTCAGCTGCATTCTGATAGCAAATCAAGTACTGACCAGACATGACTGTAGACTAGACATTAGACTATTAGTGAAATTAAGCTAATTGGAGTAATGACCATTGGTGATGAAAACACTTTAAGGTTTCTAGGACAAAAGCTTTGATGATTGTGCTGACAAGGTTTC
>JAODXP020000019.1:16232581-16240081 GCA_027497455.2 Sardinella longiceps
AATAAAATTAAAGCCGCAAGCGGCGATGACGGGCCCTCGCACCAGGTGCACCGCAAAGAGTGCATATCGCAACAATGGTACACAGTGAAGGCACATTCACTCGGAACAGGTGTGCTATCTTTGTCTCACCCTCATTTTTTACACTCGCAGACACTCACTGTCACACACTCACTCAGTCTGCCTTTTACACTCTTTCTCTTAGTAGGGGCGCTACAGAGATTCACATAAGTCATACTGCATGATCAGAAGATGGTCCACAGTCTGTGTACCAACTTTGGCTATGATAGGTCAAACCGTTTCCAAGTTATAATGTTCGACCACAAGGGGGCATTAGAGAGTTTCGATTCATGGTTTTGCGTGGTCAGAACACGGTCAGGAGTCCATATACCAAGTTTGGATAAGCTACGTCAAACCGTGTCCAAGTTATCATATTTGACCACTAGAGGGCGCTAGAGAGTTTCAATTCATGGTTATTCATGGTCAGAACACGGTCAGGAGTCCAGTATACCAAGTTTAGATAAGCTACGTCAAACCGTTTCCAAGTTATCATATTTGACCACTAGAGGGCGCTAGAGAGTTTCGATTCATGGTTATGCGTGGTCAGAACACGGTCAGGAGTCCATATACCAAGTTTGGATAAGCTACGTCAAACCGTTTCCAAGTTATAATATTTGACCACTAGGGGCGCTAGAGAGTTTCGATTCATGGTTATGCGTGGTCAGAACACGGTCAGGAGTCCATATACCAAGTTTGGATAAGCTACGTCAAACCGTTTCCAAGTTATAATATTTGACCACTAGCAGTTTTAGCACATTTCCTGCTTGACCAGGTGGTGGCGCTATGACAGGCACGCCCACGGGGTGTCTAGATATCATCACAGGCACACCATCTATGAACCTGTGAAGTTTCAGATCAATCGGGTAAAGCATTGGCAATTTCTGGCACATTTCCTACTTGACCAGGGGGTGGCGCTATAACAGGCACGCCCACGGGGTGTTTAGATATCATCACAGTCATACCATCTATGAACCAGTCAAGTTTCAGATCAATCGGGTAAAGCATTGTCAATTTCTGGCACATTTCCTGCTTGACCAGGTGGTGGCGCTATAACAGCCACGCCCACGGGGTGTCTAGATATCATCACACTCATATCATCTATGAACCTGTGAAGTTTCAGACCAATCGGTTAATGCAGTGTGATTTTATGACACACTTCCTGTTTCGTGATGAGCTATTAAAATCATACAATTTCATAATATTGTTATTCCAACATATTTCATAATATCAAAAATCCGTTCGCAATTTAGCATCAGCAACATCTACAGGTCATGTACACCAAATTTCACTTCAATCTGACATACCGTGTCCGACGAGTACGTTAAAGTTCACTGTGTGTCCAAATTTTTACACTCCTTATTACCTCACTTCCTGTTGGGCGTGGCTAATGCAATGTAATACGAAAGTTGTTCATCTTGGGGAGTCCCACACACCTACCAAATTTCGTGAGTGTAGCTCAAAGTATATGTCAACCATGGCACTTAATGTCAATTTCTGTACTGGTTCCACCTTGCCAGATGGTGGCGCTGTAGCAACCACGCCCATTAAGTGTAGGCATATCATCGTAATCATAAGATCTATAAACGGTATGAGTTTCAGACAATTCTATCAATGCATTGCGACGTTATGACACTTTTCCTGTTTTTCAGTTTTTCTCAAAATTCATTCGTCCGCCATATTGAAATCGTAAAAGGTATGAAAAATCCCTTCGCAATTTCACATCATCAACATCTCGGCATCATGTCTGACAAATTTCATGGGAATCTGACGAACGGTGTCCGAGGAGTATGTTAAAGTTCATCATGTGACCGGCCCATAGAGCCCAATGTATTTTTTTTTTGTAGGGGGCGCTACGGAGTCCCTGGGCCACACCCGGATCTATGGCCTCGGTGTGCCTCGAATGGCGCGCACTCCCAACGTGTGTGCAAAATTTCGTGAGTTTTCGTGCACAGGAAAGGGGTCAAAATGTCCAATTTCGTTGGGAGGAAAAGAATAATAATAATAATTAAAGCCGCAAGCGGCGATGACGGGCCCTCGCACCAGGTGCACCGCAAAGAGTGCATATCGCAACAATGGTACACAGTGAAGGCACATTCACTCGGAACAGGTGTGCTATCTTTGTCTCACCCTCATTTTTTACACTCGCAGACACTCACTGTCACACACTCACTCAGTCTGCCTTTTAAACTCTTTCTCTTAGTAGGGGCGCTACAGAGATTCACATAAGTCATACTGCATGTTCAGAAGGTGGTCCACAGTCTGAGTACCAACTTTGGCTATGATAGGTCAAACCGTTTCCAAGTTATAATGTTCGACCACAAGGGGGCATTAGAGAGTTTCGATTCATGGTTTTGCGTGGTCAGAACACGGTCAGGAGTCCATATACCAAGTTTGGATAAGCTATGTCAAACCGTGTCCAAGTTATCATATTTGACCACTAGAGGGCGCTAGAGAGTTTCGATTCATGGTTATGCGTGGTCAGAACACGGTCAGGAGTCCATATACCAAGTTTGGATAAGCTACGTCAAACCGTTCCCAAGTTATCATATTTGACCACTAGAGGGCGCTAGACAGTTTCGATTCATGATTCTGTGTGGTCAGTACACGGTCAAGAGTCCATATACTAAGTTTGGATAAGCTACGTCAAACCGTTTCCAAGTTATAATATTTGACCACTAGGGGTGCTACAGAGTTTCGATTCATGGTTATGCGTGGTCAGAACACGGTCAGGAGTCCATAAACCAAGTTTGGATAAGCTATGTCAAACCGTTTCCAAGTTATAATTTTTGACCACTAGCACTTTTAGCACCTTTCCTGCTTGACCAGGTGGTGGCGCTATAACAGGCATGCCCACGGGGTGTCCAGATATCATCACAGGCACACGATCTATGAACCTGTGAGGTTTCAGATCAATCGGGTAAAGCATAGTCAATTTTTGGCACTTTTCCTGCTTGACCAGGTGGTGGCGCTATAACAGGCACGCCCACGGGGTGTCTAGATATCATCACGGGCATACAATCTATGAACCTGTGAAGTTTCAGATCAATCGGGTACAGCATTGTCAATTTCTGGCACATTTCCTACTTGACCAGGTGGCGGCGCTATAACAGCCACGCCCACGGGCTGTCTAGATATCATCACAGTCATACCATCTATGAACCTGTGAAGTTTCAGACCAAATGATTAATGCAGTGTGATTTTATGACACACTTCCTGTTTCGTGATGAGCTATAAAAATCATACAATTTCATAAAATTGTTATTTCAACATAGCACGAGATATCAAAAATCCGTTCGCAATTTGGCATCATCAGCATCTAGAGGTCATGTACACCAAATTTCATTCGAATCTGACCAACCATGTCCGACGAGTACGTTAAAGTTCACTATATGCCCAAATTTTTACATTCCTTATTACCTCACTTCCTGTTGGGCGTGGCTAATGCAATGTAATACGAAAATTGTTCGTCTTGGAGAGTACGACACACCTACCAAATTTTGTGCGTGCAGCTCAAAGTATATGTGAACCATGGCACTTAATGTCAATTTCTGTACTTTTTCCACCTTGCCAGATGGTGGCGCTGCAACAACCACGCCCATTAAGTGTATGAATGTTGGCGTCATGATAATATCTATAACTTTGTAAATGACTTTCAGACAATTCCATCAACGCCCTGCGATCTAATGACACTTTTCCTTTTTTTCAATTTTTCCCATATTTCACTCATCCGCCATCTTGAAATTATAAAGGGTATGAATAATCCCTTCGCAATTTTACATCAGCAACATCTTGGCATCATGTCTACCAAATTTCACAGGAATCTGACCAACGGTGTCCGAGGAGTACATTAAAGTTCAGTGGGTGTCCGGCCCCATAGAGCCCAATGTAATTTTTTACTTTAGGGGGCGCTACGGAGTCCCTGGGCCACACCCAAGTCCATGCCTCTGTATACCTCTAGTGTTCCATACTTCCAAGGTGTGTGCAAAATTTCATGAGTTTTCATGCACGGGAAAGGGGTCAAAAATGGCCGTAACCAGGGGAAGAAAAATAATAATAATAATAATAATTAAAGCCGCAAGCGGCGATGACGGGCCCTCGCACCAGGTGCACCGCAAAGAGTGCATATCGCAACAATGTTACACAGTGAAGGCACATTCACTCGGAACAGGTGTGCTATCTTTGTCTCACCCTCATTTTTTACACTCGCAGACACTCACTGTCACACACTCACTCAGTCTGCCTTTTAAACTCTTTCTCTTAGTAGGGGCGCTACAGAGAATCACATAAGTCATACTGCATGTTCAGAAGGTGGTCCACAGTCTGAGTACCAACTTTGGCTATGATAGGTCAAACCCGTTTCCAAGTTATAATGTTCGACCACAAGGGGGCATTAGAGAGTTTCGATTCATGGTTTTGCGTGGTCAGAACACGGTCAGGAGTCCATATACCAAGTTTGGATAAGCTACGTCAAACCGTGTCCAAGTTATCATATTTGACCACTAGAGGGCGCTAGAGAGTTTCGATTCATCGTTATGCGTGGTCAGAACACGGTCAGGAGTCCATATACCAAGTTTGAATAAGCTACGTCAAACCGTTCCCAAGTTATCATATTTGACCACTAGAGGGCGCTAGACAGTTTCAAGTCATGATTCTGTGTGGTCAGTACACGGTCAACAGTCCATATACTAAGTTTGGATAAGCTACGTCAAACCGTTTCCAAGTTATGATATTTGACCACTAGGGGCGCTACAGAGTTTCGATTCATGGTTATGCGTGGTCAGAACACGGTCAGGAGTCCATAAACCAAGTTTGGATAAGCTATGTCAAACCGTTTCCAAGTTATAATTTTTGACCACTAGCACTTTTAGCACCTTTCCTGCTTGACCAGGTGGTGGCGCTATAACAGGCACGCCCACGGGGTGTCTAGATATAATCACAGGCACACAATCTATGAACCTGTGAAGTTTCAGATCAATCGGGTAAAGCATAGTCAATTTCTGGCACTTTTCCTGCTTGGCCAGGTGGTGGCGCTATAACAGCCACGCCCACGGGGTGTCTAGATATAATCACAGGCACACGATCTATGAACCAGTCAAGTTTCAGATCAATCGGGTAAAGCATTGTCAATTTCTAGCACATTTCCTGCTTGACCAGGTGGTGGCGCTACAACAGCCACGCCCACGGAGTGTCTAGATATCATCACACTCATGCCATCTATGAACCTGTGAAGTTTCAGACCAATCGGTTAATGCAGTGTGATTTTATGACACACTTCCTGTTTCGTGATGAGCTATTAAAATCATACAATTTCATAATATTGTTATTCCAACATATTTCGTAGTATCAAAAATCTGTTCGCAATTTAGCATCAGCAACATCTAGAGGTCATGTACACCAAATTTCACTTGAATCTGACATACCGTGTCCGACAAGTACGTTAAAGTTCACTGTGTGTCCAAATTTTTACACTCCTTAATACCTCACTTCCTGTTGGGCGTGGCTAATGCAATGTAATACAAAAATTGTTCGTCTTGGGGAGTCCCACACACCTACCAAATTTCTGTGCATGTAGCTCAAAGTATATGTCAACCATGGAACTAAATGTCAATTTCTGTAATGGTTCCACCTTGCCAGATGGTGGCGCTGTAACAACCACGCCCAGTAAGTGAATGGATATTGTCGTAATCATAAGATCTATAAACGGTATGAGTTTCAGGCGATTCTATCAATCCAGTGTGATGTTATGCCACATTTCCTGTTTTTCATTTTTTCTCTTATTTCATGCATCCGCCATCTTGAATTCGTAAAAGGTATGAAAAATCCCTTCGCAATTTGACATGAGCAATATCTTGGTATCATATCTACCAAATTTCACAGGAATCTGACAAACGGTGTCCGAGGAGTATGTTAAAGTTCATCATGAGACCGGCCCATAGAGCCCAAGGCATTTTTTTACTTTAGGGGGCGCTACAGAGTCCCTGGGCCACACCCGGGTCTATACCTCTGTAAACCTCCAGTGTTCCAGAATTCCAAGGTGTGTGCAAAATTTCGTGACTTTTCGATGCACGGGAAAGTGGTCAAAAATGGCCGGTTCCATTGTGAGGAAAAGAATAACAATAATAATAATTAAAGCCGCAAGTGGCGATGACGGGCCCTCGCACCAGGTGCACCGCAAAGAGTGCATATCGCAACAATGGTACACAGTGAAGGCACATTCAGTCGGAACAGGTGTGCTATCTATGTCTCACCCTCATTTTTTACACTCGCAGACACTCACTGTCACACACTCACTCAGTCTGCCTTTTAAACTCTTTCTCTTAGTAGGGGCGCTACAGAGATTCACATAAGTCATACTGCATGTTCAGAAGGTGGTCCACAGTCTGAGTACCAACTTTGGCTATGATAGGTCAAACCGTTTCCAAGTTATAATGTTCGACCACAAGGGGGCATTAGAGAGTTTCGATTCATGGTTTTGCGTGGTCAGAACACGGTCAGGAGTCCATATACCAAGTTTGGATAAGCTACGTCAAACCGTGTCCAAGTTATCATATTTGACCACTAGAGGGCGCTAGAGAGTTTCGATTCATGGTTATGCGTGGTCAGAACACGGTCAGGAGTCCATATACCAAGTTTGGATAAGCTATGTCAAACCGTGTCCAAGTTATCATTATTGACCACTAGAGGGCGCTAGAGAGTTTCGATTCATCATTATGCGTGGTCAGAACACGGTCAGGAGTCCATATACCAAGTTTGAATAAGCTACGTCAAACCGTTCCCAAGTTATCATATTTGACCACTAGAGGGCGCTAGACAGTTTCGATTCATGATTCTGTCTGGTCAGTACACGGTCAAGAGTCCATATACTAAGTTTGGATAAGCTACGTCAAACCGTTTCCAAGTTATAATATTTGACCACTAGGGGTGCTACAGAGTTTCGATTCATGGTTATGCGTGGTCAGAACACGGTCAGGAGTCCATAAACCAAGTTTGGATAAGCTATGTCAAACCGTTTCCAAGTTATAATTTTTGACCACTAGCACTTTTAGCACCTTTCCTGCTTGACCAGGTGGTGGCGCTATAACAGGCATGCCCACGGGGTGTCCAGATATCATCACAGGCACACGATCTATGAACCTGTGAGGTTTCAGATCAATCGGGTAAAGCATAGTCAATTTTTGGCACTTTTCCTGCTTGACCAGGTGGTGGCGCTATAACAGGCACGCCCACGGGGTGTCTAGATATCATCACGGGCATACAATCTATGAACCTGTGAAGTTTCAGATCAATCGGGTACAGCATTGTCAATTTCTGGCACATTTCCTACTTGACCAGGTGGTGGCGCTATAACAGCCACGCCCACGGGCTGTCTAGATATCATCACAGTCATACCATCTATGAACCTGTGAAGTTTCAGACCAAACGATTAATGCAGTGTGATTTTAT
>JAODXP020000019.1:16245081-16257581 GCA_027497455.2 Sardinella longiceps
GAGAGAGAGAGAGAGAGAGAGAGAGAGAGAGAGAGAGAGAGAGAGAGAGAGAGAGAGAGAGATTGTGCAGGCATTATGTGCATGCAGGGAGGGAGAGAGAAGAGACAGCAGGAGTTATTAGTTTCAACCAACGGAGCTCTTGGACTGTCCAGAGAGAAAGAAAGACATAGACAGAGAGAGAGAGAGAGAGAGAGAGAGAGAGAGAGAGAGAGAGAGAGAGAGAGAGAGAGAGAGAGAGACATCAAGAGAAAGTGGTTAAAAAAGGCTGTGGCCTTGAGATTTGTGACTGTGACTGATACGGAAAGGGGGGTAAGGCAGTTAGTCAGCAGTGAGGGGGGTGCACACCACCACAGCAATTCTCTCCCCCAAGGGAGACATTCTGACACAGCAAAGGCAGGCGGGTGCGGAGAATCCCAGACAGTAAGGTGTCAGACCCGCAGGAACTGTCACGGCAGCACTGGGAAACCTGTTCCTTTCCTGGCCCCTCCGTGCTCACACACACACACACACACACACACACACACACACACACACACACACACACTCAGGGGTGCTCGGGGCTCGAGTCGGCCTGTCTTCTGGCTTCTCAGCTCGTAAGTCAGCCCAAAGCTGCCAGGGCCTCAATGGCTCAATTTCCTTCCCCGAGATAGCCATCTTATCTGTCACCCTCATAATAACGTAACTCCTTCACAAATAACAGCGCAGATTGGGAAGGAAGGGGAAAGTTTGCGTCGGAGGATTCCTTGGAGAACCATCACTAAGAGTTGCATGTGCATGCGTATGCGCGCACACACACACACACACACACACACACACACACACACACACACACACACACACACACTAAGGTAGATTGCAATAAGTTTTGGACAGGAGGGATGTGATGAGGACACGATCCAGCCATGATAGTGGATATTTTTTTTTTAAGAGTTGTTTGACAAATTCATTTTTTTAATTACTTTATTTCATTAAATTTATAACTAGAATAATAAATTCATCTGTTTCGCCCTTATCTTACCCCTTCACATCATTGTGCAATGCACATAAGATTTTTACATTATTATACTACTGTATTTAATGGAAGGCTATCTGCTTTCTTTACCTGGCTCTGTGGGGGAACTCTATCACTGCAAAGCGCAGTCCTATGGAATGAGGAACTGTCTTCACTTCAATAAAGGCCAGTTAAAGGTTGTATTTTACTTGGCCCCAAATAAGACTGATTTTTTTTTTTTTTTTAAGCCCATGTCTTTTTAACATATAAGCACATACTGATACCTTTAGACAGCACAGACGAAACTCGAGAGAAACAAATCAGTCACACACATTCTCTCTCTCTCTCTCTCTCTCTCTCTCTCTCTCTCTCTCCCTCTCACACACACACACACACACACACACATTCTCTCTCTCTCTCTCTCTCTCTCTCTCTCTCTCTCAAACACACACACACACACACACACACACACACACACACATGCACACACACACACACACACACACACACATTCTCTCTCTCTCTCTCTCTCTCTCTCTCTCTCTCTCTCTCTCTCTCTCTCTCTCACACACACACACACACACACACACACACACACACACACACACACACACTGTGTCCCACGGCAAACTCAAGAGACCCCTTGAGCCTGCCTCAATCATTCCCCCTCTCTGAAAAACAAGTCTGACTCTGAAATATCAAAGCTTTGAGAAAAGGCATCAAATCACCGGGGCCCTAAATCCGTGCCTTCGCTTCGCCTGCAGCCAGGAGTCAAGACTCGTTCTGATCCAGTGAGAAGATGGCGGGATGGTGTGTGTGTGTGTGTGTGTGTGTGTGTGTGTGTGTGTGTGTGTGTGTGTGTGTGTGTGTGTATGTTGGGGGGGGGGGGGGGTATGCGGGAAGCAACAGGCCTAAATCAAACACATGTGTGTGATTCACTAGGCGTGAGTGTCATCATCCCAAGTCCTCCCTTTCCCTCCAGGTCCCACCGTATTACAAACGATTGTACGACTCAAACAGGTTTCCTCCGTCTCTGCTGAAACTCCCATCAAAAAAAAACAGCAATAACAATAGAAAAGAGGGATATTGTATGAGAGAGAGACAAGGGGAAAGGGAAAAAAGGAGAAAGAGAGAGAGAGAGAGAGAGAGAGAGAGAGAGAGAGAGAGAGAGAGAGAGAGAGAGAGAGAGAGGAAAACACACAGAGCCTGAATCTGTAAGCAGTTAGGGCAAAAGAAATATGACAAAATGTCTCTTGGATTTGATGTGGCCAAAAGTGTGTGATAGATGTTCTGAATGTTTTCTTCTGAACTGAAGGCACTCATCACCCCCATAGCACAATGGGCCAGCCCTTAAATAACACACACACACACACACACACACACACACACACACACACACACACACACACACACACACACACACACACACATTATTCATGGTCCGGATGATGGCTCCAGCCATAGTAAATAGCCATGCTATACTTTCCATCTGCATTACAGATAGACGTGGCCGATTGAGCCGGCCAACATTCAAACACCTCGGCTCAGAGGACATGTGGGAGCTGAATAATGTCTTCCATCCCACAAACACATGATCTAGTGAGTGCAAAACATGCTCTCTACCCCCCCCCCCCAAAAAAAAAGAAAAGACATGACCAATAGGAGAGAGGGAAAAAAGAAACAATTGTCTAATAATGAACAAACGCATCAGAGTGGTGCAAGAGTTACTGTAATATTGTGTATTTACCTGCCTGCAAAGCTGACACTGCTTCATGGCCAAGACCTTAAGAGATGGTGGCAATTCTTAGGCTATGGTTTATTTGAACTGAGCCTACAAAGACACAAAGACAAAGACAATGGAGACAAACATCGTTGAGGAATTTAAGAGCCTCACAGTTGGAGAAATATGAACAAGCTGGTTTACAGATGGACGTGATATTTTCTTCAAACCAAAAAAAAAAAAAAAATAGTAATAAAATAAAACAGTTTTGAAGAGCTTAAGAGCTTTGTGAACTTTATCATATGTCATGGGTTGCATGACATTCATAATTTACATTCAACAAAGCATCACTTGCAAATTGTTAAGGCTGTGTTGTTATAACCTTTGGCTCTGAACATGTTCTGGATCAGTTGCGACTGGCATTAAAAGCTATTTTCCATGCAGTCCCTTTGATGTTTATGTGCATGCATATGTGCATGCGTACAGCATGCGTATCCGGGTGCGCATGTGTATGCGCAGCGGTTAAGGAACCTGACTAGCGAGCCTGTGGTTTGGAAGTTGTGGGTTCGAATCCTGGCTGCCAACGTTGTGCCCTTGAGCAAGGCTCTAAACCCTAAGTTGCTCTAGGGGAGACTGGCCCTGAAGTAATTGTATAGTTGACAAAATGTAAGTCGCTATGGATAAAGTGCCGAAATGTAAATGTGTTTGTGCTTCTGCCTGTATGTGTTTACAGGTGTTTTGTATGTGTGTATATGTTTGTATCATTCACATGACTGTATCATGTCCGTGTTAGTGTGCGTGTATTTTGGAGGTAATTATTCGCCTCAAGTATTTACCTCAGGTAATTATTTTATTGAGCAAGCCTAACCACTGAATCTTAAAGAACTCAAAACAATATTCCCCCCAATGCAAGGATCTCAGGAAGATCATATCAAGTCGTGTCTGAGCGAGTCCCACTTATTATATGGTAAATTGATTTACGATCCCAACGGACCACCACCATGTTGTCTCTGTTGTTGCAGTAATCCTTCCCACCTTGCCTCTTGCAAATGAACAAGGCCTGATAACAACACATGCTCTTTACAACCATGGAACAGTGTCGACCCTTTAAGTCTCTCCAATCCCAATGGCACAGGCACACATACACACACACACACACACACACACACACACACACATACACACACAAACAAACTGAGGATCATTGTAGTCCTAGGGCGAGTCTGAGGTGTCAAGTCATTATTTGAAAACTATCAACGGGATTAAGCCACACAACAGCGGTGCATTCTATACGCTCAGATCAAATGGCGTATGATCTAGAAACATGGCAGGCCGCAATGGAAAAAGGCGTTTTTGATACAGTGGCAAAGTGATAGTGAATGAGAGTGAAAAGAGAGCTGCAGAGTGCCAAGGGCCGAGTGTGGTGGCAGGCTTCATGATTGCAACAGGATTGTGCACAGCCCCAAGGGCAACACACAAAGGCTCAGCGAACAAATAAAACCAGAACAAAAGGGACTGGAAAGCAGACGCATTGAACTTGGTTCGCTATCTGGAACAAGGTAACACCTTGCACTAGATCAAATGCATTTATCTTTGTGAGCGATGGCAATGTGAAAACAGCCATTAACCTACTTCTTGCAGACACAACAGCACACTGTTGGCTTTGCACTCTATAAAAACTTCCCAGACCTATTGTTGGAGGTGATCAGAAATGACAACATAGATGGCTTTGGTTTGTCGCTTAAATAAATCAGCACAGGCAAACACGGCACAAACTTCTTACTGTGTCCCCACACTCTCTCTCTCTCTCTCTCTCTCTCTCTCTCTCTCTCTCTCTCTCTCTCTCTCTCTCTCTCTCACACACACACACACACACACACACACATCTGCTCCTTTACTTCCATTTGCTTTTGCATTTGCTGACTCTTTTCCTGCCCGGGTCCCAGACTGATCCAGCGGCAGCTCCACTGTGTGTGTGTGTGTGTGTGTGTGTGTGTGTGTGTGTGTGTGTGTGTGTGTGTGTGTGTGTGTGTGTGTGTGTGTGTGTGTGTGTGTGTGTGGAGCAGAGAGAGAGAGAGAGAGAGAGAGAGAGAGAGAGCAGAGCGAGTGGAGGTGAGGTAAGAATTGGACGCCTACTGCCATATGGTCACACACTCTCAGACATACGCTTGTCATAACCGGCACTGACAGACAGCTGGAACTGGTTACCAGGCTCAGGAGGGGGCTGCCAGGTCTGGACCGAACTGTGGGAGATGCCTAATTTAGCTTTAAGTCGCTCTCTTTGCACCCCCCAATAAACAGAGCACAGCTCCTATGGACAATAACCAAATAAAGCACTAGCTGCTGCATATCTTGCTCAATGAAACGCATAGATCTTGGGGGGTGAGATCACTGCATAATGTATGAGAAATAGACCCTAGAACCATACATACTTATAAAATTGTCTAGCATAGAATGCAATAGGTCTGTCATATACCTAAAGATCCCATAAGCTTACAATTTGCTGCTGAAAACTGTTAAGTTAAAGTTTGGGCTAATCAAAACTGATCAAGCAAAATGAAACAAAAGCAAGTAAAATGAAACTTTCAGTTTTTTCAATATTTCTATCTTACCAAAACACATGTGACATCCTTATCTAAATCTGCATTTTGCATCAATTTTAGTCCTGAACATACAGTAGGCCTATATGAGGCAATAAGTGATGTCTCTATTTTCTATCCCTTTCTGACGTTCAATCTATATTTCAATTCAATTTATATTCTTGTTAAATATTCAAAACAGACAAAGTTGTTATAAGCGTGTCAGAAGTAATCAACATTTCTGTTGGTTGACAGACAGCTCAATACTGTACACATTATTGGGGCCTATTAATGACACAGGCGTCAGCTGATCCGTTTGTTTGACAACCCATTAGAGCTGTAGAGTTGTTTTTAATATTGACCAACCTCTCCTAGTGATTAGAAAAAAACTTCAGCAAGCAAGACACATTTATTAAGTCATGATAACAATATAATAGCTGTATTTCTTTCGCCTGAAAACTAAACTTATTCAAGTGATGTAACGTAACCGAATAGAATAGGAGGGTCACCGTTTTGCAGCGCACTTAACTTATTTGGCGCAGCATAGTCTATTAACACCCCTTTTGGGCAAACATCAACAACATCAGAAGTAGCCTACATGGAGGTGCTTTTCTCTGCTCAGCAAGCAGTGTGCATCTGATTTAACCCTAAGTGGCTGTGGTTTGCGCTTCAGAATCAGTAGCCGCACACATCTTTAACTACGCGTTCACCTTTGTAAATCATGACTGGCACTTGTACTCACCTTCTTTTGCAGCTAAACCTCTTCGTGTTTCTTGAATATTTCGAGGAACCCGACTTTATCGTTTTCTTGCAGCCACGAGGAGAGAGACAAGTTGCGGTCTTTTCCAAGTCAACAACCTTACTGCTCTGCCCCCCTTCCTTGCTATTTCGTCTTTCGGGGGAAAATGATCCGCAGCTCCTACTACTGACGTCTTGAGGAGGTGCACTTTCTTCTCAAGACATGCCTATGGACTGAGCTACAACATACACAATTACCCGATGGTATGCTACTGATAGTAAACTATGTTGTGTAATCGGAAGAAAAAAATAATTTTGATTAGATTTGGGACAACTAAATGATATTCTCCTATAGCAGATTCTCTGAATTCAACAGCTAAACAACGCCAAATCTGAACGGAATGTCAAGTGTTAGTAGGAGTAATTACAGGGCAATTAATGGCCGATTTTGACAAGAGAAACTAACATCTTATGCCAAATCAAATAGGCTACGTCTGTTGCCTAAGGTAGAAATCTGTCCGTGCCTGGGTGTCGGATGAAACTGATACGACTGAAGACAAATGTTTCTAGTCCCTTGTAAACTAAATAGGTGCGCTGCCAGGGCGAATCTCCACACGCTATGGGATGTGCCAGGTTTTCCTTCAGCCTCCCTACTCTTACCACACCTCAACCACACCACACCACCACCCTTCCAACCACTTGAACAGAAACCTGCAGTATAATTAATTAACCCACACAAAGCGGTGCATTGTTTTGGACCCTGGTCACATGAGGGCCTTACTTGGGCCAACGAGGTCGATGGAGAGCCCCAAACGGAAATGCTATTGATTCGTTCAAATTCGTTATTCGTACTGATGTGAAGAACACTGACTCCCCTTTTATTGGACTATTTTGTGTATCACTTTGCAGCAGTTGTAAATTAATCAACAATTTGCTGTTGTTTCGGAGTTAGGTTTGACCCGAAGAAAAAGTACCACTGCTGTAGCAGCGTCGACGTCAGATCTTTTCGGGAGGTGACCACTCTGATAGGATGACTAATAGAGACTGACCGCCTAGCTGTTGCGCGCCCACCTAAACTTTTGCCTCTCCAGCTGCGCGGTGGCGAACATAGACAGGCCTTTCACGGCGCCGCGGTGAAGAGAGAAAGTCACCATTGTGACAGCAGTGAATGTCTCATTGAGCTACGGAGCGGAGGTCCTGACCCCGCTACCCGATGTCCCGGTGTACATTTACGCCACTGAGGCCATCAGTACTCACCTGCGAGGACTGGAGGTCAGGTGTGTAGAAAGAGACAGTGGCGTGGGGTGCAGCGAAGTGGTGGTGTGTGATAGAGTGACTGAAGGCGTGGACAAGAAACAAGTGTATTTTCTTCTTCTTTTTTTTTTACCATATTCAGGCTTGTTGTGAAAGCATGACATGCTTGTGTATCCTGTCATTTTCCATGACGAATTGGTATTGTCATTACTCACATATTCCGGAACAGCTACTGTTGCTTCATGCAAATAAGCACTTTTAAAAATTCAAAGATCTATAATGGGACCGGGGACAATATTAGCCTATACACTTCTTGAAATTACCTGCCATTAGAACGTCGTGTCTTTTTCCTCATTCTTGAATCTATTCTAAGAACTCAGCAGATATTTCATAGTGGTTTAGCTCTTTCCTTGATGAAGTGTAGTCCCTAATCACCTTGGATGGTGATCTAATAATGGATGTTAGTGCAGAATATGAAGGCTGTGTACTGTAATATTTGTTGACAATGTTCTTGGTACAGCACTAAAATAAGACACAGTAGAGGGGCATGCTTTATAAAATGGTCTGAAATCAATATCTGCACTGCCAATTTGTGCATTAATCTCACTTTTCTCTAACAATTGTTAGAGGTAACACTAAACAAAATAATTTCTAGCTTCTTGAATCTGGAGAAGACATTCAACAGTTTAAATGGTTTGAGTGGTCCAAATGTCTGGGCACATTGCTACAATAATCAAACAGCTTTCAGTATTTGCACTTACTCCATATACAGGCAAACAAGATAACATGAGAAGAAAACATGGCTGTTCACATTTTGTATTTCTTTTATTTTTTTTGGCAATACATCATGAAAAACTTCATCATGTGGAAAATAATCACAGCTCTCATAAGTTTATGGCAATGAACAAAACACTGAATATCCCCCCTACCCATAGAATGAAAGCAAATGAGGCCAAACGGGTATAATTACACTGTGTGATGATGCGTGTGTGATGCATGTGTCTTAATTTTTGTGTATATTACTTTAGTATGTATGTTAACACAAGAAGCAGAAAGACAAAAAAAACATATATGCCACATGACAATTAAATAATATACTGTATATCTGCCACATTCTTTGTATTACATCCAAAATGTAGTCAAATGGCCTGGATGGATGTAAAAAGCCTCTTGGATAATTGGTGCTAATGTTGACTCATTTAAAAATGCATATCCATTTTAATTTTAAATTCAGACCATTTCAAACTCTGACCATGATGTTTCATGCACCTGCCTTTCTTCATATACCAACATGCTTACACTATTCATGTTTGTACTTAGCATTCTTTTCATTTACACACACACACACACACACACACACACTGATGATGATGTGTAAGAAAGTGAGCCGAAAGCCATGTTGGAGTTAAAAAAAAAAAAAAAAAACAGAGAGGATTTACGATATTAGCACACATTTCAAGTGCGTGGAACGCATGTGACCTGACCCGCATTGCTGTTTAACACTGTTAGCCCAGACAACAGGCTCCATTCATCTATAGCAGACAGAGGAGGTGCAGTCACAGATGTACATTCAATAAGATGAAGTAGCACAACTTTGACCTGGCCCACCACCACTTTAAAAAAAAAAGAAAGAAAAAGGAAAAGAAAATCTTTCGCTCCAATGTCTAAAGAATACCATTCACAGTCATGGGGAGAAAAGTGGCGGCAAATTATCATGTAATATATACAAATTATGTTATTCAATTATTCAGGGAAAGGAATGGAAACAAACAGAGAAGAAATGAGACCCCCCTCCCCTGCCCCACCCCCTCCCCCATGTTGATAGAGAGAGAATGCAGCTCTTTAAGGAGCATTCCTTTTTTTACTCCTTGTAAAAATGTTTATACTGGTACATTATACATTGGTGTGAGCTTTAAGATGAATTGGTTGAAAGTTAGTCTGACAAAAAAAAAACACATAACTTTAAACCATGGCTTCTTCCATTTAATGTTATCTGGGAAAGGAGAAAGGAGTCTGGATTCTGAATTTACAAAGTGCCTAACATAAAGAGACCTACTTTAGTGTGGAAGAGAAAGAAAAAGGGGTTCAATTATATATTAAAAGCCTCTCCCTTTCATACAGAAAAATGCATTTCTCTCTCTCTCTCTCTCTCTCTCTCTCTCTCTCTCTCTCTCTCTCTCTCTCTCTCTCTCTCACTCCCTTTTTTCTTTCTCTGTCTCTCTCTCTCTCTGATCCTCTGCAGGTCTTCAGGGCTGCCCAGGTTCATATTTTGACCGTGTGGGCGTGCTTCTTGCACAGCAGTTTGTCCTTCTTGGAGAAGAAGGTCTGACTCTCAAGGCTGGTGCAGCATACCTAAAATACAACACAGAGGTGCCATCAGACCATCACACAGAGAGCATTCACAAAGACAGCATCAGACTCTGCACGCTGCTCACAGGCATGGCTGGTGGAAATGTGCAGCATACAAAAATAATAAACACATCAATAAAAAAAAATCTCAAAATATCTAAAAGCAAATGGTGATAAGCACTGTTTAGTCATAAAATCAACATTCTGTGTGTGTGTGTGTGTGTGTGTGTGTGTGTGTGTGTGTGTGTGTGTGTGTGTGTGTGTGTGTGAATGCTGAAAAGTGTTCACAGAAGGGGCACCAACATAATCCCACCCTGGCAGTATATACAAGTAGGACAAAATAAACACAATAAAAATACATACAAGCAACCTGTTAACAAATGGTCTGTTTATAAGGTGGCCTGTGCACACATTGGGTGAGGTCACACACACATACACTGACCCAACACCGGACTTACCGCACACACAAAGCAGGTGTCATGCCATGTGAAGCCAAGAGCCTCCAGGAATTTGTCCCCTGCCTCAATAGGAAAATCGCAACCGCGACAGCTGGTCCCAAACAAGTTGTAATAATCTATGGGTGGGGATAAAACACATGTTAAATATGCCAAGCAGGGGGGAAATAAAAAAAAAAACACAAATTTTACGAGAATTTTTTATTATTATTATTTTGTTTTTAATTTCAACAGGCAGATATGTGAGTGCTTGTTCTGTTTCTGTGTGTGTGTGTGTGTGTGTGTGTGTGTGTGTGTGTTTTATGTGTGGTTCAGTTCAGCAAATGGGTGTTGACTGAATGAAGCAACACACACCCTGGTGCTGTCAGCACTCATTGAGGCAGAGGGCTGGTTCCGCTCACCTTACTGACGGAAGTGGGATTTTTCCCCTAATCCATCTGAATGGATGTGTCTGTGCTGAGGAAGGCTGATATGTGTGTGTGCGCGTGTATGTGTGTCTATGTATTTGTCTGTGTGTGTGTGTGTGTCTGTGTGTGTGTGTGTGTATATGTGTGTGTGTGTGTGTGTGTGTGTGTGTGTGTCGTGTGTGTGTGTCGTGTGTGTCTGTGTGTGTGTGTGTGTGCGTGCGCGCACGTGTGTGTGAATGATTGATGTCTCTGCTGTCATCTCCCTCACCTCTCTCGCAGTAGGGCTCGCCGTCCTCCAAGTGGAAGGTGTTGTTGCGGATGGGCTGCTGGCAGGAGGCACACAGGAAACAGTACACGTGCCAGCTCTGCTTCAGGGCATTGATCACTTCCTGGATGGGGATACAGTAGGATAGGGTTGAGGAGGGGACACCAGACAGACAGGTTTGCATTGGAGAGGACACAGACAGGAAATAGAGCGCACATCAAGCAGAACAAGAATGAATGAATGAATGAATGAATGAATGAATGAATGGATGCTACGGTCTGGTTCACTATCAGGTGAACCCAAAGGTTATTCACTATAGGATAATGCCAACTGCTGTCTTCTCTTTTGTGGTCTAATGTGTGTGTGTGTGTGTGTGTGTGTGTGTGTGTGTGTCTATTCACTGGTCTGCATATGTGTTTGTGGAAATGTATGTACATTTCTGTATATGTCTGTGTGTGTTCTATAGTATAGAACCTCCTCTTGATCTGCTTGACGGCCCTCTATCAATATCCTCATCAATTTAGTGACTGCTATGTCTAATTCTAACACATTCAAGAAGACACCCCTCACATACACACACACACACACACACACACGCGCGCTCCCTCTACTCTCCATAGGGCACATGACACAGATTAAGAGCATATGCTCAATTCCCACAGTTAAGCGGTGAGAACGCCCCACACCAGGGGATTGGGCTCAGGAATGAGGGGAAACTGAAGAAAATGAGGGATTATAACATGTGCATGTGGGAAAGTGTGTGTGTGTGTGTGTGTGTGTGTGTGTGTGTGTGTGTGTGTGTGTGTGTGTGTGTGTGTGTGTGTGTGTGTTGGGGTGGGGTGGGGGGCACAGGCTACAAAGAATGTGTATTTTCAGACGAGAAAAAAAGTAGTGTCTGAGATGCCAAACTGTTGTTATGTGAAAGGGGGGAAAACTTTTTTTTCTGGAATCTGTATGTGCTCAAGTCTTGTGTGTGTGTGTGTGTGTGTTGTTGCCCAACAGGAAGGTTAACTGTCAGACGGCATGTCATGTGTGACGAAGTAGCGTTTAACCATGTTTCCAGTTTCAGAGATATGCAAAGCAGTTGCTGAAGGGCTTGTGTGTCTGTGACTTCCCAGAATGAGCCATGCAGTACAGCTTCCTTCAATTCAGTGACACAAGCCACACGATTACAGATAGACAAAGTGAGTCTAAATGCTTTTAAAAAGACAAGCAGACATAACAACAACAAAACAATGATTGCAACAGAACCAAATCCTCCTTCAGGGGTGTCAATAGATTTTGATTTTAGAATTTTGGGCTCCATGACAGAAAATAATTTGAAACCCACAAACATTGCTTATAATATTACAATAGTTCTCTGCAGCCCCTCCTTCAGTGCCAGGCCCATCAGAACCATAAAGTTCCCGGGGGAAATGAATCATCAAATATCTGCTGATTGGCACCACGCCTCCCTTGCCTGGAGAATCACCAATTCATTTTCTCGTAGAGGAATCGTGGTTTATGATTGCACAGAGCCGTTTATAGACGAATGTCTATCATAAGCATCTGTACGTAAACTCATAGCCGATTGTATATAAAATGGAGCACCCAAAGGAGCTTGGCTAACCCCACCCCACCCCATGCCAACCCCAAGTTGACTCACCCCGAGGATCTTGCCCTGGCATCGTCCGCAGGTGGGGGCAAAGAACTCCTCGTAACAGTGTTCACAGTGCACAGAACCCTGCTCCTCCACGAAGCCG
>JAODXP020000019.1:16262581-16270081 GCA_027497455.2 Sardinella longiceps
GCTCTCTGGCTCCCACACAGTGAACTGGGCTTTTGTTGGAGCTGCTTGCCTGGACAGCTGCAAGGCCTCATAAGGCTTGTTTCACTGCACCCCCGCGCACACACACACACGCACACACACACACACACACACACACACACACACACACACACACACACACACAGACACGAAACATTCATACAGACACAAACATTCATACACACACACACACAGACACACACACACACACACACACACACACACACACAGACACAGACACACACAAACACACATACACACACACACACACACACACACACACACACACATCTCCCACAACTTCCACAGTGGCCCCTGACTCTAGTCTGAGCAGGAAACATGGAAGAGCATCACTTCTCTCAACAGTGGAAAAATAAGCCCAACCACAGCCGCTCTCCACGCCCAACGCCACAATCACTGACGCCACAACACAGTGTACCCAGGGATTGAGCAATAAAAAAGAGAAGGGGTCCTAAGATGGACTGTGGCCAACGGCGTAGCCAACAGGCTGTTACCCTTTGTCTATAGTATGTTCTAAACATATTGCAAGCATTATATTGTAACATATCATTAGATATTTCCTTAGGTCTCCACATAAAACAAATGTAAACATCAACATTTAGATCTGCAGAAAACGCTTTAGCTGCATAAATAGAGGTGGATAAACTATATTTTCAGGTGGTAAACTGTAGCAGCATATGGGTAAACGCTATTCCCGAAATTTAGGAGGTGCATAAACGGCGTTCCTGTGTATTTACACGCATTTACGCACCACTACATCCCTGAATATACCCCGCACCAAAGCAACACCCTCTCCCAATTCCCCATGGAATTGGCGTGGCATGGATGAACCCTCTACCTTGACCCCAGCTGCAGGGTCCCCTTGGTAAATATTTATCCTCCAGCAGAGAGCAGGACCCTCTGCACCCAGAAGCAGGCTAGCCCAGCACGCTAACACCCTAAAACAGCCCAGCCTCACTGTCCAGTTCCTGTCCAGGAGTGTGTGTGTATGTAGGGGGGTGGGGGGTGGATAGAGATGGGGGGGGGGGGGATGGAGGGATGAAGGGAGCTTGAAGATGGAGGAGGAGGAGAAGGAGAACGAGAGGGAACTGTGGTGACCTATTTCATAACACTATTTCATGCCTGGGCCCATGGAAAATAACTCCTGGTTCGCTGCTACTACCACCACCATCTCCATGCTCTCAGCTCAGCCCACCTCCGCCCACCAGTAAATCAGAGGTTTTATACACCTCCCCTGAATGTCAGCACAGACGCTGATGTGAAATGATAGACTGCTTTTAAAATATTTTTCCCTCCTCCTTCAAACTTTTTCCTTTTTTTTCATTACATAAATGAGACCTTATGTTTTTACCATCATGCGGAATATAAAAAAAAATTATGAAGGTATCAATTCAAGTTGTTGCCGGTTTGAGTTTCACTCATAAAACCGAGAAAATGATCAGATTGATATCCACGGTAGAAACTGTAAGCTGTAAAAATCTATATGAATATTTCAATTTCGGTCTGACTGGCTGGGTCGCTGAAATTTAAATGGGACTACTGATTGCAACATATGAACCTTGATGGTCGACATAATGAGACCATACCGTTACAATAAAACGTAAACATGATAGAGTTTCACTTATGGCAAAGACTAAAATGACATCACTGGTGCTCGCAAAAAAAGAGACGCCAAATAAAAGCTATTGTGATCTAAATTGCTGAAAATGCCTCTCCCAAGAACCCGTAACGACTGTGCAACTCAGTGGAATGCCCATTGTCCTCGATCGAGAACTTCAGCTGTTGTGGCTACGGTGGAGACACACTTCTAGAACAGTGCTGCTGTCAGCTGGACAGGAAAGGAACTGCATGTCTATCACGAAAAGAAAAAAAAACGCATTATGGAAGTGATGTATGTGTTCAAATTCCTATGTACAGTGTTGTTTTTACATCACATGTATTGAGTATGCAGCATTAAGCTGTAATGTCCAGTGCAGGTACAGTACACACTCTCTCTTGCTCTGATACACACAACCACACACACACAAACAGACACATACACCAAAACACTCTCTCTCTCACACACACACACACACACACACAAGTAGTAGTAGTTTTTAACACTCACTTTGGGTGGTGGCACCGTTGTTGCGGGGCGAGCCAATGGCCGGGCCTTTCACCATCGTCTTGACGACACAGGTCCCATGGGTGTTGATCAGAGGCTCCTCCACCTCCTCACTGCGCCAAGACGGACAGAGCAGATATGAGCGTCATATCATAAGACACACACACACATACACACACACTCACTCGCTCACACACTCGCAAAACACAAGCACTTCTTCAACGCATCTGTCAGCAGAGATCACATCCTGCTTCAACTGCCGGCCACCTTCAGTCATTTCACAGCCATCTTCGTTCACACTGCTGGCGTGGACATCAAGGCAGCCGTGGCTGTGTGTGTGTGTGTGTGTGTGTGTGTGTGTGTGTGTGTGTGTGTGTGTGTGTCTATTGCCGTGAGCAGGTGGCGAGACACTGATTGATGCGGCTGACTTTGTAACCAGGGGGAATAAAGCCGAGGATCAACGTCTACAAACACAGCCGCCATCCAGACGACGGACATCAATGAGCTCTGCATGTTTCTGACAACGTCAATTAATAACCATGGTCACAGAGGGAGATGAGTGTGCAGCTATTAGTTATATATAGGACACACACACACACACACACACACACACACACACACACACACACACACGCACACGCACATGCACACACACATACATACACACACACACACACACACACACACACACACACACACACACACTCGTATATTTAAACAAAGTGCATAGTGAGTGGCATATTCTGTTACACAGAGACAAACACATGCTGCTCTTATCAACTCTATTGGAGAACTATAGGAGCCAATGAGACTCCAGTATTGTCAACAACAAGACAACATAGGACAACATAACAACACACACACAATCAGTGGATACCTGGGTGATACACACACACTGGGTGATACTTTATTCACTTTCACTCACGCCCTTTGGGGCGACCACAACCATTTCTAGAACGTTCTGCAAAAACATGGTAGAAACCCTCAACACAGCGAAAAACTCTCACCAGCCGCCTGCTTCACTGTAATGCACATGCATAACACATACACACAATCACACACAGATGCACACAACACTCACTCACACACACACACACACACACACACACACACACACACACACACACACACACAACCTCCGGACCGGGTGGTTCACGTTTTTATGGGCCCCCGAAACTGAATGAGTCCACTGTGCAGAGAACGAGGCGAAAAATACCAAGTTGGCTCTGGGCACCTGATATTCTTGGGTGGGCCGCCGTCCGACCGGGCCTCCATCTGATGGTCCGTACCCACAATCCTCCACTGTGCCAACTGCAGTGTGTCAGCCATGCCCCTTTCGTCTGGATATGGGTCCCCCGAGACTAGTATGTTATGGCAACCATGCCCCCCTCCACACACACACACACACACACACACACACACACACACACACACACACATACACACACCCTCCTTAGTAACATGAGGGGTGGGCTGGCGGATGGGGTGTAAGGAGATGGAGGTCTGGAGAGGGGAGGCTTTGTCAACAACTCAGCACTTGTATGTGTGTGTGTGTGTGTGTGTGTGTGTGTGTGTGTGTGGTGCGGGGGGGCATGCTGAGCCATTGAGCAGCTCTCAGCTGCCCTAGTCTTCACACCCGCCTGTTCAAAAACAACCACATCACTCCCTGACTCCCTCCACCACCCATCCACACACACACACACACACACACACACACACACACACACACACACACACACACACACACACACACACACACACACACACACACACACACTCCCTCCACCCATCCCACTATTCACGGAGCGTGGCGCGACAGTCACACCAAATGCCTTGCCACCACGTTTAGAAAAAGACCCCACTTGTACATGCCAGCGTGTAACACACATAAGACACAGATCGTTATCTTCCCATTGGAAAAACAAGCACATACACAGTCGCACACAACACACACATACACACACCATAAACACACACGCAAACATTACACATACACATTCACACACACACACACACACACACACACATAAAAACACGCACACACACACATACACACACATTCACACATAAAAACACACACACACACACATACACACACATTCACACATACACGCACACACACACACACACACACACACACACACACACACATACACAATCCTTTCAGTAATCTTTTCTCTATGACGTGCTTTTGATCAGCCCAAATCCATGCTTGCCTTGGCTAATCTTCTGACATGGATAATCCAACACATTCATAGCATTGATTCATAGAATCTCAGCATCCATTTCAATTGGTTATGAAAAAAATCCCATACATATTTATGTGTTATTCAGATGTTGAGAACGGCAAAGAGAGTCAATGGCACAAAAGACCAGGTGTGGCTCTACATTCTCAACCATCTGCAAATAATCTGCCTCTCTATTCACACGGCCTCCATTGGGACAGCAGTTCCATTTTTTTTAAGACTAACTTTTGTTATGTTAAAGCGAAGTTTCAGTGTATCGGTAATTCAAGTGTAGCCCCGTTGCACAAGCCTGCTGCCTGCACTAGATCACGAGTGGAACAGAAAAAGCTGGAACAACTCAGACCGAACGTGAATGCAAAAAGCGAACAGTTTACAGTGAATCGATGACACCTCGCCTTACTTTCGGTGAATGCTGTATGCACTTTCGAATGTTGTATGATCCACTGACTCAATGTAAAGCGCTCATCCCCATTTGCGTTCACGTTCCGCATATGTTGTTACAAATTCTTTCGTTCACTTGGTATCTAGTGCAGTCAGCAGGCTCGTGCAACAGGGCTACACTTGAATTACACCAAACCTTTGCTTCAATAAGGGTGTTATTAAGGCTCACAAACCAACGCATGTGGAGAACTGTTTATCTGTTAGTTGATAGAGAATAACATGCAAACACAGACACACACAGAGAGACACTGCACACTGCACACAGAGACATGCAAAGAGAAGTTACCTAAAGATATAGACAGCGTTTACAGGTGAGGACAGGGAGGGGTCATCCGGGTCAATGACCGACTGATGCCAGGAGACTCTTAGACACACAGCACAGTTGGGAAAGAGAGGAAAAAAGCCACTGAGAGAGAAACGCAGCACAACAAACACAACACAACACCCTCGAACATCTCAGTGAGATGGCCAATGAATAATTGAAGTCATAGAATATCTATAGATGGGATGACAAGTATGCAGTGCAAGTATTGAACTGCACCTTGATCTGCATTGAGGAATCCTGCTTATCACAACACACACACACACACACACACACACACACACACACACACACACACACACACACACACACACACACAAAAAACACCAGAGGCCACAAACACATAAACCCTGTGCTGACCGGTCACTGTCAGTGAGGAGGAAGCCGGCTGCCAGCAAATGGAAGCATTATTAAGTTGCTCTCCGGAGACAAACTAATTTGGCCGGCATGTCTCAATATGCTTATTGTGTTTTCTTACACACACAAACGTAGTGCCGCAGCGATGGCTTCTGACAGGAGGTGGTCTGGAGCGTCTGGCACGCGGAGCACCGTCCGCCAGCCAAGCCTCGGACAAGATGGACCTGTCCCATCCCATAATACCCCCCCCACACACACACGCACACACACACACACCGCATCCTCCCCCATCGCCTCGGCCCGCCAGACCCGCCGTGCATTATGTCCAATTACGCACTGCCGCTCGTTAATAAAGCTCACCAATAAGGGCAATTAGAGAGGAAGTGGGCTGGATCGGCACCCAGGACGGCCAGGGCTGATCGGATGAAGCCTGGCCATTACGGACTGTGAGCCCCCTCTGCCAGGCTCTCCCTGGGTTCCAGATGCCTCGTTATGGCGTGCTGGGCTAATGACGTGAGGCCAGCAGTTCTACACAGCTCACACACACACATACACACACACACACACACACACACACACATCCATCCATCCATTCAACAGAATCCAGCCACCCACACCAAGGTCACTCAAAATGCCTGTGTGTGTGTGTGTGTGTGTGTGTGTGTGTGTGTGTGTGTGTGTGTGTGTGTGTGTGTGTGTGTGTCTGTGTGTGTGTGTGTGTGTGTGTGTGTGTGTGTGTGTGTGTGTGTGTGTGTGAGAGAGAGAGAGAGTGGGTGTGATGGGTAGGGGGGTCTCCATTGACCACCGGAACTCATCAATTAGCCATACCATTATGTCACTTCAATTAGACATATCACTGTATCCCACGCACACACACACACACACACACACACACACACACACACACACACACACACACAGCCAGCCTGGTTCACCAGAGCAGCCTAGTCCAGTTCAGTCCAGTCCAGCCATGCAGCCTCCATCCTCCATCCTTCATCGGCCTTCTCTCCATCCCCATCCCCTCCCCCTCCCATCCCCTCCCTCCTCCTCTCCTCCCCTCCCCTCCCCTCCCCTCTCCTGGTGACTGAAGCCAGGTCACGCCATCCATGGAGGAGAAATGAAAAGCTCCGATTAAAGGACCCCAGGGAAACCCATATGAGATCCTGCGGAAGAGGGAGTGAAGTGTGTGTACTGCATGAGTGTGTTTGTGTGTGTGTGTGTGTGTGTGTGTGTGTGTGTGTGTGTGTGTGTGTGTGTGTGTGTGTGTGTGTGTGTGTGTGTGTGTGTGTGTGTGTGTGTGTGTGTGTGTGTGTGTGTGTATGAATGTATGTGTATGTGTGCATGTGTGTCAGCATGTGTGTGTGTGTGTGTGTGTGTGTATGTGTGTGTGTGAATGCACTTGAGTCTGTGTACATACTTGTATTTGTGTTTGAGAATATGTGTGTGTGTGTGTGTGTGTGTGTGTGTGTGTGTGTGTGTGTGTGTGTGTGTGCATGTGCATGTGCATGTGCATGTGTGTGTCAACAGACATGGAGGGCGATAATGTAAGGGGGCTCGTGATGTGTTCCTGCTGGATGAGCTTAACTCTAAAGACACGTCGTCTCATTAATACTCGAGACGAAACGAGGAAATCCCGATCATAACGCTATTCTGAAAGCTCCTTCGCATCGTGTGCCAGCGCCAACTGCGCTATGCTATCCGTTTGCGAACCGAAAGCATTTTAATGGGCTTTGTTTTTATACTGGATACGAATGGCGTAACGAGTGATCGCCGGCGGCGGCGGCACCTGTTCCGAGTGTCTCTCCTCGGTTACGTCTCCAAGGCCTTCAGTGTCTGCCTGCCGCTGGCCTTGAGGGAGCAGGTGGCCACAGAAAGGAGACGATTATATTCCTTGGCTGAAACCCATCTCTCTCTCTCCAGGCTTTTGAAAATTACTCGCCATTTAAAAAGAGAGGGAAAAGAGAGAAAAAAAAAGACTTGAGTGAGGGTTT
>JAODXP020000019.1:16275081-16292581 GCA_027497455.2 Sardinella longiceps
CCTCAGAGGAAGTGTCAATCACAGGACTGACCTCATACAAACACACAGTACTACTGCACACAAAGACACACACACACACACACACACACACACACACACACACACACACACACACACACAGAGAGAGAAACCAGAAGGGTCAAGAGGATCTCACAACCTCTTTGCAAATAGCTTCCATAAGCCTACTGTGTTGCTGTCTGTTGCTAAGGGGGAGAAGAAACAGTTGGTGGCCCCATGCTGTCTTTATCGGTCTTATTCCCTGAGCTTGTTCTGCCTGTATGGCAAGCAAGCCTGACGAGTGATGCAACAGCGCTGCTCCTATCTCCACACACAAATCCCATTACAGCTACAGCTATGCGTCCTATGGGAAATGAGCAAGCAAGCAAGTCTCCATAATGAAAAGCTGCTCTTGATCAGACTGGAAGTGACTTGACGGATTCCCACAGAGGGTTCTCCTTCTCTCGCTCTCTCTTTCTTGTTCTCTTTTCATCCACCTCTCTCTCCTTCTTCTTTCTCTCTCTCTCTCTCTCTCTCTCTCTCTCTCTCTCTCTCACTATTCGCTCTCTCATCTCTCTCTTCACCAGCTCTTTCTTCTTCTTCTCTCTCTTTTCACCCCCCTCTCTTACTCGCTCTCTTCCTCTCATCATTCTCTCTCTTTCTTTTCATCCACCTCTCTCTCCTTCTTCTTTCACTGTCTCTCTCTTCACTATTCCCTCTCTCATCTCTCTCTTCACCAGCTTTCTTCTTCTTCTCTCTCTCTTTTCACCCCCCTCTCTTTCTCACTCTCTTCCTCTCATCAATGTCTCTCTTTCTTTTCATCCCCCTCTCTCTTCTTCCCTCTATCATCTCTCTCTTCACCAACTCTTTCTTCTACTTCTCTCTCTCTCTCTCTTCACCCTCTCTTTCTCTCTCATCTCTCTTTCTTTTCACCCCCCTCTCTCTTCTTCTTTCTCTCCTTCTCTTCACTATTTCCTCTCTCATCTCTCTCTCTCTTCATCAACTCTTTCTTCTTTTTCTCTCTTTCTCTTCACCCTCCTCTCTTACCCGCTCTCTTTCCCTCTTCATCATTCTCTCTCTTTCTTTTCATCCCCCTCTCTCTTCCTGTTCTTTCTCTCTTTCTCTCATCACTATTCCCTTTCTCATCTCTCTCTTCACCCACTCTTTCTTCTACTTCTTCTCTCTCTCTCTCTCTCTCTCTCTCTCTCTCTCTCTCTCTCTCTTCCTCTCTTACCCGCTCTCTTTCTCTCTCTTCATCATTCCCTCTCTCTTTCTTTTCATCCCCTTCTCTCTTCTCCTCTCTCTCTCTCTCTCTCTCTCTCTCTCTCTCTCTCTCTCTCTCTCTCTCTCTCTCTCTTCATCATTCCCCCTCTCATCTCTCTCTTCACCCCCCCCCTCTCTTCCTCTTCTGACTCTGTCTCTGTTTCTGGACGTTGACGTTGAGCATGAACATGATGTACCTGTCAGCGGTTGGCCCAGTGGTCTGGTCAGACCCAGACCGTGTGCAGAGGAGCGGAGCCAAGTGTTCTTCTGGCTCTGAGGCAGCAGGACCGCTGCTGCTGCTGCTGCTGACGACGACGACGGAGCCAGGTGGAGGGGGGGAATTGTGGGTAATCTCCTCCGAGACTCGGTGGGCACAGTCCCCGTCTGACGTCGTCTCGACCTCGGCCTCAACCTTCTCCTCCACCTCCTCAGCGGCCTGGCCGTTACATAACGGCAACGGAGGCTCTGAGGAGCTTTTGTTTGAGGGCTCCTCTCTTTTTTGGGAGGGAAGAGGGGCAGGAGAGGGGAGGGATGGAGGAGGGAGGTGCTGTCAGGGCATGCATCTGTGCACATCGAGGACACTTACGTACTGTGTGTGGTGTGTGTGTGTGCGTGCGTGTGTGTGTGTTTGTGTGTGTGTGTGTGTGTGTGTGTGTGTGTGTGTGTGTGTGTGTGTGTGTGTGTGTGTGTGTGTGTGTGTGTGTGTGTGTGTGTGTGTGTGTGTGTGTGTGTGTGTGTGAGTATAGTGTGTGGAGGTCTGAAGTTTGAGGGTTTATAAAATGGTAGGTTGCAAGATTAAAGCATTTTTCAAGCCTTGACCAAAAAGGCTTGTGTGCGTGTGTGTGTGTGTGTGTGTGTGTGTGTGTGTGTGTGTGTGTGTGTGTGTGTGTGTGTGTGTGTGTGTGTGTGTGTGTGTGTGTGTGTGTGTGTCACAGTGGTGTTCTGCATCACTTGCCACACAGGCAGCCCAGTTCGGCCGTCTGTCACATACACACACCACAGAATTCTATGGAAAGTTCACTCGGACCTTAAGACCTGGGCACGTGCTGGTAATGGGAGTGCTTGAGGTTGGGATTTTTTAATGGAAGATATGACAGTCAGTGTTATTCATCCCAAAGTAAACGTTCACCCTGCTCGGCCACTGCGTGGATTATTGCTGTATGCCTCTGGATTCCTCCAGCAACAGTTGTCGTGTATTAGTCAGAGCAGCTCACAAGTGTGTGTGTGTGTGTGTGTGTGTGTGTGTGTGTGTGTGTGTGTGTGTGTGTGTGTGTGTGTGTGTGTGTTGATGAGTTCTCATTTATTAGTACGTGAAGCCCACAATAGTGCTATTTTGTTTGTGAGTATGTGTGTGTGTGTCAGTGTTGGAATGTGCTGGTGAGTTCTCATTCATTAGTCTGTGCAACTCTTGTGACAGTGTGTGTGTGTGTGTGTGTGTGTGTGTGTGTGTGTGTGTGTGTGTGTGTGTGTGTGTGTGTGTGTGTGTGTGTGTGTGTGTGTGTGCGTACGTGCGCGCATGTGAGCTATAATTTCTCAGGAGGAGTTCATTACCTGCCCTGTCCACGCTCTGATTCTGTCTCCCTACAGGAATTACATCACAGGAAGACAGGAAGAAAAAAGAACAGGAAAAAGAAATGAAACAGACAGAAGCAGGGAAGAAGGACAAGAGAAGAAGACTCTTAACAGAAGTAGTTTTATTACAGTAACAATATAGTGGCTATAGGAAGAAAAAAAAAACAGGCAGCTATAGAAAGGTGCTATAGAATGGAAGTACAATAGATATCAGTATACTAGTAGTATTTAAAGGTTAGATTTGATAGTAGTGTAACCAGGAAGTGTAATATAAAGAGAAATCAAATCAAACAGAGAATCTAAGTGACCAGTCAGGAAACACACATGCATTCAGTCTGAAGTCTGCTAAGAGTGAGGGAGACGCGTTTAGCAGGATGAGGAGGTTTTTTTTACTGCACTGTGTATGGTGCCATATTTGTTTTTTTTTTCTGATCAGCAAAGCTCAACAACTTTCAGTCAAGGACACTTGTGAACTAGTGAACTTCTAGTGAATCGTCAGCAACATTACCATCACCACCACAAACTACAACATCATCATCATCAACAACATCATCATCATCATCATCACCACCACCACCACCACCATCATCATGATGCACTGAACAGAAACAGTGGGAGTTTGAGAATATGGATCCTGTGGGAACTGCGTGTATGGGAGTGCATAGGAGCAAGAGGCTGGGAAGGAGGTGTGTGTGTGTGTGTGTGTGTGTGTGTGTGTGTGTGTGTGTGTGTGTGTGTGTGTGTGTGTGTGTGTGTGTGTGTGTGTGGTAGAGTGGTGAGGTTCTGCCTTCCTTCAGCACAAGCAGAGTGGCTCCTGTGCAGTGTCAGGCTGATTAGCTTAAGGCTGCTGGCACTGGGAACAGACCTGATGCTGGTGCTGGTGCTTGGGCCTGCTGCACTGCACTCTCCCTGCCTGGCCCTCAGCACTTCCTAGTTTTATAAACAAGACCTCCTCACAGCACACACACACACACACACACACACACACACACACACACACACACACACACACACACACACACACTCTCTCTCTCTCTCTCTCTCTCTCTCTCTCTCTCTCTCTCTCTCTCTCTCTCTCTCTCTCTCTCTCTCACACACACACACACACACACACACACACACACACACACACACACACAGGTACTGACACACTCCATCCATACACACTTACTCACCCCCTAACATAAATACACACAACATACTCTGTTCAGAGCTGTCCACGTCTAATCGGACCCACAAATGAGCTTTGGCATGTAAGGCACACTCTGGGAGAGCTACGTGTGTGTGTGTGTGTGTGTGTGTGTGTGTGTGTGTGTGTGTGTGTGTGTGTGTGTGTGTGTGTGTGTGTGTGTGTGTGTGTGTGGCAGCCAATCTAATCCCACTCCGTGCAATCATCATCTTGTCCCACTAACATATCACATCCAGTCATTTCCTCTGGAGCTGCTAACAGTAACAGTCTCTGTTCTCTGAGCATATGTGTGTGTGTGTGTGTGTGTGTGTGTGTGTGTGTGTGTGTGTGTGTGTGTGTGTGTGTGTGTGTGTGTGTGTGTGTGTGTGTGTGTGTGTGTGTGTGTGTGTGTGTGTGTGTGTGTGTGTGTGTGTGTGTGATCCTCTCAGCGAACACACTGTAAATTTGCTCTGTGGCACAGAATGGCTTCCCATGGCAGTTGCTTGGCACCTTGTGAGTTTGTCATGGCATCATTTGAATGAAGCTGTTCCCAGTGCTCTTCTCCAAAACCATTTGGATTAGTCAGCCCAGAGAGTTACAACATTTAGAGCAGGGAACCGCAAACACTCAATTTGTGCACACTCTCTCTCTCTCTCTCTCTCTCTCTCTCTCTCTCTCTCTCTCTCTCTCTCTGTCTCTCTCTATCTCACACACACACACACACACACACAAGATAGTCTCTTGACACATCAACAAGTGCGGCAGAGCAGCATTTGAAGCGACTTGCCAGTCGCTCTCATTTGTAAATACAAATTGGTGTGCAGCAGGAAAATTGTGGTTTGTTTTTAGTCTTTGCGTGGCAGATAATCACACACTCACACACACACACACACACACAGACAAACACACACACACACAAACAGACAGACAGTGATAGGCACACAGAGAGAGAAGACTACTGGACATTGAGGGTGCGCGCCGACACCCCGTGGTGCCAGTCTCTCAGCTTGTTGTATTTGGGTGCGACGGCCTGTGGGTTCACCTTGTGCACCCTGGTGACAACCACGCAGACAGGCAGACAGGCAGGAGAGTGAAGGAGTGAAGAAAGGGAAAAGACGAAGAGAGAGAGAGAGAGAGAGGAGGAAAAAGAAGTGGAAAGAGTGAAGAGACGAATTAGTGCCTCTGTTTACTGAGCACCAGAAAAGAGAGAATTGTGATCACATACACAAGGAAAAATGCATCATCATCCATTTTGCATTTCCTGTGTTAACAAATACTCTATAACAAAACTCGGGCACACATCAGATGTGGTCAGTTCAAACAGGCCATGCAAATACACGCGTACACACACACACACACACACACACACATGGGGACACCATGTGAGTGTTTAGAAGACAACGTGTCCATCATGTCTGCCATTCATGACATGAGGACGTAACGCAGAGTCACAGCACCACCAACACCACCACCACCAACAACAACAGCACTGCACACACAATAGCAATGCGCTCACAACACCGCACCTTCACACACCATCTCACCACACACAAGCACAGAAGCATAGAGACATGAATGAGTCTGACCGTGCATTGAAACTGATTACATGGCAAACTGATTGGACAGATGTGTGTGTGTGTGTGTGTGTGTGTGTGTGTGTGTGTGTGTGTGTGTGTGTGTGTGTGTGTGTGCGTGTGTGTGTTTGGGTCTCTGTAAGTCTAATTCCATGACAGACCACTGCCATGCATGCATGAGGCAGCCTACCATGCAATGAAGAGAACTTCAGTATTTTAAGTAATACTTCCTGTATTCCCACATTTAAATTAAAAGTCAGATCTGCTTTACCAGGAATCTACTTTGAAGATGTTTAGTATGCATACTGGACACTAAGAAGTATGTACAATGTAAGTTGTTCTCTGTTGTCTCAACTGAAGATCTATCTTTAAGCGGCTTTTTCATGCTGTTGGAAAGGAACTGGCGCAAGAGAGCTAATGCATAGCGGCCACACAGTTGAGTCTGTCTGTGTGGTCCCTTTACCCCAGCGAAGGGACTAACAGGCCCGGATGAGGCTCGTTTTCTCTGTATAATCACACAGATTTCCTCTCTCTCTCTCTCTCTCTCTCTCTGATGGAGTGTGTGTGTGTAATCAGTGAACTGCCCAACCGGAAAGAAAAGCCGGCAGCCACTCTCACGGCTGGGAGTTGACCGTGTGTGGGGACTGACACATGTGTGACAATCCCCACAAAGCACAGCAGCGGTGAACGCCTGCCATCTGCCAACACGTATATGCACACACACGCACACACACGCACATGCAAGCACGCATGCAGACACACACACACACACACACACACATACACAAACATGAGCCTGTGCTCAATCAAGGCTAAGCCCTGTCATCTTGAAGTACTTCTGCATGTATGTATGTCATGAACATATGTATGCATGTAAGTGTGTGTGTGTGTGTGTGTGTGTGTGTGTGTGTGTGTGTGTGTGTGTGTGTGTGTGTGTGTGTGTGTGTGTGTGTGTGTGTGTGTGTGTGTGTACAGTGTATGTGTGTGTGAGTGTCAGTGTCTGTGTGTCTGTGTGTGTGTGTGTGTGTGTCAGTGTCTGCGTGTCTGTGTGTCTGTGTGTGTGTGTGTGTGTGTGTGTGTGTGTGTGTGTGTGTGCGTGTGTGTGCGTGTGAGCTGGCTAATTGTGGACTTTCTCAGAAGTGGCCTCTCCAATTTGGCGTTCAACTAAGCATGGAGGAAGTTTACGGCATCGTCGGAGGCTTTTTCGGCGGATAAACAAGAAATGGAGATAATGAATGCCCCATGTGACACTGCATGCCAAAATCACAGGGTGTCCCGCTCCATGGGGGCCTCCACACGCCCAAATAGAAACGGTAACAACAGCAACATCACGTCCGTGCGGAAAACACAAACACACACACACACACACACACACACACACTCACACACAGAAAGGCAGACCACCACGGCGGTGGCAAAGCAGAAAAACAGGCAGAAAATTGTTACTCACTTTGTCTTCTTCCCAGCGTCTGCCTCCTGTGTTGGCTCTAAAAGGGGGAAACACAGAATGCAATTTGGTATGTAGAAGAAAAAAATACAGAAAAAAAAGAAAAGGAAAAATATCTCCCTCCGCTGTTCCCATTCACATCACTTTTGTTTTTCTCTGAAATGTTACAACAGGCTGTGTGCCCAGGAGTTGCTACTGCAAAACAGAGCCGCATGTCAGGGCCTGAATGCATCATCTTTCCAAGGCTAACACAGCAGAACTCTACCCAAACAGAGGCCATTGAGACTCTCTCTCTCTCTCTCTCTCTCTCTCTCTCTCTCTCTCTCTCTCTCTCTCTCTCTCTCTCTCTCTACACACACACACACACACACACACACACACACACACACACACACACACACACAAACACACACATGCACACACACACACACACACACATCTGTTGGGAGGTACTCTAAGGTCAGTGTAAGTGGGTAATAAAAGAGTATGAGGTGTCAGTCCCACTGAGACGGCAGTGAAAGGCATCTCCATTATTACTGTGCTACTTCCTGTCTCTGCTTCTAGGATTATCATTAGATACTGCAGCTCCAGTTCAACTGACAACAGACCTGTCAAAAATATCACTTTTGCTTTTGACAAGTTTACTCAATTAGGGTTGGGGCAAGTGCAAATTATCATGAAAAATTAAGACTCCTGTCCATTTCTTGAACTTCTGGTTGCCTTTCTCCGCACTGTTAGCTTCTAAAGAATACCAAAACTTGAATTCATACAGCAAAAACTTGAGATTAATATGTATCTTTTGGAAGATGGATTGCACTCGCACTAGACTTTACTTCCTTAGGTAAATAAGCTAAAATCAAATGGTGAAAAGAAAATTCTGTAAGTAAGATCCATCTTCTTCAAGTTTAAATTCTAAATGGCAGGAGTCACTTGCATAGCAATTGCACTTAAGTATATTAGGTGTTCCCGGCCCAAGACCACAGGATCAGCAAAACCAGATGACTGGAGCACTCAAAATGCATTTTTAACTGTTCTTTATATCTGTTGCACTGAAATAAAGAACTTTTTTAAAAAAAAAAAAAAACAGTTTAAGTGCTCCAGTCATCTCTGGGTGTAGTTGAAGTATCCCAGTCTGGTTTTGCTACTATCAAAAGGGCCTTTGTCTGTACAAGTGCATCAGTCTTATCAGGACCAGGTTCCTTCTGCTAGGCCCTGAGTGTGTGCGGACCCTCACCGTTCTCTGTGCCGGTGATCTGGGCGAGGATGCGGAAGGAGCGAGACTGAGAGGTGCCCGTGCGCGGACGCCAGTCTTCGGTGTCCTCCATGATGCGTTTCCTGCTGGCGTCACTGTGAGAGGGGACGTGGTAGAATCCGATGTCTGTCTCAATGATTGGCCTCCTGGGGATTCTGTGTGAGCGGACAAGACAAATCGTCAGGCCAGGGACAGCCACATATGATGGCAAACGAAGCATGTACATACAGGGCCATTCACTTCTGGAAATGGAATCAAGTGAAATAAGTGTACATGTATGTTGTTTCACTCATGCAAACCAAAACCAAAGCAAATCACATAAACTTTAATGATGAGGTTTGCATATACTTGGTTACTCCATGATTACAGCCACACAGAACACACCAAAGTTACTGCATTAAATTCACTTGAAACACACTAACAAACAAAGGGTGAGGGTTTCTTCTCAGTTGTTACAGACAAATGAAATAATAGCACTATAATGCTATGAGGAAAGATGGTTACTGTTATAGCATTTCTCTTATTAATATGTGACTGACTCAAGATAAAGGCATGGGTTAGATATTAGATAGTTTCTTCTGTCCATCTATGGTGCAGTTCTAGTTTTTGTTGTTGTTTAAGGAAACCAAAATGAATCAATTACAAAAAAATTAGTCAATTAAAAACATAATTTGCACTGATGGTGTATTAGACTCACAAGTGTGCTGAATACAATGCCACACAAACACAAAATTAGCAAAAATGTGTGTGTTAAATTTCAGTATCTATATTACAGCTTAATTATGTTTTCCCTGTTTACCTTGTGAAGGAAGTTTTTCTAGAAAATAAGATGACAGCAAATTTGACCAATGAGTATCAGGGCCATAAGGACCACAACAATATAAAAGAAATTAATTATATTATTTATATACATTTATTAGAAAATAAATAATGCAATGGTCGTTCAAAAATCTACCAGGGCACTTTACTTACTTTAAGATACTCTGGGGTCCACTAAAGGATTGGTTTATGGCAACAGATACAAGCAGAGACAAAAATAATATAAAATTTAGATCTTTTAACCTTCAGGGATATAATAATATTGAAACATACATCTTAAAATGAAAAAAAAAAGAAAAGACTTTTAGTACAACACACAAAAACCTTCTATATGTTACATGCTAAACAAACAATCGATAGATGAATCCTGACTGGGCACTTTTTCTCCAAAAGAGAAACTTTACTCATTCACCACAAGAGGGCGCTGTTGTCTCTCAAAAGTAAAAGCACTCCTCACTGACCATTGAATGACTACAGACAACAGCTGCTGTGCTCTTCACCCCTGCTGACGTGTATATCTCTAAGAGTGACACCTATTGTATATCAGCCCAAACACCGCAGCACAGCCCAGTCTTGTTGAATCAGCCTCTCACATTTCTGCCCCGCATCAGGTTAAAAGGTTATGCCTAATGGCACTTCTTAAAGGTAACAGAAAGAATTGCCAAGAACACAAATACTTTTTGAAGAGGGATTTTGACACCCTATGAAATGATGCTACTGCACTTATCAACTTACAGCATAATACAGCGTCAGCATAAGAAAGTCTCATGATGTTTACATGATTCATTTCGCACAGAAAAGAAAGGTAGAGATGTGCACACCAAAGAGCTCCCACTGAATAGAATATTACATAAAATCATGATTTTTTTTTGACATACCATTTTAAATCCTCAAACAAAATCACATTTAGCTTTCTTTTCAAACAGTATGCATACTACTAAATCTAAATGTAGTGGCCCATAGTAAATGCATACTGCTCTTACTGTAATGGAGAAGCCAACAGTATAGTATACTGGTATTATGAATTCTGCTATATCTGAATGGAGAGGCCTAGCATACTGCACCATATGCATACTGTTATATCTAAATGGAGAAGCCAACAGTATACTACATATGTACAATGCTACATGTTACAGTAATGGAGAGGTCTACAGTATATCATATGCATACTGCTATATCTGAATGGAGAGACCTAAGTGTACTACTCTGTATGAATACTGCTGTATCTGAATAGAGAGACCTAAGTGTACTACTCTATGAATACTGCTATATCTGAATGGAGAGACCTAAGTGTACTACTCTGTATGCATACTGCTATATCTGAATGGAGAGACCTAAGTGTACTACTCTGTATGAATACTGCTGTATCTGATGACTGAGTGCCGGGCACCATGGGAAATGAGACACAGGAAGGAGGAAGTTGGCATTCTGCACATTCCAAAGGAACTCCCTTCTCACCATGCGTGTGTGTTCAGCCCCACACGCCCTCTGTCAGGTGACGACAGGAGAAATGCTGATCAGCTGTCAATAAATCAGCCGAGTTGGTTTAGCCCTTGTGCATGAGGGTGTCTTCTAGGATGTACGGACATACTCCATGCACGTGTTTGTGTGTGTGTGTGTGTGTGTGTGTGTGTGTGTGTGTGTGTGTGTGTGTGTGTGTGTGTGTGTGTGTGTGAGTGAGTGAGTGAGTGAGTGTGTGTCTGTGTGCAAGAGAGTGACGGAGTAGCGAGTTTGCGTGTGTGTAGACTGTGGATGTGTGTGTGTTTGTGTGGATGTGTGTGTGTGCATATAAGCGAACATACACTATGAGGGCTTCTACCCCTACAATAATACTGACAGCCCCATTATGAGGGGTTAAAAGAGAGAGTCTGCTCAGTGCACATGAACTCCCCCCCCCCCCCATCCACATCAAACACATCTCTCTCTCCTCTCCCTTCATCTGCATTACAATCAATACAGTACACTAGTCTAGTTTCCAGTCACATGCATGACACAATGCTTACTGGACTGCAAGACACAAGGCCTATTGTACATGAGAACACAGTAGATACTACAATACACAGCAAAGATATACGATGTCAGAGGAAAAGCACTGGCATGACATGCTTGCAATACTAACTTGGTCATTGCATCCTCCTACAGGAGCGAGAGCAGAGAGGGGGAAGACAAGAGAGGAATTCAGTGACAGTTCAGTTTACACACAGATGTTGCTCAGAGATAGTGAGAAAAAAAGAAAAGAATTGTGTCTTTTTAAAACAAAACAAGAAAAAAAACAGCAGGGTATCATCTCAGATTTACCACAGAGTTAGCCCCTTGGAGACGGAATAAGAAACACACACACACACACACACACACACACACACACACACACACAGGCATGCACATGCAGAGAGATCATACCTGATGATCCAAGCAGCTGTATGATTTTGCATGTCTTATTTGTATCTTTAACATGACAATGCATCTAATGGTAAGGTGTGGAGAGAGAAAGAGAGAGAGAGAGACAAAGAGAGAAGGAGAGAGAGAGAGAGCAAGAGAAGGAAGGGAAAGACGGGTATGTGTGTGGGAGAGTGTGTATGTGTGTGACAATGTATCTGTGCGTTGCCAACTGAAACGGGGTATCAGAAAATAGGGGGTGTTTCAGTCTGTCTGTATGGTCATTACAGTAGGCATCCTCACAACCACTAAGAGTTTATTGAGTGTGTGTGAGAGCTGACATGAGCCTAGGGGTCACCCACAGGTTCCCTATTGGTGGTTTTCTGGTAAAAACAGCAGGGGTTATCCCCCCACACACATGCTTTATGTCACTGCGTCAGAGTGGGACTCCAGGGGTTACAGGTGTGTGTGTGTGTGTGTGTGTGTGTGTGTGTGTGTGTGTGTGTGTGTGTGTGTGTGTGTGTGTGTGTGTGTGTGTGTGTGTGTGTGTGTGTGTGTGTGTGTGTGTGTGTGTGTGAGTGAGTGTGCAGGTGTGTGTGTGGGTGTGTGTGTGTGTGTGGGTGTGTATGTGTGCATGTGTATGTGAGTGTGTGTGCATGTGTGCGTGTGTGTGTGTGTGTGTGTGTGTGTGTGTGTCTATGTGTGTGTGAGTATGCATGTACAGTATGTGTGTGTGAGTATGCATGTATGTGTGTGTGTGTATGTGTGTGTGTGTGTGTGTGTGTGTGTGTGTGTGTGTGTGTGTGTGTGTGTGTGAGAGAGAGAGAGAGAGAGAGTCAGAAGGTACAGAGAGAGATCAGATGAGACCCGGCTTCCCTAGAGCCCAACACTGATGACAAGTCCAATGAATTTTGGGGAAAAGCAGGAGAGGCAAGGCAAGTCATTATGGTCAAAAGGCCAAAAGCGTTTCCCTCCCCGAGGAGACCAAGGAGAGCACGGAACAAAGGTCATCTACCAGATTCCCTTCTTCTGGAATCGTGAGAACACATTTCCAAAGAAGGAGAGTGAGAAGAAAGTCCTTAGATCTGATAAGAGTGCAATAGGAGTGTACCATGTTTACATCACATCCCGAAATCTAAGAGTGAGTGACAGTGAGAGACAGTGAGTGAGAGAGAGAGAGAGAGAGAGAGAGAGAGAGAGAGAGAGAGAGAGAGAGAGAGAGGAATACAAAGTGAGAGCATTGTTTATTTCCTTATAGGCTCTTCTGTCCACTGTCAAATTCAAACCAATGGTCCTCTTTCCATTCCCGAAAAAAAAACACCACGTCGTCATGGATACAGACCAAAACATTCAGTACACCTAACTTTCTCTGGCTATGGTTACGTTATCCCCAGTAGCAAGTGTGAAACTCAAGTCAAGCATTTTATCCATGTCTACCTAGCCGAATCTGTCAAACCGCGCTCGCTCACCTTAGGGCCTAAAAGAGTTTCCCTTCTTGGCCGCTACTTGACTTGTAGCCATGGGGACTTGTGTGACCACAGCACTTTGAAGGTATTAAAGATGGTCTGACAGTGCAGCCCGTCCCCACAGAGCCGTTGTATGTGTCCCCGTGAAAAGTATATATTACATTTTTACAGTCGACCACTTAAGTTCAACAGCTGCTCGACATTAAGGACCACGAGCAGTCAAAGGCCACGAAGAAGATTCCTCCTCGCACACAAAAAAGAGAGGAGGATAGGATGGGTTGCGGTGGGAGAGAGGGGAGGGGGGGGGGGTACTGTGGATAAGGAGCCAGGCATTTGGAGCTATTACTGCCAGATGACTCCAACCTGACGGGCATTTCGTTCCCTCAAGAGAAAGTGCGACACCCACAAAACGAAGCTGTGGTTTCTGAGTGTGCTCTGTTGCCCGAGAAGCTGTGTTAGTGTGGCGTGGTGCGCTGGCAAATCGATTTCCATCCCAACTTAGTTATAAAGCTCTTAAATACAAACAGTGCTGGGGCCACAAATTTGCACAAAATCACCCTGCCTTAATTTAAGCCAGCGCCGCTCCAGACAAACATGGGCCTTGTCTGCTCTCTAAGAGAGGAGAGAGAGAGAGAGAGAGAGAGAGAGAGAGAGAGCAAAAGAAAGAAAGAAAGAAAGAAAAGAAATAGAGAGAAAGAAATAGAGAGAGAGAGTGAAAAAGAGAGAGAAAAAAACACCACCCTCCAAGCTCAAGCTTAGCCAGGACATTTCAAGGGCTCAGCAACTAGATCCGGGATGTCTTTGTCCAACAGGGCTCTGCTCTGCCAGGAAAGGCAAAGGTGTGAAATGCCAGTGGCTGTATATCACCAGGTGGTGGTGACTGTTAGAAAGGGGAGCCCAGCCACATAATTCATAGCAGAAGAAAAATACATCAGAACTGAAAAAGAATGGAGGGAGCATAAAGAAGAGATGAACAAGAACAAATACACTCAGGTGGGGTGTATCAGATATTTTAAGGACTGGGGGCTGGGGGGGGGGGGGGGGCATGGGATGGCACCCTTGGAAACATTAGGAAGGGCTCCACAGCAGAGGAGTGATGAGGGGTGGGGGTGGGGGTGGGGTGGGGATAGGGTGTGTTGGGGCAGAGGGCAGCAGAAAAAGCGGCCCTGACAGGAGTGCAACATGCCAGCAAAAGCTCTGGGCGCTCTAAATATAGACATGCACGTCAAACACTTCTCCTCGCGTGCTGGGTTTCACTACAGCCACCTCTCCAACTGATAAACACACACACAGACACGTGAGCACGCGCACACACACACACACACACACACGCAAATATACGTATACTATTACATACATACACACACGCCCCATACACACATAAGCACACATGTGTGCATATATACACAAACTCATACACAAAGAAACATGAGATGCAGGGATAGAGTGAAAGTGTGTGTGTAGTTGTGTGTGTGTGTGTGTGTACTGAATGTGTGTGTAATTATTTGTGTGTGTGTGTGTGTGTGGTGTGTGATTGTGTATGTGATTGTGTGTGTGCACATAAGATAAATTGAGTGTGAGCAAGATCTTACATTGAGGTTATCAGAAACCTCAGCGGTGTGGGAAAGATAGGCCCCTGCACCTCGTCATCTCCAGCGCTGATGGCATGTGCACTATGTGCCGCCGCTCGCCATTAATCATTTCCCTTTGCGCAAGACGATACCGACATGTGTCATTAGGGCGCAAAGGCACTTTGCAGAAAACAAACACTAGTGTGTGTGTGTGTGTGTGTGTGTGTGTGTGTGAGAGAGAGAGAGAGAGAGAGAGAGAGAGAGAGAGAGAGAGAGAGAGAACGAAAGCGACCAAGGAGGCCCTTTAATTCTTAAACATATCACAGTACGGCGAGGTTGTAAAATAAGCTGTAACTTTCCTCTCCCACTCAGAGACTGACATTTTTCTTTTCTTTTTTTTAAATTTTTTTCCTCTCACAGGGAAAAAAAAAGCTCATTTACATCATCGTCAAACATCCAGCACACAACTGCTCCCCAGTGTTTCTGTGTTTAAATAAGCCGTGCGCTACAGCCAAGAGCCCTCGAACTCACAATACAACAAACTAACGATTCGGCTCTCAACTGGGATTCAGGCTTAAGTAAACTGTTTTGTGGGTTGATATGGGCCACAAGAGATGCAGGGAAATGAGATCGCATACTCCATACATCTTGGAGCAAACTGTTTTCATTTTTTTTTCATCCCATTTAAACTGTTGAAGACAAGCTACAGTATGCTGTTGAAATGCTTGGGGCTGTTTTATCATAAGAACAAGGAGATCACGTTCATCTTGAAGTACACTTGCCTTTCAGCTACAGGTAGCTGAGATACAGGTAGCTAAGGAACTTTTGTACATTCCAGCCCCCAGGTTAGCTTCCTCATACGATTACTGTAAAATCAAATCTACTTTATGTAACAGGTAGCATTAGCATTAGCATTCTGCAAACCATTCTCACAGAGGGAGCACTCAACACTGCCATTCATCAAGTCAGGCTGTCAGCTTCCTAACACTGAAGGTACTGGGAACAAATATGTCTTTGAGAGGAGCTTAATAATAGTCAGTGTGTGTGTGTGTGTGTGTGTGTGTGTGTGTGTGTGTGTGTGTGTGTGTGTGTGAGAGAGAGAGACAGAGAGAGAGAGAGAGAGAGAGAGAGAGAGAGAGAGAGAGAGAGAGAGAGAGAGAGAGAGAGAGAGCTTGTTTGTGTGTGTGTGTGTGTGTGTGTGTGTGTGTGTGTGTGTGTGTGTGTGTGTGTGTGTAGATTCATGTTTCCAGGTACACAAAGCAACCACACACAAACACACAAACACAAAGTCCTTGTAGAACTGGATTCCGGCACAGTGACAAAATGTTTCTTCAAGCACCTGAAACTCCCATGCAACCTCGCATTTGGAAAGAGACCACACCAATGTACCAACCGGCCAACCAGCCAACCAGCTGGGCTAAAAAGGTGGTCTCAAAGACTGCAAGGCATGATGGGATACCTGTGGAATTATGGGTCATGGTGAAGATGTGAGTGCGACTGTGAGCATGGGTGGGGGGTGAATGGCTGACTTCGTGGGAGGGGGGTGGGAGAGACGACTCACCCATTGAGTTGCACGCTGTCCTCTTGGTTATCCAGCAAGGCCCGCCTCTGTCCCATGGCCACCTCACAAGCGTTGTCATTGGAGTAGAGGTTGATGGGCGTGTTGTAGACCGACGGCTGTGGCACGGCAGGGAGGGAGGGGGACGGGGGGCCCACTTTAGGGGACAGGGGAGGGGGTACAGGCACAGGGGCTCGGCCCAGACTGGGCCTGGTGGGGATGGTGGTGGTGTTGTTGGTGGATGGTGGGGGATGGTGGTGTGGAGGGGAGTGTGACGGCTGAGCGTGAGCACCTGAGGTGGCAGGTGTGAAGGCAGATGAGGCGGAAGGGATGGAAGCCACAGGCGGTGCCCACGATGGAGGCTTAGCCACTTCCCCGCCACCGAGACCACCGCCGGAGGGCCGAGAGCTTTTGTTGTAGGCCGGGGCGGCCACGCTCGACCTGGAAGGGTCGGTGGGGTGGGGCGGGTGAGCTAAAGGCACGGGCTTGAAGATCTCGCATGGCTCCTCCTAGGGGTGGGGAGGAGAACATGCAAGAGGAATGGCACACCAGCACACACCACAGCACACACATGCAACACTGATGCTTCCTGCATCTCTGCCTCCGAGAGAATGAATCAGTCCATTCATTCACTCCTCTGACATTGCACAGAACAAACACAATTCAGCTATGAATTACTCTCTGCTATAAACTTCTACTTAGACCAAGTACAATTGGTCTCCAGACCCTCTAAATGACTGGCCAATGTGGCATTAAAAACACTTGTAGGAAGCATCAGTGGTTTGGACTAACACAACAATGAGGCATTCAGGTGATTAAATGACGTATGACCATGACAAAATAGTTGAAATCTACAAAGTAGTTGTCAAATCTGCTGTCCCAACATGCAACTCCTCAAGCACATCAAACATTTTACCACTTTTGTCTCCAAGGGGGTTTGTGGTCATGCAGCTACACACATTTTGCATATAAAATATCATAACACTAAACAGACATCAACACATTTGACTCCTTTATGGGATCTGTCAGTTCCTGCACGTTGGCACTTTTGTGCATAGTGAAATATATTTCAGATACTGAACGTATGCCATATATATATGTGTGTGTATAGGGTACGTTGTATACTATTTCAAAAGGGCCTCTGATGGTTTGCAGGTGGGAATGTAACAGTAGTGTTCATACCTTCGGCGCGGCAGCTGGTTTGGGGAGGCTGGATGCTCTGTGGGAACAAAGAGGCAGTCTGTCAGTGCCAGTTTAGCTTCTCTGGATTCTTCTGATGGGATAACAGGATTCTTACAAGCTAGCTGTGGCAGTGGATTCACACACATAGAAAAGAGTAAGCATGTTGGGTCAATATGCAATTCAAGTCGTCGTTGTTTCCTTTGTGTTAATGAGTATGCATTTACACTAGCAATCCTTAGCCTCGGGAATCATGTA
>JAODXP020000019.1:16302581-16347581 GCA_027497455.2 Sardinella longiceps
TGAGTCCTCCTGATGCGAACAAGATGGTCTCTCAAAGCCTGATAAACAGATATGGCATGGCATGAGAAGGCAAATCAGCGTAACTAAAAGAAGGTTTACAAGTACGTGCTAAAGGCAATTACTTTATCGACTAACCCTCAATGTGGTCAAATTATCAGGTGCTCACCTTACACAAATGACCACCCAGCAACATTACCATCCGTTTACCTCTCCCTATAGAGAATTTAGCGTCTCCTTGTAAAAAAAAAAAAAAAAAAGGCATTGCTGTGCGTGTCTGTGACTGTTAGGTCTCATCTCTTTCCATTGAGACTGCTGTAATTCAGAGGTATGTCCAGTCTAAACAACTGCCCATATGATAGCCGTCGGACAATAGCAACAGGGGGACAGCACAGCACAGCAGCGGGCCATATGTTTCTGTGATCACGTTTTCGATCCAGCTGACTCAAGAAGAGAGATTGTTTCTTTGTGTTTTTTTTTTCTTTTCTTCCTTCATCTGATTTTTCCTTTTCCTTTCCTTTCCTTTTCTTCTCAAACTTTTCCTTATCAAGTCTGAATCATTTCAATTAAGGGCCTCACAGAGGAGGGCATGGTTCACTTGAAAACAGACTAATAAAATTCGTCACAGAGTGGAAAGCTTTCCAGCATCCCCATTTAATACTACAGTAATAGCCGACTGCCAAGGTGAGCTCCACCACTATGTGATAAGCATTCCATATGAATTATCATGGCAAATTATATAGGTTTCAAACATTGTGGAAGAGAAAGGCCTTATAGGATATCTTATAGAGTCTTATGGGGTCATGCATACGGTATTTATAGAAGCAAAGGCGTATCAAAAGGCTGCTGTATATCATTTGAAGAGGAATGAGCTATCTTGCTTGGATATCATAAGGCTTGGTATGTAAGTTTCCTACGGTCTCACATGTGTGCACAAATAGTCACACACACACGCAAACACACACTCACACACACACACACACATACACATACACACACACACACATGCGCATGCAGACATACAAATACGCAGACATACAAATAAACACACGTCAGCGAGTGTTCCTCGGTTCCTGGCTACCTCAGAGAGGGACTGCGAGTAACGCAGCAGTTTAACGAGAGGGCTGAGTGGTCTGTCTAAGGTTTAGGAGGCCCTGTGGTGCCATTAGCCTGGGCCATCCGCACTTTATCACGGCAGACATCTGCGCAGAGACCGGGCCTGACCACAAACAAACCACAGCAGACACACCAGCCTCGCTCTCTCATCACATAACACCACAGCACAGCACACCACACCACACCACCAAAGGGGGGCAGGAAGCATCTTGCGGTGGCACCACTGACCTCAAAAAAGGTTCTTTTTTTGAGGTCAGTGGGTGGCACCAGGAACTTTCTGGCAAATTCCGGAACACGGGTGCTCAATGTCTTCATGTCTGATGGCATAATAGAAAGGGCTTGGCTTGTAAACAAAACAAATGTAGAGGTTTTAAAAGTAAACATACTTGTTGAAAGAGCTTCCCTTTCCCCAAGCACTCAAGTCGCTTAAAAACCTTTCACTACAGGAAGCTTAACACCCAATCTGCCATTGTAGGTGTTTGACTTTGTGAACCCATGGTAATATCATGACTGATAGCCATGAGAGAAACATTTCAGAGTGCCAAGAATCCCACACTCACCCACCCTCAAATGTCAAAAATATGTTTTAATACGACACTTGTGAAAAGGCTTTTTTAAAGTCCCACTTTCCATGCCTGTCGAAGGCATACCTTAAGCATTCACGTACGTTCACTCACTCTCACACACATCTGTAACACATCTCCCCATCACTAAATCAAAGAGTTTTGTAGGAAGGGAGAATAACAAACTTTTACGAACAACTCATTTGGAGCACGTGGGGTAGGGGTGGCAAGACTCGTTTGCTTATTTCTTCCTGCTGCCTTTGCAGCTGCTTAACCAATATCATCTGACTTATCGACAGAAGTAAAAACGACACAAGAAGCGCCTCTCTTTTCTTTGCTGCCCTGGAGGCAATAAAAATGAACTGTAACTGAAAAGAAGATATAATTCTTTCCATTACACATGTTCGCTCATTAAACTCCAGATGTATCCATCTGTAGCCGGCCAGGGAACGGCACGGAGAGGGAAGCGGCTCCGATAAGGCAATTTGGGAGCAAATGCGATTTTGGGAAGCGATGAGGAATTACTCCAAATCTCCCAGTAAGTGGAGCAATAACAGCAGGATTTGGAGCATTTCTTCTTTTCCAAAAGAGGGTGGCTAGCTGGTTGGGAGTCGGGGTTAGGGGAGGTGGAGGGGTGATAGTTTCTACAGATTGCCACAGAGACGCAAAACAAAGTCGAAAAGAAAAGGGGGGAGAAAAAAAATCTATTTAACAAAAACATGGTAAGCATGTGTTTCCAATAGGGTTGGATCCATTGCTAAGGACCCTTAATCCCTTCACATGTATACAACCAGTCAGCAAAAGATCTACAAACTCTCTCTGGCACATTGACAGCACACTCAAAGAGCAACACACTTGGCTATAGCCGTTACTCTCTAATAAAAGACAAACTTCCTCCATTTGTCTTAACAGGCTTCTTGCTTCACCATACAATATCGGGTATTGTAGCGCACATGGAAAGATAAATGACTTGTAGTGCAAAATATGTGGCACAAGGTTTCATGGGGTTAATCACAGAATTATAACCCTCCGACAACACTTAAAAAGGCTTACACAATTCCCAGTCCGCAGTTTTGCTTCAAATAATTCCAATTCAAGCTGAAGTTAATCACTCCAATCAAATTGTGTATAATGACGACTTATCGGTAATTGTATATTTAGCCGACGAACATTTCCAAGTTGTTATAATAAGCTAAACTGCTGGGACTGGGTCCAGACCTACAACTGACTCTTGAATCCAAAGTCCAAACTTGAATTTGAAGTCCAAACAAACTGCACGGATATAAACTGGATTATTATGTGGGATTATTATATTGTATAATATATATCATTATATCATTTTAAACAGATTATTATCTAAAATATGCTATTTATCTGGAGTTACGTTGAAAAGTAAATTTCCCATCATGATTTTCAACCAAAGTGTCTGGCAATAAACGAGTGTCCCTGGGATGACCGCAACTGACACGTGAAGACTTCTCCTCTCCAACTGCCGCAATTGCAAATGTCACCAAAGATGGATGAGTCCCCTTCATATCCATACAACACTGTCAGTATGTGGCGCCATTAAAGTAAGAAAAGCATGAAGGTTTATTCAAGAGTTATTTCAGACATGCATTACCCATGACCCATGTTATATAGGAAAAGTGTTTGGTCATATCTTTTGAAACACATATATCTATCACTACATTACAAACTGTCACTGGCAGCACTGTCTCTGGTCGTGTTGTTTTTTCCACTGGACCACCGAAAAAAAAATCTCTCTTTAATCTTTCACGGCCGGGAGACCAAAATGAGAGAGTGGTTCTACAAAGCCCACTGCTCTACTGTCAACACAGCTTTCACTTACTGCAGTATAAACGCTTTCCAGTTGTCTTTGCCATAGCTACAGCAGAGCAACATAAATATATGCACAAGCACAAGAAAGACTTCAGCCGCCCATTCCCTTTCCTGTGCATGTCAGAGATGTGTGCATGATATGACACCAGGATCATTAAGACACTAAACACTGGATGGTTTGGAAGCCCTTTTTGTGTGTGTGTGTGTGTGTGTATGTGTGTGTGTGTGGCAATTGTCATCACGGGAACAGATGGAAGTTGTCTGGCTTCTCTTCATTCCGTAGAGGAGATTTAATCAAAGCCTCGCTGGGGGAAGATCCTCACAGCAGGCCAGAGCGTGGTGGACGGGCTTACTTAGTCACATCCCCTCCAGCTCCCATCCCCTCTCTGCTTCATTTAGTCTTCACTCATATACCAGACCCACACACACACACACACACACACACACACACACACACACACACACACACACACACACACAGGTAGATACACACACACACACACACACAACACACACACAGACACAACACACACACAACACAGATACAGACACACACACACACACACACAGATACACACACACACACACACACACACACAGACCACTGGCACACCCCCACATCAGGCACTGTTTTCTTTCCAGACCTTTCCCCAAATAATAGCCCCCCATCCCCCCACATTTAACAAACGTCTCTCTATGTACTGTATATAATATACTGTAAGTAGTAGCATACAGTACAGTGTGCCATTGACCACATGTTTGAGCGAACCGTGACTGTGGTGTGAACCCAGCTCTTATGGAGCGGTGCAGAGATCGAACATGAGTCGTCCTAGAGACGTCATGTTGGGTTTTTAAGCCACTTTATTCCATCAATTCAAGCGAAACGCTTAAAAACGAAGAATGCTTTGTTACGCAATTGTGGCTTTCTTTTCTTTCAATCAACCACATGCAAGTTCACAAAGCCTGATAAAAAAACACACAGACACACACACACACACACACACACACACACACACACACACACACACACACACACAAAATGTTCCTGAAAGGTATTGCAGATGGTGGGCATGTCACAAACGAAGTACACTTTTATAAAGGAACTGAAATTATGACTAATGACCACATATGGTTCAAACATTCTGCATTTCAGCAGAAGGCCTGAAGCGGTGAACACAACTCAACAGCCAAGGGAAACTTCCACCCCCCCACCCCCCCCACCCAACCCCCCGCTTGCCATCACACAGGGTGCGCTGAAGGCCAGTTACCGGCCAGTCATGTCACCTAAGACCTAAGACATACTGTCTATCCATGATGATTTCTCAAGGTCTTCGGAGAGAGCTGCTGTAAATTGGCCTTAACCGCCCGCAGCTTGTCACACTTGACATCTTCTGTGGCGAAGAGCCACACAAGCTACGGCCTGGGGCTTTGTGCTGGGACCTTTGGTCCCCTCCCTCCCCCCCCATTTCCACACTAAACAGTACTCCTCCTGAGCCATGGACATGCAAGCTCACACTGCTACCGCAAGAGCAATCTCAGAGCGTGTGTGTGTGTGTGTGTGTGTGTGTGTGTGTGTGTGTGTGTGTGTGTCAGCACACGCGCCAACCATCCTGGTAAGTAAACCTCAGGCCTGACTGAGTTGATGACTTTTACAGACAATCTCAGACAGTTGAGAAAAGAGAACTTCTACCGAGGCAGTTTTAATACCCCACCTAAACCTTTCTCTCTCTCTCTCTCTCTCTCTCTCTCTCTCTCTCTCTCTCTCTCTCTCTCTCTCTCTCTCTCTCTCTCTCTCTCTCTCTTTCTCCTTTACTCCTTTGCTGCATAAACACACAACCCCTTATAAAGTTCAGTCTGTCTCTGGTGATCTGACCTGCCAAGACAGTGACCGATAAGACAACTGATAGAGGGGTCTCTTAAGATAAGATTTCATGACGGTCACAGTAAAAATCATAACAGCAAGAGAGATGATATCTTTAGGAATCAGGAAGACTAAGAGCTCATTAAAAAATCTAGTTTTTTTTTACTCAACTTACTGTAATTCTCCTTAACAATCTTTGAAGTGAAAATAATTAAAATATATATTCAAAATAATAAACAAAAATATACACGGAAATTATGATCAAGATAAAACTCAACCTAAGAAAGAAAAATGAAAGGAAAAATCTGGAGTCAATCTGTCCATATCCCTGTTCTTTGAGGCTGAAGAGTTCTATCGATAGGCATGAGAATGACAGCATTTTGGTACAACGTAGCCCAAATAGAGCATATAAAAATGAAACATTTACCCTTATCACTTTGCGTAGGCTTCCATTTTGCTATTTGGTCTGTGTTACACAAAATTCGGTCACTTTCACACCTATCGACGGCACTTAGCGACGTGAAACAACAGGGCTATTGGTTGATTCCCTCTGGATAATTCCTTTAAAGCCGCTAGCTTTGATGTTAACAGAGCTAGTAGAAACCTGTGCAATGACGTAATGGCCTCCTGCTAGCAGGGACAAGCACTGCTGTAGGTCAGCATGGCTCAGCAACACGTTTGCATCACTGTTTCATATCAGCACCGTAATGCCTCCAAGATAATGAGCCACCTTGGAGATTTCCGAAGTTAAAGGTTCAGTTTACGCGTTAAGCTAATGCAGCATTATTGAGGCCAGCCGTGATAGGACGCCAAGGGCGTTTGTGAGGGAATGCTCATTTGTCTTGGCTTAAGTGATGCGAGACATGTGTGTATTTTCACACACACTGCGTTGCCTGGAATACGCTCGTCAGTGGAGCTGGATGTGAGACTATGCATTATCTACGGTGATCTCAAGGGTGAGCTCATTTGTTTGCACTAAGCTAAGACAGTGACAATGACTATGATACATTTTCACCTTTAACCCCTTTAGGCAGTTACAGTATTACGTAACCACAGTTAAGAAGAAAGAGAAAAAAATAAAAAAATAAAAATAAAACAGACAACGGACATTGAAACAGACAACCATAAACAAGGAACATGATGTCGAGCCTGCAGCATTTTTCTAGCAATTTTTCACCATGCCAACATGAGATAAAGCTCAAGAAAGAAGACGAGACTTGGGAGACATTCAACCCCAAACTCCCATCGAATCCCCAGTGTTCTACCCCATGAACCTTGAGACCAAGGAGCACGGCAGAGAGAGAGACCGCATACATGCCACAGCCAATCAAGAGCTCCTTGCACTGACAGCACCCATCTGCCCTCTCCGACATCTGCAGCATGGGGCTTGTCAGCACAGAGCAGAGCAGAGCGGCGCAGAACCGTACACACTGTTTATAGGACTTGATGGGTTCACCCCAGAGAGCAGCGTGTTCCACCGCTACGTTACTGCGGCTCACATGGTGGCGCCGATGTCATCAGCAGAGTCAGGGAACATGAGGAGAAACTCTTTGCTGTCCTTTTTTTATGAGAGATGCTATCACCATGCTAAGACTATGAAGAGGCTTAAAAAGGGCAACCCCTTCACAATGATAAACTGTGATGTTTATACATGGAGAGAGGAGGACACTTTAACAGTGCCATAACTAGACCGGTCTGGTGGTTTTTTGTCTTTGGATGACACACAATGTGAGGCCTGTGAAGCAGAGCGTGGAGCTGGTTCTGCTGTGTATTTTAAAGGGATTCCAGGCAACTTTTCACCATTGTTTAAGGTCTCCTTTTTATCAAAGACTTTGTTTTGGAATCATCTCCAAATTAATTTGGATGACATATAATCATATGAAGGGTGAATACATGCAAGTTTTATTCCCACCAACTCCAGGATATGCACTTTGTCATCCTGGGTAGGGGGTAGGAAACCATCTCAAAATAAAGAAAATTTGTAGTTACAGCATGACATTGGTAATTTAAAACTGTACGGTGTCTTACTTCTGCAGTGTGAGGTTTAGGTTGCCGGCGCACGCCTTGATCTTGTTCTGGGCCTCCAAGTGATTCATGCCATCGGTGGTGATTCCATCGATGGACAGCACCACGTCGCCCACGGAGATCTTCGCCTTCGCCGCCTTCCCTCCGTCAGTCAGCTGAAAAGGCACAAAGACAAAAGAGACACATGTTCAGCTAAGCTACAACACACCACACAAGCCACCCCAGTTTCCCCCATAAAAAACACAAAACAAGGCGACATTGCAAACAGCTTTTCCCCCCAAAAGAACAGAGTGCTGCATTTTCATAATTGTATGAAAGTGCAACAGGGCATTTCATATTGTTGCCACATGTGGGATTTTTAAAAGCTGTCCGACATGAAGCTTAACAAAGAGACCAATCAGCAAACTAATCCCCCAATACCATAGGACCTTATAAAAAGCCAAGGCCTGCTCTAATGGAAGTCATTACACAGGGAAACACTTCCTATAGGAGAAACTGACAACAAATGACAGCCTAAATGCCCTTGTCTCTGCGTTATGGATTTATCTATTTACTCAAGGACTACCAGCAATCATAACACAAGAAGAGACCATGACCCTTGGGTGCAGAATGTCTCTTTGACTGACAGGTCTAGGTTGGGCTGTGTGTTGAAAAGGCAGGTTCACCTCACAGAATTTCCATGTTTAGAAACTTGATATTTGCCCTATTTCTTCCTGTCCTTGGAGTGTGTGTCAGTGAATGCAGGAGCTTGCCTGCAAATGAGGTGCTAAACAAACATCCTGGAGATAATGAAGTATTTTGATTTCCCTCATGTGTGTAAGGGTGTGTGTGTGTGTGTGTGTGTGTGTGTGTGTGTGTGTGTGTGTGTGTGTGTGTGTGTGTGTGTGTGTGTGTGTGTGTGTGTGTGTGTGTGTGTGTATGTATGTGTAAGTGCACGCCCTCCACCCTACCATATGCAAACATATGTCACAGGAAAACACAGAACAAGCAACAAGCCTGTTTAGTTTTTCACGTGTCTCTGCGGTGAACGCCACAAGCCAGCATCAAAGTGAAGTTTACTTGTACTATTTAGACATGAGCCACACAGTCCTCTCAAACGGCAATTACCAATGCAAGAGAACATTTGGGAGATCCTGAAAACCAAAATGGCCCCATAAAACATTGAGAGTTTAAGGTTCACACCCTCTAGCACAATAGCTTGACTATAATATTACTGTGTTGTTTTGCGGTCCTTTGATTCGTGCCATAGCTGCGGTTTTCCACTCAAAATTAAAGAAAGAATGAAAGAAAAAATTCCCATGTGTGAGCAATTATCAGATGGCAATCACCAATGTTTGCAAAGAAGCAAAATAAATAAATAAAATAAAGAGAAATAATATAAAGCAATGCTTTATAAAACACTGATGCATGAAGATGAGTGGTGCTCGTGTTGGCCAGTTTTCCTGAGGTATTTCTTGTCATTGTTAGCTATACAGTACACTGATAAATACAAATCACAGCACTTCCTGGTTATTTGTATAATAAATGTGAGATACTATATAAGCGATACGTCAAGAGTAATGTCAAGACTTTGTGCAGCGAGAGAGTGACAGAGAGCGGGAATAGAGAGGGAGAGAGAGAGAGAGAGAGAGAGAGAGAGATAAAGATAGAGAGAAGGCCTTTGAGAGGACAGATAGAGGGGAACTCCTCCGCATGCTTCCATGTATCAGGAAACTCTAAAAGAAAACGTCCATGTGAAAGACAGGAAAAGGAGAGGCGAATCAAAGACCCTGCTCTGTGTATGTGTGTGTGTGTGTGTGTGTGTGTGTGTGTGTGTGTGTGCCTTCCCACTGATTCCACTACCTCACACATCGCCTCGGCCTGCACACAACACCCTCACTTCCCTGTACTGGCAGAGTTCCTTACGTCCAATCAAATCACAGCAATCTGCTCCAATTGTGTCTTTAGAGAACTTGATTAGAATGTGCAGTTGACACTTGTTATGCAGTTTCCTCCCTCAGAAAAAAAGGCTATAAAAAAACAAAAGAATGATTAAAATTTTTATGAATAGTCCAAATTATATTCTCGAGGAGAAAAACAGAAATTATGGCCAGAGAAAAGGAAACAGTGAGCGTCCCCTGCTAGACTAACTTACAAAAATCATTACCGAGTGACGTCAAACTCTGACTTAATTAGGAACAGTGTGCTGGCCAGAGCTTCCCTAACTGATTTAAACAGTATAGCCCTTTGTGATGAAGACAGAAAAAAAATCAAATCCCTGTTACTTATGGACCTATTTAGGCAAACTTTCCGAGTCTTACTTATTTTTTTTATTTATTTTTTTTTCGTTCATTCACGCAGTCACTACCTGAGCAGCACAATTAGTCTGACCCAAAACAAACATTCTTTGTTTCTTGGAAGGGGGAGTTATGCAAGACGTCCACAATTCACTGATTATATTCATCCAACAGATGAAAATTAAGTCACACAAAAGTGCTTCTGAGCGAGCGCTCGACTCCAACCATTCAGGCTCCCGTCTCCACCGCTGTGCTTAAACCCCATCGCTGTAGCACGAGGCAGTCTTGGAGGAGTCGTATTTTCACTCTGTTTATGAAGAGCAGTAAATGTTAATGAATAGCTGCCCCTAGCTGGTCTGCGCCAGAGCTCTGTGGCTTTGGCCTTTTATAGACAACATTGAGGGATCACACGCAACATCACTCAGGCATCTATCATTGATTAAGTGGCTATCAATTACCACCTTTACTGGGGAGAGGAGCCGTAGAGAAGGACTGCTTACTGTAGGCTAAGGTAGGTGACACATTCCAACCCACACACTTATCCACTTGTTTGTCTCCATCTTGTTTGGCCCCTTGTTTATTTATCACTTGCGTTATTTAGATAACATAATTAAGTAATAAATATTTAATGCTGTTGTAAGCACCTGTTTACAGTAAATTTGGTGGTGCTAGTTCATGTTTGAGAAGGATTGATAATGAATTGCGATCAATACAGCAAATCAATGATGAAAAGTCTTAGCTTTCCAAGTCTTAGCATTTGCTACATCATACACAGAGCACAAAAATACTCTGCACCAAATGCAATAATGGTCTTTTTAATATGTCTTAAGTTGGCTTCACTCTACTTGATAGTCTATTACACAATGGTAGATATACTAGACAGCAAGCACTTACAGCAAGGAATGCTATAACACCACACTAATATGTATTAATGTGAAGTCACAGTTATTAATAACTGTTAAATCAGTCTAACGAAGGCCCTTGGGATACACTACAGTGGTCCCATTGGTCTGGCCTGTATCCTTGTGACTGAGGTCATGCACCTGCTGGGTAAAGTGTTCCTGGTTACAGAAATGAAGTCAGTGGCCATCCATGAGAAAATGAGTCCCTATTATAATATAAGAGTGGAATAGAGGAGGAACACAATGCAACAATTAAGGATGCTTGACTTGCTTCACAGGAAGCTCTACAATAACGCAGCACCAGAGGAAACCCAAGGCTAGGCTGCAGCTTGAGAAAGGAAACAGTGCAGACCGTCAGGCGTGCTCTCTGCGTCTGGCTTTATGTAATACAGGGAGGCCTGCTGCTGCTCCTGCTGCTGCTGCTGCTGGGCCACCATCATTTGTTTGTTGACTTGTTTATTGTTTTGCCGGTTGTTGTTTGGTTGCCTACTAAAGTAAGGGCTGTTGCTTGTGGGACCCCTACAAATGGGAAAGACTGTGATTACTGGAATGACCGAAAAAAATTTGCTCAGTGCCCAGAAATGTGCGTGCAGACATGTAAGTGTTGATGTGTCTGACAAAAGGTGTTGAGTGACACTGTTTGAGCCTAAGAGACGGCATTTTGTATACATCACTGTCAACCGTTTTGCAACAGCTACATTTTTTAAGAGAACACTACCTCGCAAACACAAAGACCAAACTCTGATCAGTTACAGTCATAACTCTTCCATACAGTCATAACTGTTTGGGTTCAAAGCAGAGCGTCTAAACATTAAACGATTCTATTCTTCCACACCGAAAAAAATCAATCTGTAATTAAAACAACCCATCAGACTATTTTTCAAAGGCAGTGGCATGGCGCTTAATTGAAACAATCTGCTTTTTCTTCCTTTAACTTCTACATCATTACAGAGATTCTGATTTAAATAGCAATCTCTCTATCAGGAGTTGACAGATGCAATCCTCCCATCTGATCTCCTGCAAAAGCCCATGGGAGAGTTGTAGCTCTTCACTAAGCGGTTATTGTAAACCAACAAACCATTGGGCTCCAGATGTGGAATCTATAAATGAACTGTCATCGAGCGAGCACAAGATCGATGCTTTCTCGGAGTTCCACCACACTTTCACCACAGCAACATCATCACTTCGGAGTTCCACTACGTTTTTCCTTTTTCATTTTCATCATGTCATTCCACTGCTTCTTTTCATTTAACTTGTCTTTCTTTTTTTTTATTGGTAAAATAAACAGTGAAGAGTGAACAGAGTGTGCGATTTGGATTTTGCTGTCGCTCGTGCAAATCGTGCACTTGGACTAGAATCCGACAGTGGTACACATGTCCACGGAGACTGCAGAGCGAGGTCACTTCCTGTCCCGGAGCGAGGTTACCTCCTTTTGTCTTCTTAACACTTCTCGGGTGTTTGTCCCGAGGCCCAGCAGAACTCCAAACTCAAACACACTGTATCATCTGAGTCATCTTGAACTTGATGTCCGATTGCCTCACTGACCCGCTCAAGATAGGCATGAAATTCTTTGCTTTTCAGAGATAACAGCCATGTGGCCTCAATCTCCCCTGTGGAACACAGCATTAGGAGAAGGGGAAAAAACACTCCATCCATATTGGCAGGACCTCATGTGTTTATCTTTCTGCTTCATGAAAGTCCATTAAAATGCCATTATTTAATAAATTGTGCAAGACCCGCACTGGAACACGTATTTCTATATGCTGTAGTGTATCTGGAAGATATATTTTTTCATATGCTGGATTTCTATATGTTGTTTGCTGATACAACTGATAACAAGTCAGCTGGCATAGTGCATAAATCTCTGTCCCTGCACCCCAGGTGGGCCGGGCCCTATGTTATTTTTCGGGATTAATGCTCTATCGTGGGAAAAAGTAAGCATTCTAAAACATGGAGGATGGATGGCACATCGAAAAAGAATGCTGAAGGTGACTGTAGAAACAGTAAGACGGAATGAGAGTCCAATTTAATAAGAACAGGAGGAGAGAGGAGGAGAGGAAGAGAGGAGGAGAAGTTACTCTTCTCCTTCACATCATCTTAATTAATTCCATGGCAACATGGGAAGAATGTGCAGGACAAACAACATTCTAGCACAGTAATCTATTTGAGTTGTTTGCAAAAGATTAAGTGGCTACTTGAGTAGCATCAATTTTGAGTACAAAGAATAAATCTGCACTGTTGAAAGCATTTTTGTGTTAACGGCATCCGCATCTGATAGCACTTTAAATGTGATGCAAACTTGAAACTGGAAGTGAAACACTACGGCATGCGAGAAATGTTTCTGTCTCGTTTTCTCTCTCACCGACAGGCTCTTCCTGACTCCTCGTAAATATCATCAGCCTCCGCTGTTCCGTTTCAGACAGCTAAAGTGAACCGCAGGCCCTGCTATGCAATCTCACTATTATTAACCAGCCCATTCAGACTTTCCGTTCTCATAATAGCGGTTAGCATTCATCAATAGCACCTCATAAAATGACAGAATAAAAGGCATCTTAATTGTGTGTGTGTGTGTGTGTGTGTATATGTGTGTGTGTGTGTGTGTGTGTGTGTGTGTGTGTGTGTGTGTGTGTGTGTATACGAGTAAGAGAGAGAGAGAGAGAGAGAGAGAGAGACAGAGAGAGACAGAGAGAGAGAGAGTTTGGCAAGGCAAAACGTTACCCGAGCAGCAAAACTGTGGTCTAGTAAACGCAAACAAAACAAAAACACCAGTCCTCTCTCAACTGACTGGTCTTATAAATAAAAACTCATTTCTCCCAAGTGAGTGAGTGAGTGAGTGAGTGAGAGAGAAGGCTTGGAGGGACCGTCTTGCTCTTGCTGAGCAGACAAGAGTGGATAAATGAGAGAGATGAAAGCAGTGAATAGGAGCGGATCATAAATCACTCGTGTGCGTTTGCCGTTCCATCGCGGGCATTAAAAACACCTGCTGAAGAACTCCCAGTTAGGAGGAGCCCTGGGGTGAGACAGCAAAACTATAAAAAGGTGCATGTGTTAAATCCGCCCCTCTCTCACACACACTCACACACACACACATACACACACACACACAAACACGCACACACACGCGATGAACCCGTTTAACGGCACTGTCAGGAACGCAGAGTACCATGCACACATACTGTACGCATCCTGTCCCCCTGCTTTCGATTGTTCTCACTTGTGACACTGAAATGACTTCAGCACAGATCACAGAACACACACAGTTTAACAAACGAGCAACAAAAATTGGTCTCAATTCTAAATAGACCCTTCCCAAAACAGACAGTCATGCATGCTACATATTACACTTAATAAAGTCCATAGTTACAGGGCTCGAGGCATTCTAGCATTTTCTTGCCGTTTCTAGGAAGTGTATCCATAAACAACAACCTTCAGTGTATGAGGTGGGCTGTGCACCTGTGTTTTATTAAAGAAATGCTTCAACTCAGAAAAATGAGATCTGGAGGGACGGCTGGAGCCAAGAGCAACAGAGGTTTATCTGAGGCTGTGCACTGTACATCTTAGCACTCAGGAAGCAGGGTCACAGATTCCAAGCAGTGGACGCTACTGCTATCTGGTTTCCCCTAAATGTGCGATATTTCATCGGAAACTGGCAATTTGTGTGTGTGTGTGTGTGTGTGTGTGTGTGTGTGTGTGTGTGTGTGTGTGTGTGTGTGTGTGTGTGAGTGTGTGTGTGTGTGTGTGTGTGTGTGTGTGTGTGTGTGTGTGTGTGTGTGTGTGTGCATAAGCATATGTCTTTTGAGTGAGTGTGTGTGTGTGTGTGTGTGTGTGTGTGTGTGTGTGTGTGTGTGTGTGTCCTTGCCCTATAGCTGTCAGCACATTTCCTGATTCAGTGACAAGTAAGTACCATGATAAACGACAATGATGCTTTAATTCCCTCTGTGAGGCGACACAAATGGACGCATAAATAAAGGGGTGCATTCCTGCGGAATATTCAGAGGATAAATCTACGCTTCTGATGAACCACCACCACAGGACTCAGGCCTCTCCCCCTGCAGGAGTCAAGGGCAGGTCAGGACTAGTACCCTTCTATACCCCAAGCCACTGTGGAACCATACCAGCAATCAAGCTTTGGTTGAGTTGGGGGAAACACTAAACCAATTGGTCCCTTTAACCTCGGGAGACTGGCAGACCTTTAAAAAACCTCACAATCCTTTGAACTGACAATGGTGCTGCACATTTCCTGCATAGTCAGACAGGGTATAAGTATCATCCAGATACACTACTTGACACTGTATTACGTTTCACTTAGTTCAATAGAGCAACGCCTTATAATATTTCCTCAAAAGCTCCTGGGGGACATTTATGAAGGGCCTGGTAGCTGATGTTTATGCAACGTTAGTTGATCTATGTCCTGAGCCAAAGGGAGCAGGTTTTCTCTCTCTCTCTCTCTCTCTCTCTCTCTCTCTCTCTCTCTCTCTCTCTCTCTCTCTCTCTCTCTCTCTCCCTCCCTCCACACTCGTAGCGTGGGCTAACTGCATCTCTATGGCCCATAGAGAACAGTAGTTCAACTGCCAGATTTAGCTTAATCTCCGGCAACATTTTTCTTTGTGACGATGTATTTATTTAGATTAAAATCTGCAGTTTAGCATTGGCAACCGCCTCGACATACAGCCATGCATCAAGCATGCACATGGAGGCTGGATAATAAGCATAACACGCTAGAATTCATAAACTGTGGGTTTGGTTGTATTTGTGTGTGTGTGTGTGTGTGTGTGTGTGTGTGTGTGTGTGTGTGTGTGTGTGTGTGTGTGTGTGTGTGTGTGTGTGTGTGTGTGTGTGTGTGTGTGTGTGTGTGTGTGTGTGTGTGTGCATCTGCATGAGTGTGTATTCATCGTGTGTGTGTGTGTGTGTGTGTGTGTGTGTGTGTGTGTGTGTGTGTGTGTGTGTGTACATCTGTATGAGTGGGTATTCACGTGTGTGTGTGTGTGTGTGTGTGTGTGTGTGTGTGTGTGTGTGTGTGTGTGTGTGTGTGTGTGTGTGTGTGTATTTCCCCTATATCTATAAACAGTAGGCTTCCAACCAGAGGGAAACTTTATGATGCCTTCAGAGTTTTAAAAGCCGTGTGTGAGTGCCAAAATCAGCCAGAGTGTTTTAACATTACACTCACAGCAAATACTACTGTATGAGAGAAACACATTAGGATATCAAACTGGGAAAGGGATTCTACGGAATGTGCTTGCAGAAAAATATTATTCTCGAGTGTTCGTGTTTTATCACCATTGTAGGGATCATCGTTAATGGAATAGAAATACAATTTTATGAATATGTAATGTACTATTTCACGTACAGTAATCAAATAAATGAAAGCATGGCACATTACTGTAAAATGAAGAGTAGTAAGACATTTCTGCTCTAAAATGACTAAATTCTGTTTTAAATTGGTTGTATTTGTGTGTATGTGTGTGTGTGTGTTCTGTCATCAAATCATGTCTGCAACAACTTAAGGAAATAAGCGCAAAGGTCAGCTATCAGAATAAAACATTAAAATTCGCTCTGACGATACTACAACGCAACCAGCTAGAATTCGCAATCCCACTTCAATCAATATCTGACTATTCACATATGCTTTTTTTTCCACAGAGAGCTGTGAGGACTCAATTATGTTTATTTTAGAGCCTGGACAGCTGGACGGATGGACTGGACAGTCTGTCCGTCTGTGTGGTGTGGTGTGAGAAAGTGCAGGGCGGACTGTGGCCCTTTGCGAAATGTGCGGCTACTGAGCATAGCTCCACTGACCGCAGACCAAAGAGCCTCTACACTGAAGGCCTTGTTCTGTCCATGGGAGTTTTTACTGATCCTCGACATGCAACACCACCAACCTAAGCCTCTTTCTCAGCTACTCGCTCCAAGAGCACATGCCGCTACTGCCTGTGTATTGTGTGTGTGTGTGTGTGTGTGTGTGTGTGTGTGTGTGTGTGTGTGTGTGTGTGTGTGTGTATCTGTGTGTGTATCTGTGTGTGCCAAGAGCTTTTCCATCCTTGCCACACCACAATCGCAAACGGTGCCCTTCTCCACACTCGAGAGTGGCAGTGAGCTTACGAATCTCACACAGCTATGTCCAAACACTCTCCCCCGCCAGCTCCTGGCAAAGACCAATCAGGCTTTAAAAAAAGGAAAAAAAGAAAGAAAAAAAAAGAAAAAAAGCAGGATGAATCGCAACATCGTGTGGATTCATTCACCCTCGTAAGAACTTTTTGTGTGTCACTCCCCATGAAGTGATGGATTGTTTATTGTTTGATGTCTTCCAAGGCAAGTTGCTAAACGCATTAAGACTGTCTATCCCAAAAGCATTGCTGAGATACATCATAATTCTGCATGTACGAAACATCTATGATATTACTCACGTGACATGAAGGTTTTACAGAAATTAGTTCTGGACAGTTTGGAGTTTGACCAGAAAATGCATTGCTGTTGAAATGATCACTTTAACTGACGCATATCCCATAACTCTTTTCCGACAGGTTCATTAGTCCTTAGTCCTCAGCATGAATATATTGGTCAGTTTTACCCTCATCACCACTGACATCACTAGAACTTCTTCACTGGGCCTCAGGCAACACATGATGAAGGAAGGGGCCCTATACGCCCCCTTCCTCCAACAAAAAAATTCAGTTCTGGTTTGAAACGATTGGACAGCTCGTCTAATCAGCTTCGCTTATAGGCCGGTAGTCTCTCTACCGATGTAAACCCGCCCCAGAAGAACATCCCCAGACCATGGATACGGATGAACATTCATATTATGGGCGGGCTATGTCAGGCTAGGGGCACACATCTTTCATTAATATAAGTAGTCACACTGTAAAACCACCACTAAACTAAAATTATTAATTATTCTAAGATTCAAAATGCACTGTATCACTCATCAACTTCAACACTCACCAAAAAGAGCACAGACAACATTTCTGGGAAGCAAATGTTTATCCAATATCCATCAATCTGTGCAAGATTTTTCCTGACCGTCTTGGCTAAACTCTATCTCATGGAATGGTACATCCTCAGCCGATCTTAGCGGCCCCCCTTCAACTGCCAATTGCCTGGTTTTTCCTGTCCTGTTGTGACGGCCCTGCTTCTTCTTCATCCTCTCCTCATCCTCATCATCCTCAGAGAAACGCAGAGCAATTTTCCCTTACAGACCAAAGGCTAACCTCTGCCGTGCATATAAAACGGATGGCTGGTTTTAACTGTGCTTTACACCAAAAACAATAGCTTTTATGAAGCATGAGTAATGTCTTCACTCGAATCAGACTAGCGACTCCAGGCCACATCGTAGAATGACATCACCGACCAGCACCAACTTTCGCCACTCTCTCCTCTCTGTCCCTCATTCTCGTACCCCCACCCCCCGTTCCCGTCTTTCTTTCCCCAAACGTCTTTCTTTCTCCGAACAAAAATTTCTACACCTCTCTCTGCCCTGACGCTCTTAAGTCTTTTCCTCTCTACGCATTTTTCCAGCTGCTGTAGCCTGACATTTATAAACTGGACTTGCCAAGGAGACAACAGAGTGACAATTACTTCCAAGGCTTATAAGTGGTCTCTGAACTCACACGGCACAGCCGTTTCCAAAAAAGCAATCAAGCCCTCAACCCCACTTGTATGAGGGAGACAATCCACCTGGCATCCACCGAGCATGAGGCCGAAATGGACTCCAGTCATCCCGGCTGCCAGCAGCGGATTGCACGTATTATTGCCCCCAAGTTTGCTATCTATAAAAAGAGTGGGATGAGAAAGGAAGAGGAGAGAAGAGCAGACAGACCCCATGCAGCAGCAGCAGCAACAGGAGAATTAGGATATTCTTAAGCACTGGTCTCATTGCTGTGGTGTTAGCCAAACTGTTCTGAGGTCAGTGTGGTGGCTAGCCAAACTGTCTAGTGCTGTGGTGGGGCTATCCAGAATGTTCTGAAGTCAGTGCTTGTGGGGCTATCCAGACTTCTGAGGCAGAGCTTAGAGCTATCCAGACTGTTCTAAAGTCAGTGCTGTGGGGCTAGTAAGACTGTTCTGAAGTCAGTGTTGTGGAGCTAGCCAGTCTGTTCTGGACACAGTGCCGCAGGGCTACAGTAGTACTGTCAGACTGTTCTGAAGACAGTGCTGTGGGGCTAGTAAGACTGTTCTGGAGTCAGTGCTGTAAATGGCATTCAGTGGAGTGGAGATAATGTGGGCTGCTATGAGGACATTTGTGTTTGCCAGTTCTCTCCAAGGAACCCCATATCCATCAGAGAACTGAGAGCAAAAGCATGTGGGTGCGGGTGTGTGGAAGTGAGAGAGAAAGAGAAAGAGAGGACAGCAGAAGACGAAAGTCATTGGCTCACAGACAGGAGGAAATTCCAGTCCCCCAACTTGAGAAGATTGCTAAAGGGTTAGCGAAAAAGAATATCGCACGCAGAACATAAACACAGACATGGCAACCGCTCGAGGGGCACAGTGACCATTCATCAGTCTATGGCACCCACTACACTACTCTATGCACGGCCATCAGCCAGACTTATGACAAGACCCAGAGCAAACCAGAGCGAGAAAGCTGACCCACTCTCCCACAAGCCCTGATTGCATAGACATAAGAATAATACTGATTTTGGACCTCACGTAACTCATACTATGTCATCCATAATTATGATTGTGGTATGGTGGTTCTTTTACGGTGTGAAAAAAAGTTACACATTTACTGTATGCAACAATGTACACATACTGTACATTATATTGACCTCACTTGACTGTTTGGTTCTACGGGGGCGGACTGTTCTGCTTTGAAGGTAGCGTACATTTCTCTCCCTCAAGTTCAATAGAAACAGTGAGAGGCAAAGTGATCAATGAGAAAAAAAAACAGATATCCCTGCTCTCTCTTTTTCTCCCTCCCTGCATCCCTCTCTCCATCCCTCTCTCCCTCTCTCCTTCTCTATTTCTCTCAGTCTTGCCAAAGATCCAGCATATGTTTCAGTGCTGTTGTAGAGAGAAAGAGAGAGAGAGAGAGAGAGAGAGAGAGAGAGAGAGAGAGAGAGAGAGAGAGAGAGTGAGTGAAGAGGGTGTGAGTGGTGGGGAGGAGAGGGGGCAGTGGGGTGGGGGTTAAGGAAAATCAATCACAGTGCCTTTTTTCATCACTCTCCTGCCAGATGGCGTTGTGGGGATGTCTATCATTCCAGGGTTCCTGGTATCTGTGTGACGTGAGCACATTTGGAGCCGGGGTGGGGTGAGTGTGTGTGTGTGTGTGTGTGTGTGTGTGTGTGTGTGTGTGTGTGTGTGTGTGTGTGTGTGTGTGTGTGTGTGTGTGTGTGTAAGGGTGGGTTAAAGGGGATCAGTCTGGGGAGACAGAAGGGGTAACACTGATAATCACAACGCAACGCAATAGCTCCTCCAACCAATCCCCTCGGGGATATCCGGCTATGAGACAGGAGGAGGGACTAACGAAAGCTTGGGGGTGGGGTGAGTGGTTATAAATACAGAAAGAAACAGATAGAGAAGCAGAGATAGATAGAAAGAGAAAAAAGTGACTAAAAGAAAGAGGTAAAGATAGAGATGAAAAAGGGGCAACATCATCATCATCATCATCATCATCATCATCATCATCAAATCATCAAATCATCATCATCATGAAGAGTGGAAGGGCCCTGGTTGAGACTACAGTATAGGGCATTACTGCACAGAGAGACTCACCCTGGAGATGGTGAGGGGCATGTTGAAGTCTTTGCCCCCCTGCAGTCTGAAGCCCCAGGGGGCAGGCCCCAGCAGGGACACGCTGTAGTTGCTGCTCATGGTGTCTCCTTGTGCTTTCTTTATCTCTTGATCTCTCTTCTCTTTTCTCTCTCTCTCTCTTTTTCTCTCTTCTCAGTCTCCGTCTCTCGGGGGGTTGGGGGATCGCTTCAGGACGGACGCAGGTGCCCTTGTTTAATGCCTCTCTGGGTCCACGTCCAGTTACTCGTGCTGAAGGGGAGGGAGGAGAGGGACAGCTGCTTAATCAGTCTGTTGTCACGGCAATGATGGCTGAACTCTCTAGAATCATCAGCATATTTAATTAAGTGAATAAAATGACTCATTACGTGACATGACAGACAAAACAGAATGATTAGAGGGTTTTAAAAGCACATAGAAAAAAGACTAAACACTGTTACTTAACAAAGCAGCTGTTTACAACAAACAAATAAACAGCTTGACATATTAGGAATTCTAATGAGTTCTAATTCCATTAAATCCAGACAAAATAAATTTAAAAAATACTCTACAGTCAATAATATCCGGTTTAACATAGCACACACATATGATCCAAAGTAATAAAATACATTCAAAAAGAACTATTGTTCTGCAGTTAATACTTTCGACAGATGGTGCAGAAAAAGTTCCAAAACAATGGAGGCCACTACCTCAAGTGTCAATAGGATTCCTGGTGGTAATACCCGTTTCCTCAAGGTAGTGTGGGGTGAACTCAGAGAGTTCACTAGACTTCCCCTCAAGCACTCCACATTGATTCGAATGGCAGGGGCCGTAGCCCTTTATACCGCCCACAGAGGGAGGGGGGCGGCGATAGAGAGGAGAGGGGCAGGGGAGGTGAGGGGGGGTGAGGGGGGGCTGAGCTTACAACCAGATATTTTAGGAACAAGGACTCAGCAAGGCTGCTTCATTTAAGGTGGAACCAACATAAACCCACCGCAGCAGCCCAAACAAAAACTTTCCCAAGACCTAGATTAAAGGCTCAAAAGAAGAATGTTCCACCACAACAGCAGACACACAGACGTGGGCGAGGGGGTGCACAATATCACTAGTCAATATGAGCGACTGACCGTTCTCTCACTTGCTCTCCCATCCACCCGTATCACCCCCCGCCCCCCTCTTATTGGCTTGATCTAAGAGCTGGTATTGAGCTGATTTTCATCAGAGACCCAATATAGTGGCGGTCATGCATGTAGCCAAGTTCATAAGTTGCCGGTGTGTTCAACCACCCAGCAATGTTTGTCTCTGATTAGTCTTTCATCAAAGCTTACTGTCCGTACAATGGAAACACAATACCGCATAATATGTGCCTCTCTCTCTCTCTCTCTCTCTCTCTCAGCATGACCAGACCTGCCCTTTTCTTCCTCCTAGTGAGGTATGTAATATTGGCCCATGCCCCATCCCATAATTTCATTATTTGCCACTGAAGGAGACCTTCAGTCAGAGGACAATCCGCTTGATCAAGACGACCTCGCACCATTTCCCCAGTATTGTGCTTAGATTGGATGCCATTGGAGGAGAGAGAGAGAGAACTGGACATGATGTCCTTGCTGGGGGTGTTTTGAAGGGGGGGGGGGGGTTGCCCCAACTGTGAACCCTTGCGGTTGACAGGGTCACATAGCACCGATGGAGGATGGAAGCGAGCGTGGGCGGGCGGGCGGGCGGGCGGGCGGACGGGCGGGGAGGTGGGGGAGGAAGGAGAGGAAATGAACGTGGCAATTTTGGGACGGAGACAAAGAGCAGGTGAGATTCTCATCAAGTAGGGAGGTCAAGCAGTCCATGAGCCAAATATTGCACATCAGTGCTTATACAGCCCTAAGGAGATGTGAGTGCGTGTGTGCGTGTGTGTGTCTTTGACTTGCTGCTCAGATTCACTGCTCAACACCTAGCAAAATCAATAAGCATTTATAAGCACTAATAATCATTTTCACATAAAAACAAAAGACCAGACTGAATCACTTCACTGGATATATAAAGAAGTCTAGGTTGGTGAAAAAAAGAGCTTGACAACCTGTCCGTCATAACACTTTCATTGGCAGGATAACACTGGAAGTGTCTGCTGTTGCTAAATGGAAAGCCCTCTGGCATCAGATATGAGACAAAGTAAAAAAAACTCGTCTCTCGAACATCCACCGAAGATCAAATGCTCCATCGTCGTAATTATGCCGCTTAAAAGCTCATTTAATTAGCCAATTTATCTCCGCGCCTATCAACGACCTGGCTTTGTGTGTCGTCTGCAAAAAGGCACGAGAGCCCAGGCGCTTTAAATGACATTTAATAAATGATCCGTGCCAAACAAAAGAGGCTTTGGGGAACCCATGCTGCTCAGCCTTGGCTCGGCACACTCGCCCCAATAAGTAGATTCAAACCTTCTGTGCACATCCCATTTATTCTCCCCACAAAGGTAACAGCTGGGGCCCAAGAGAACAATTCAAAGGATTTCTTTTTTTTTTTTTGTCTGTGTAGTGTGGGCACTGGACAGAGATAAATGAAACTCTGGTACAGGATTAGAGAGAGCACAACTACAGGAACCTAAAAGGGACTAAATAAATAACTAAAATAAGCAAAGAGAAAACATTCTGAATCCCTGTTGTTTCTGTTTAAGGAAAAAGGAACTCGAAAAAAAAAATAATAATAATACAAAAGGAAAATTATGTGAATGGAGTTTTTTTTTTTTCTTTGCTTCCATGTCCCCTCAGGGTCTCTGTGCTCTTGCTTGTTTAAGCTCTACCCAGAGGGAAAATTGGCCAGTGTCCAGCAACAACAGCCTGTGATTGAGATGAGATAGGTTTGAGCACAGCCCGGCGCGCGGCCCCCTGTTCTGTGGGGGCTGACGGGGCGAGAGCAGAGGAGAGGAGTGGAGTGGAAAGGAGGACCCCAGGTCCTCACCGTGCATTTGTCAGTCTAGCCATCTGATCGCCCCGTGCCCCCCAGACCTATAAGCTCTGGTAATCCCTCCTCCATCCTGACGGCATTAATATGGATGTTAAGGAGAACGACCCCTCCTCCTCCTCCTCCCCACTCCTAGCACACACACACAGAGACAACACACACACACACACACACACACATACACGTGTCCTCCCCCGCCACGCACACCCTCTCACGTCCTCGAACTCTCTAGGCTCTGATCCTCCTATAACATGTAAATCAGTAACACTCTCTCTCTCTCTCTCTCTCTCTCTCTCTCTCTCTCCCTCTCCTCTCTCTCTCTCTCTCTCTCACTCTCACACACACACACACACACACACACACACACACACACGCATGCTTATTGGTCACACAAGACGGGGAGATGTAGACAAATCAGCAACAGACACATGAGTGCGCACACACACACACACAAACACACATGCATATTGGTTACACAAGAAGGGGAGGTATAGACAAATCTAGAGTGCATACCCCCCCCCCCCACACACACACACACACACACACATGCACACACACCCCGCCCCCAATCATTCATGTTTATTCTAAGCTTCAATTAATATCAGAGTCCGCTGACGCACACAGAAAGCACTGCAAAGAGCCATTTTTATTTATCATTTCCATTAATGGCAATGGATAATAGCATTCCTTTCAGGCAGTTATGGAGAACCGACTCAAACCAATGAATTCTGTTGTTGTTGTTTTTGTTTTGCCGAGAGGGGAAAAAATCGTGGGAGTCCAAAAATTCGATGTGTTCCATCTGTGGCTGAGAGAGACATCTGAAAAAGAGCGAAGGAGCGCTGACTGTGCATAACCATGACTAGTTGGTTATTGTTCTGCCGCGTGCATCACTGACCTGGCCTATAACAAGCCAAAGGACTGGAACGCGAAATCAAACCATCATTGGCTGGCGCTTGAGGGAAACCTTGGGAGATGAATATGTCTGAATTCACTTTAGCGCACTGCATACATCATTTTACCCACTCTCTCTTTTTCTCTCTCTCTCTCTCTTTCATCGACCATTCATTCTCTTACTTTCTGTCCCTCTCTCTTCTATATCCCTATCTGTCATTCACTCTTTCTTTCTTATTCCTGTCTTTCTTTTATATCTCTCTGACAATCTCACTCTCTTTCTATCTGTATCTACTATTCATTCTTTCTTTCTTTTTTACTTTCTTTCCTTCATTCTTTCTTTCCTTTTCAATCACTCTGACCATCTCTCAACTTATTTCATCAATAGCTTACATGCAATGGAAAAAATGCATTTCATCTGGGGACACTTGTTCACAATGCATTTGTCGGTAAGCAGATACACCCAAATCCCTTATATCAATTCTCTAAATGGAATCAATCATTTTTTCTCTCTATTTTCCTTATGGCCATGTTGGACCGAGTCCAAAAGCAGTGTGATTTAGGCACATTTCGCCCATTTCGCCATCAGGCTGCGCAGACACCGAAAAAAAATTGTCAATTTGACTGAGCTGCAGCCTGTCTCGTCTGCCAATGCCAATATTCGTCTTCACAGACGTTTTTCCCCGGTGGAGATTACAGCTGCTTTGTGTTTGCTACTGAGCCTGTGCAGGAGGGCCCCTCACTCCAAAATACATCTCCGCTGTTTCGCCTCTGCTCCAGCGTCCCACCTACCTAGCCCTGTATAAAGTAACCTATCTAAATTTCCACTTGAGTAAAGTACCAACAAATTACTATGGTAGATGTCCGTCACCCAATTGCATGTAACTAGCATGTTACTCAAAGAAAAGTCAAGTCAAAGTATTTCATATTTACTATACTGTAAATAAAAATTGGTGCAATGACAAGTTGGCTTCACACAAAATTTTGACAGCGACCAAATTCAATTTCATCTGATAATTGTACCTACAGTATGCTGCCAATTGAAGATGTACTGGAGTAAAAGTACAGTAGTGAAGTTTTTTACATAGTTACTGTATCTCTGCTCCTGACAAGGCTTTGGCTTCATCTCCACATCAAACCTATTTTCTTTTGATTGTTTGTTTGTGTTTTTGTTGTGTTATGTGGAGTGTGTAGAGGGACACCCCAAGGGTCAGTTGACAGTAACTCTCACAACCACATACAGCCTGAGCTCCCGAAGGAGCAGAGAGCCACACAAACACATACACACACACACACACACACACACACACACACACACACACACACTGTTCATCCACTGAACTCCACGAGGGCTTTTGTGATTGACTGTTGCGGTGCCATTTGCATTTTCGGTCTCGGAACATCCGATACTCTCTGTCAACAATTCTGTGCCGTGTGGACAGTCAGGGGGTCTAAGCATCCAAGTCACAGTATCAGCTTTCCTCTTATAACGTCGGAGAAGGGGGTTTAGTGTGACTGGACGCCTCTTCTGCTCAAAATCAAATCCCCATTGTTTACTTGGCGAAGCCAGACCCCAGAGAGGAATCAGCTACAGGAGGTATTATGGGATGGGAGCTATTCCTGGAGGGAGGAGGCACTGATGGACCCATGGCTCTCATCCACTACCAACACACCAGTGTGATTGGGGGATGGATGAGTGTGTGTGTGTGTGTGTGTGTGTGTGTGTGTGTGTGTGTGTGTGTGTGGTGTGTGTATTGTGTTTGAGTGGTCTGCTGTGGTATGGTGTTTGGCGTGTTTGTTGTGTTTTTGTAATGTGGTGTGATGTGGAGTGTGTGTGTTGGGTGGGGGTGGGGGGGGACAAGGAGGGTCCGCGTGGGCCACCCCCCCCCCCCCACATGTGTGTGTGTGTGTGTGTGTGTGTGTGTGTAGCAGGCTAGTGGTGACTGCTCATGGCGAACAGAACAGCTTTCAACACAAGATAACTGAGAGAATGTTTTCAGCAGAGCAGTCCCATGCCGAGCTCCAGACATCTTCAGGCTGTCAGAGTAGATTGCCTAAAGCACAGTTTCTATTTTTTAGATTCCATCAACACCACCTGCGCTCTCTCTCTCTCTCTCTCTCTCTCTCTCTCTCTCTCTCACACACACACACACACACACACACACACATGCACACAACCCCTCCCCCACCCCATCCCAAACAGTACAAATGAACACACAATACTTTGCTATTGAGAATGGATGCAATACGAAAATCATTTGTGTAGATACAACTATGCAGAAGAGATCATTTTCAAGATTTCTAACAGAACATATTTCCTAAATAAAAAAGAAATATATTAAAACAAAAGGCCAGTTGCCTAATTGCTGTTATTTTAGCACTTAAGTCTCTCTGTAACTCTGTGGTTGCCACAATGTCATCTACTTTGTGGAGTTTAATTACTGTAGGCTGCAGTAATGCCAAAGAATATTTAATTCACACCCTTTATCCATGATTTTTTTAAAAATCACCGACAGCGAAGGGTTTTCGCCCGTCATGGTGAGTTTTCGTTTTTTGAAATCTTATTAGCTTCTCACAGTAAGAACTCACACAAACTATCAACTTTTGTGTCGTTACAAAAGGTGACGAAAGTGAGTCAGTGAAACAATAGCAAGCGCCCCCGTCACCTGAATACAGGACATTGGATGTCATGTCACCGTATCTGAGACTGAACAGCCTAGGCTACTTCATAACAGAGATTACTGTATAACTCAATGTAAGTGAAATTTAACTTCATTTATAATCAGTCACCCTAACTGTCATGAAATTTGATTTCAGCCGAAACCCCAAGTCACGAAGCGCATGTAGGCTAGCGTAGGCTATTTTGATGGGACGGGGTCTTCTATCCTCGGGACCACATCGTGCACTTGTTCCTACCTAATATCGCCAATCCCGCTTATCACCGTTTGATAAATAGTTCTCGCTCGTTCATTACTCGCATGCAGTTGCATTTTCTTCATCACATAAACTCACCTCGATATGGCGAATGGTTAGGGTTACTTTGAGATGAATCCTTATAGTGGTCGCTTATGAATGGGAACAGCTGAGCACCGTGCGTCGGATCAATCTGGCTTCCGCTTCAGACTCCATCTAGCAGTCCCGGGATGGTGAATATAGTCCATACATTACGTCATATGAGGGGGGCTGTGCCCTGGACATAATTATATGTAGTCAATTAACCCAAATGAGGCTAAAATTCAGTCAAATTCCTTCAGTTATGCATGTTGTGAAATTGCAGAAGGCTACTTCAGTTTATCTCAAGATATAGAATATTAAAATAGCAAATATGCCCTTTCCCTTCACTGGCTTCAGCTATAATAATAATAATTTTATAGATATTTCCAAGATATTTCCATGAGATACAGACTACCAGTCTTTATTATTTGCAAAACAACAAGTAGTTTATGACAGTGAGGTCCCCACATAAAATCTATTCCAGGAAAAATAAATGTGGTGGAACTGTGTGTGTGTGTGTGTGTGTGTGTGTGTGTGTGTGTGTGTGTGTGTGTGTGTGTGTGTGTGTTTGGAAGGGGTTTGTATCTAAGGGGGGGCAGGGGGGAGTGTGGGGTAACGGTGGAGGAACTCCTGTCCAGTCCCCACAGATAAACAGTGGTGTCTCAAGCTTTGGTCCTCCCTCTGACCTCACCTCACAGGTATTCTTGCTGTGTGATCACATAACGCCAGTCAGCAGAAGACTCTGAGAATGATGTCACTCATTCCTTTCTCATCGCACCTATGGAACTCTGCCATGAAGAGAATGCCTTGGGCAAACAAAATGCAAACAGTTTTGATGCCGTATAAATTTGTCTTAGGATATCAGTTTTACTCTCAAATGAAAAGGCCCACAGAAATGTAAAAGGACCGTATATTTATTTTAAATTCTGTCAATCTGAGATATATGCAATAATTATGTTTCAAATAACTTCATATGTTCTAGAATATGTGCAAAGACATGTCAACATAGCACCTAATTAATGATATATGTGTAAGGTTTGCAGTATGTGATATATAGGATGATTTTTTTCTGATTGACTAAACCTCAGCAGACGGGAACCTACAGTTAGTCTATACAGCAAACACAAAGCCATAGAGCAAGAAAAGTGTCTATTGCCCCCTGGTGGCCGATTACATACTTACCCTACATGAATAAGTTCAGTATGTTTGTGCTTAACTTCAGTACATGCTTGTTTTTCACTCTCTGTTCTGTATCATCTAACAGCATGAACATATTTGCACTGAAATGAAATGAAAAAGCTTGAATATATTTGCACTGAAATGAAATGAAACAGCAATATCATTGAGGGCTTTTTGTCAATCATTTCCTTATGGATCAGGAGCAAAAGTGCTTCTGACTAATATCACCCTGTTGTCCTGTTTTTATCACACCATTTGAGGCATTGAAGCTGATTAATACTCTTTGTCATGGTGCAGAGAGAACTAGTGAACCTTTTGGCATCATAAAGTAACCTATCAACATTCTCTCATTCCTGCCATTTCAGTGGTTTGCTGCATGACTTCAGCATCACAGCAGCAACACCTGCAGCAGCTCTCAAATGTCCATGTATGGGCTGTTCCTATCAGGAACAACTATCCTCCCAGGCTATGTGTGTCCCTAATCGTGCCAACACTTCAAAGGGAGTGCATGACGGGGGCCGAGAGCCAGCGCACTACAGTGGTTTACCTGGGAGATTTTTGTGTGAGGGCTGCACTGCCCTGGTGGTATTGTTCTCTGATGCGCGAGGAGGGAAGGGGAAGCTGTTGAGGTTTTTTTTTACCTCCAAGTGATTAATGCCACTCATGTTTCAGGTCAGTGACCAATCATAACACAATGTGCGTCATGGTTCAGAATTAATGACAGTCGAAAGTGTTGGGTGAATGGAAATTAATCAGGTGAGGCTGCAGGTCATCCAGTGATTTTAAAAAGTAAAGCAATGTTTTCGATCTTGTAGAGACAATCACCATACCTTTTCCCTTCATTTATTGCAGAAAATGAAGTGGAACTGAAGATAAAACAACATTTCAATTGTATTCATTTTAATTCATTCAGTTCAGTATGTACTTTAGTATGAGGTAAATTCCCCATACTTGTAGTAATATAGTTGTATTTGTTACTGATGTCTTTATTTGTTCATGGACTAAGGATGTGACCATGGCACTAAAAAGTGACAATGTGAATGATTATTTTTGCAAACTGCCCTTTGAAACATTCTCATCCATTATTCACACCTGTGTAAAAATAGTAGAACTGAATCCATTTTTTGTAATTTTTTTTAAAGAATACAACTTAAAAATATTTATATAAAATCCATTCATCCCTGCGTGTTCTCCATACAAAAATACAAGACAAACTAACTTCAAGATACCAAAAATAAAGAGGATTCAGGATAGGTAGCTCTCCACAGACTGAAGGAGTTCAGAGGAACAGTCAAACTGTCGTAGATCGAACACCAAGTCACCCAAGTCGCATGCCTGCAAGTCAGGTTTATCGTCCATATAGAGCGCCTCTTCGGTAAGACTGTTCTCTGATGTGGGGCTGATGATGATCCGGGGAATGCCGTAACACGGCCGGGAGAAATGCACAGGCTCCAGGGGGGCGGTCCGGTAGGGTTCCAGTTCTGGGCTGTTGGCCTTATCCGAGGGTGACCCCACAGTCTGAGGTTCTTTGGACCCAACCAGAAGTGGGAATGTAGCCATGTTTAAAGAACCAGTCACTAAGTCGTGATCACAGAGACTAAGAGATCCCTTGATTTCAGCTTTCTCCTGTTGTGGACAACATAATAAAAGCTTATATCAGAAAGAACACTTTCTCATTACTGTAGATGAGTTGTCCAATTCTTTGCAGTAGCCTATGTGCAGTGCTTAAAGTTTAAACATTCCTACATTTATCATCTACCCCTACAATGACAAACACATACTCTACTTGTACAAACACAGTACATACATCCTATACAATGTCAATTTATTTATGAAGCACTTTATACACAAGAGCATTTGACCAAAGTGTTGAAATACAGTAAGTCCTTCAAATACAGTATACTGTACAGTAGTACTCTCTACTACAGTATACTACAAACAGTAGAAATACACATAAACACTACTTACTTTTTCCTCAGTTTTGCGAGAGTGCGAGTGGTGTTTGCTCTTGTGCTGCTTGAGTGATTTGTTGTGATTTTTGAGCAGGGGGAAAGAAGAGGAGCTTCTGAAGGAGTCTGCTTTGCGGGACATCACATCCAGTTCCACGTCGCCCACCTTCTGTGACTGCAACACATGAACCTAAAGAAGAAACAAAAACAGTAACCATTTTACCCTTTGCATTATTTTACGCACAACAGAATAGGCCTACTGTATGTGGAAACACATTTCACTTATTTTATGAGATGACGTTCTCAAGGCAAGCAATTAGCTGATGTTGTTTGATTCATCAAAGAAATGGTGAGATAAAACAGATTCCAGCCAGTCTACCCTCGGTGTCCCTGCTTCACAGAGCTTAGGGTAATAAAGAAGGACAGAAGCCCGACAAAATATGTACTGCAAGCTTGGTACAACAACATTCCCAAATCTCCTCCTGTGTCCGTGAACTCCAACCTTAAAGTGTGGTGTCCTCACCTGAACCAATGCCCCACTTCATAATCTAGGAAGATTTTTTTCTCTCTCTTACCAAACAAAACTGTGAAAATATTTGCAACAACCTTATTGTCTTCCTCAGACTCTAAAGCAGAAGAACTCTAAGGAAAATCTATTTACTATATTTGGGCCTGAACACCAACTTAACACTTGACAAACATACAGTCGTACAGTACCACATCGCTACAGGACGTGGCTGAGGTTGAGTTGGACGAGACTGCATGGAGTTTAGCCTTGCAGACAGACGACTGTCTGCTGAACCCAGTGTCGTGGACAGACGTCTCGCTGTTGGTCGTAGACAAGCAGTCCTTCTGTTTTTTCCGTGACAGGCAGGCAAGACAGGGTACCTTTTCTGCTAATGTGTTTCTGTGCATGAAATATTTTGAAATATACAGTTAATGATCCAACCATATCCTCAAATATTTAAATATTAAAAAGAGTATTTTCATTCGTTCTTTTTTTATTATGTGTCATTTCATTTACATTAAGACTTAAAGATACTAATAATTTTAAAGAGTAATGCTGTCTTTTTACCTGTATTTCGTGTGAATGATTGCATAGATGAAGGGGTTGTAGATTGTGGATGCCTTTGCTATGACTGCAGGTACTGTTTTTGAATATGGTGACAGCTTGTGTGCATACCTAGTCCAAGAGAGAACAGAAAAAGTGAGGCACAGTGAGACACACACACAACCAAAAGTCAAGCACTGGAAGCGAGTGGGTGAAACAGGGATTCAAAATCGCTGCAACAGTTCCATGCTAGCCAGCTGTCAGCCTCTATCAACTGCAGCATTATCATAGATGATAAGTTGCGTATCGGAGATGTGTCACAAAGCTAGATGCCCTGAAATCATCCATTAGTCGGCTAGAGAAAGGGAGAAAGATTAAATGTTGCGCAATCACTCGGGAGTTGTAACCACCAAAAAACACATTGTTTAAAAAATTACTGCTACTGTAATGTTTTTTGTTTTTGCAAAGGGGATTACAGTAAAATACATTTTTTAGGGGCTTGCCATGTTTCACAAACAAGTGAATCATTATTTCCACCCTGGAATAATTTAAATTGAGTTCTGATTTATGAAATGTAGCATGTCACAATTTACATTAAACTGATGATACAAGATTACCTACTGTACCCACACAATAGTCATATTAGACAATCATTTTTATAGATGTATTCATCTAGTCATGTAGTCAAATATTTAAAGGTGACATTTTTTTCATTCTTTTGAAAACATACATTTCTTTGTGTTTTCGGTAGTAAATATTTATATCAGTCAGATGTGTACACAAAAGTCATCACAGCAGCACAGCTGAATTCAGGAATTGAATACAAGTGTTTTGAAAGCATTACTGTTTTGCAAAAGGGGGCGGTTTGTCTAGTCCTCTACACAAGCCAAGCGATGGCATTGCTGAGAGAAAAAGCACTAGCTTTAGCCTCTGTGGATGGGACTTACTACTTAGAGGAGACAGGGAGAGAATTAGTCTCTTGACCCAACACTAATCCTGCACTCGAGGCAGCTAGCGCGCCTTAGTTCAGAGCATTTAGCTTTGACTAGTGATATAGGCTGAGATACGGGATGATACTGTATTAAATCGAGTGTTGCTCAAAGCAACCAGCAGCTTTTCCAGACTGAAATAAGGTCATGTTGCAATAGCCTACATCTCATGTCCTGCATTAGTTCGAATCAATACATTCTAAAAAGTAACCCTAAGCCATGTAGTGTTATGTCCGATAATAGCTGGGGCCATAATGTTCGAAATAACAAATGCAAATACAAAAATCGATTAAAGACAAAACAACATGGAAACTAATGAGTTTTTATTACTGTTGTGGAGTGACCTAGTCTTCAAACCAGCATTGTCAGTGGTTCCAATAAACCAGCATTGTCAGTGGTTTCTGAAGGGCTTTATGCAGGTTAGTGTGGAGTCCCCCCTCATCCCCCCTCATCCCCCCTAACCCTCATGCAAAACAGGGTTTAGTCATGTAATGGTGTCAGTCTGAGTACATCACTCACCGTGACACAGCCATGTTTAATCTGCCTTCTCATACTCTTAACCTCTATGCCCCTTCTTATACAGGAAACATTTGCAGGCCATCATACTTTTTTTCATATGAATCACAATCAAATCACTATCAAACCTGAATCTAAAAGTACAAATGAAGAAAGGTAGATATCAATCAACTGTGACTGCACAGCCTCTTTGAACTAAGTTTACTAAAAAAAAATAATAATAACAATTCTAATTTTTCTATAGAGCAGTAACATTAATCTACGTTATATGAGCTAAGATTACTTCAATCTATTGGCACTCCAGTGAAGGGCCACTGGGATTCAACTAAGTTGTCCACCAGACAACAACAGAGAGGTGTTTTTGTAGTGGGCTCCGAGCCACCAGGACTTGTCCCAAATGCAGGCAGACAGGTGGGGGAGTCAGCAGGTGGTACAGTACACTCACCCTGCCCAGGAGATGAGCGTGACACAGGCGTAGGGGGACCAGGACAGCACATACACGATGATGACCACAAACGCGATCTTGGCCAGCCGCCACTCGTTACGCATGGACTGCTGCTGGATACTCGACTTCCCCAGCCTCTCCAAGTCCCTGCGTCAGGGCAGATGACACGCACACACACAGACACACACTGATTAAGACAACTGCACAGTCTTAGTTTCCAACTGACTTCCTTTCTGCACTTAAACTCTCTTGCACTATGGATATCATTGTACAATTCTGCATTTTCTTTTGCACACTACTGTAACATGTCTCTTGCAACATAATTGATATATTCCTTTTATTCTTGTGGTATGTGTGTGTGCCTACAGTTTGTGTATGGTGAATGTGTAAATGCTACTGGATACCTTAATATCCTGTGGAATAAAATAAAGTAACTCAATGTCTATCTATCTAATTTGTTCACTATGCCCAGTCCATTTCCACAGGTGCAAATCAGTATGTTTTCCTACAACCTGGTAATGTAAGTACCAAGCACAAAGCACCTACTCTTGCTTTAATGTTACCTGTACAATATGCAATAAGGAGAGCGACACAAGCAGTCATCAGCATGTCGACAGGTATCATGAATAGCAATAACACCTTTTTAATGTTTATTAGACTACTGTTGTCATTCTGTTGTCATTTGTTGTTTTGTAATGTAAAGTTGATCCTGCGTGGGATGCAGACATTGTTAAAACTGACACTTGCCAACTAGCCATAAACATTAATGAAGTGTCATTTAATGATCATGATACATGTCACACACACACACACACACACACACACACACACATCATGATACATGTCACAGACCCCCCCCCCCCACACACACACACACACACACCCTCTGTAATGCATGTGTAGGGACGTGTGAAGGGTGAAATGCCTTGAGCTGACCTGCCGGCATCGCGGATGGCGAAAAACATGAAGAGGTAGCAGTAGAGGATGATGCCAAGGGGGATGAAGAAGACGAAGCAGCAAAGCATCATGGTATAGCTCCTATTGGCCATGGAGGAGGTGGTGTAGTCCCACGTGCATGTGGTCATGAGGCCCTCAGGAATATAGGAACCTGCGGGGAAGAAAACCGGCAGCTTTGAGATATCACTGCAGTTGTACAGCCTTACTATAGGCTATACTATTTGCTTTTGGATCTAGTCCTTATTTTGATGCAGTACTTTTGCTTTGTATATTTAAATTATGAAAAAAAAAAACTGAGTTCAGTTTCAGTTGAAGGAGAAATCTGGTGTGAATCAATCAATTGTCCTGTTGTTTGGTGTTGCTGAGAACTGTGTCTCATATGTCATTCAGCATTTAGACAGCACTTGTCTGTGCAATGTCAAACAGCAGTACATCGATTGTCCTATGTTGAACTTATTTGAAATTAATCAATTAATTAATTATCAATTTATACAGTTTGTAGCATTTTTCAGGTCAGAACTGAAATTCTCAAAGTTCGTAGTTCAGTCACTTGAGCACATAATAAAATAAAACAAGTTTCATTACTTTGAAAAAAGAACAGTCCTATACAGCCATGCAATTGTTTGTGCCCAAAGGCCTAAAAAGGCCTAATTTCCCGCATATAAGCTGCATTGTGTATAAGCCGCAGGACAGTGTTTTATGCAAGTTAAAAAAAACAAAACCATATTAACACCATATTAACTGCCCCCCCTGTTTTAACCTCATAGCGGAAGAAATTTTGCAAAATCAATGTATAAGCCACGGCAAATAGTCTGGAAATTATGGTAATAAGAAAGCCAGGACATGCAATAAGAGTGCAGTTGTTATTATGAGTTATTATGTGTGTTCAGCATACTGTCATACCCAATCAGCCCAAAAAAAAAAACAGCTCTTCTAAAAAACACAGCGATGGTCCAAAAATTTACCACAGCGTCAAAGAAAGATGACGTTTAACAGTAACAGTGATTTGCAAGTGTAGGCCTACTACTAACAAACTTTAGCATTTTTATCATTCAAGACAGTTTATAAATACAGGTTTAAATAAAGCTGATAATAAAGCTTTATTACACTGTATATAACACATTAAAATGTCTTACTCCAGCCAAGAAGAGGTGCCAGGCTCCAACCCAGTGAGTAGAGCCAGACTAATACGATGGCCAGTGTGGTCCTCCGTTTGGAGTTCCACTGGATGGCCTGCAGGGGGTTGGTGATGACCAGGTAGCGGTCAATAGAGATGGCCAACAGGTTTATCATGGAGGTGATGCCAAAGAGGGCCCCGCAGAAGGCATACACCTTACAACCTGTGGGAAATATTCACAAATGGATGAAAAGTGTGTAATTAAATTAAAAGTTCAGTTTGTTTTATATATCGTCCCTGAAACCATTCTGTTCTTCAACACTGCCCTTTATAACATGCCTTCATCTTCATTGACTGTTCAATTTGATATTGATACTGTATTTGTATTGTTTTTTACATTGTTGTTTTCTATATTTGGTATTGGCATGTTTGATATACTGTAGTTTGTAGCCTGTTGTACATGAGTAAGATATTGATTTTACTTTTTATAATCAATTATTCATGCCAACAGTACCTCCTCACACCTCAAATCAACATAGTCCATACAGTGCCATGCTCAACTCAGTGCGGTGTATGCAGTGTGAGGGCTGATAAACACATACACCAATGATAGTTACCCGTCTCCCCAAACACATACATGTATGGTAGTGTACCTGTCTCCCCAAACACCCACTCAGTGTAGAGCGAGTTGATGAAGAAGATGGGGGCTTGAGTGAAGGCCATGAGGAAGTCACTCACGGCCAGATTCACTATGAAGTAGTTAGGCAAACTCCTCAGCTTCTTATTGCTGGAAAAGACAAACAAGTTTGGGCTTCAAGAGAGGAATGTCTCTGAATATATCTATCTATCTATCTATCTATCTATCTATCTATCTATCTATCTATCTATCTATCTATCTATCTATCTATCTATCTATCTATCTATCTATCTATCTATCTATCTATCTATCTATCTATCTATCTATCTATCCTGTGGACTCATCCTCATTATCCTGTAATGATAAAACATTGCCACTATCTGTGGATTTATGTCAAAGCCTGTCAACATTTTTGATTGATAGATAGATCTTACTCTACAGTATGAAATGTGATTACGTTTTTGAGATTACATACATAACCTATGTATGTCATGTACAGTATGTCTGTCTGAACTGAACGTCTGGAGATCTACAAATGGGCATAGACAGTCACATAATGGTACAGTAGATTGCACTGATTCAGTCTGCAGCAGGTGTTTGATTCTGATCCATCAAGGCAATGTCATGGCCCTCTCTCTACCATACAAGGACGCAGCCCATAGTGAAAAATGGGTCAATGGCCACATAAGGAGTTCATGTCATTTTTTACACTCTAGAAATTTTTCCACTAATTCCTCAGACTTTCCTGGAACATCCATGATCTGAATGCATTACATGATTATACTGTAGCTCTGGCACTTTATATGGATTTAATTACATTTATGTCTAGTCACATACAGATATAAGATGAAAGCTTGGGGTTTTCAGCTATGAAATAAGATTATTTTCACATTTCATCTTTCTGTCATTCTGTTCCAGCTCATAAAGTGATCTCTGCAGATGTAATGTTTTATGGTAATACAGTACACTCAATCATTTTTGTAACAAGACCAGGAAACAAAAAGAAAAAGACAATAAATAAAAAATATGTCAAATTTAAGGACAATCCACATGCTCAGTCATAGCACACACACACACTCACACTGGGGACATGACCTATTTTTTTTTTTTCGGATATAATTAAATTCAATACCATTAAAGACCATACAAGAGTTAATCCCTAGACAATGGTCTTAAGCAACCAAAAAGCTTTTCTGAATTTGTCATCATATGCTAGGTAAGTGTCACATCACAACACCACTTTGATGTGATGTCATAACTGACACGATTTTTATTACTTGTAAAGTTGTTGATACATATCAGTTTCAGGGTAATAAAGTTGTCAGAATAATAGTAACAATTAAATAATGGAATATGAGTTTTCAAAACATAGTTGTTGACTGGTGAAATTATCACTTCTGATCAAACCACATGCAGCAACCAACTCTGGTTTTCCACTCTATTTTCCAGCTCCCTTTTCGCCAGCAGTACATGCTCAACAGACTCAGCACAGAGTGTTAATCATCCACATTCCCATCTTTTGCATTCAGGAGTTCACACTTCTGAAGTGCGTGGCAAGTAGCGCAAGGCTATGCTAACAATGACAGGAATGACCTGAGTCAGGTCGTCAGTGGAGTGAGAAGAGAAGATAGAAGTTACTTAGATTCTCTCTCTCTCTCTCTCTCTCTCTCTCTCTCACACACACACACACACACACACACACACACACACACACACACACACACACACTGGCACACAAGAGGGCTCTTACAGGACATGTAGTAAATCTCTCAATGATTTACATCCCCAAGTTTGAAAGCATCCGCAACAGCACTACAGGAGATGGTGCCAAATTCTAAGAAACTCAATTCACTTTGTGATTTGACAGTAATCGCTTTGTGTGTGTGTTTTAAGCGAGTAGTTACACTAAAGCCCTCTCATGGATTACAGCTGGAGCAAATGACAGCATGAATATGAAATAAGCTTTATACTTGAATTATTACATCATGTTATTTAACTTTTACACTTTTGCACATAAAGAGCCCCCCTGCGACAAATACTGTAATACATCTGACTGAAATCCATAAGCAGAAATGGAACTTGCATTGACAGTGATGATAAAACACACCAGAAAAATCTGATTGTGGAGCACTGAAACCTATATCTCTTAAAGTTTCCATCGGGACTCAAATATGACAAGCTGACAGAATTACAGTATTATGGTATATTGAAGTGTTCTACAACTGTCATTAATATGTATTTAGATGCAAACCTAATAATAATAATAATAATAATAATAATAATAATAATAATAATAATGATAATGTTTTTATCAGCTAAACAAGTGAATCAATGTTGTGAGTGAAGCAGCGGTGCTCCAACTCTCCCCCAGTATCCTACCTGTAGAAAGCAAAGATCACCAGTGCATTGCCGGTCATTCCCAGAGTTCCAATGACCACAATGAAGAAGGCCACAATGTAGTGGATATGGACAGGGATGTCCACCTTCTTAAAGAAGCTGTGGGTCTCCTCCATGTCCTCCACCTGTTTGCCGGACACCAGTGACAACATCAGACCTCCATGGTCCAGCGATGCCTCTCTCTCTTCTTCTCAGCGCAACAATCTGATCTCTGTCTCTCTCTCTTTCTCTCTTTCCCTCCCTCTCTCTCTCTCTCTCTCTCTCTCTCTCTCTCTCTCTCTCTCTCTCTCTCTCTCTCCCTCCCCTCTCTATCTTTCTCTCTCTTTCTCTCTCTCCTAGCTGCCCCCACTCTACCCACACTCCAATATGTGTGGCTTGACTCTGCAAGCTTATGTAAGAGTCATGATGTCCACCAGCGGAAAGGGCTGGGGCAGAGACAGACTGCAGCCGACCTACTTGCATGCATCTGTGATCCCTGTGCGCCCGCTTCGCCCGTCCCCGTGTCACATGGCACTCTTCTCCTCTCCTCTCTTCTCGTCAGTCTTGCTCCTCGCAAATTTGCCTCTTCCCTCCTAACTCTCTCTCTCTCTCTCTCTCTCTCTCTCTCTCTCTCTCTCTCTCTCTCTCTCTCTCTCTCTCACACACACACACACACACACACACACACACACACACACACACACAACACACACACACACACACACACACACACACACACACACACACACACACACACACAAACATAAGTTTTTTCTTTCTTTCTTTCTTTTTTTGAATTGTGGGCGCCAGAGGAGAGGCAAGATTAAAATGATTTCATTGCTTTCGACATGAGAAGCATTAATCAGGGTGGTGGCTATGTGAATTTGTGGCGTGAGAGAAAGTGTGTGTGTGAGAGAGAAGCAACACTCCTGGCTTTCCAGATTCAAATTCTAGATCCCTGTTATCTGCGGATGACAAAATCTTTCACCATCTTTTCAATTCATCACATCAGCCAAAGAAGGGTGAAAACAGCCATCAGCTAACAACGTCAACAAGCCGTGCCTCGACAATCCTTTCTATGGCATTATCTTCAAACACTTAAAAAGAAGACGAGAGAGAGAGAGAGAGAGAGAGAGAGAGAGAGAGAGAGAAGCTCTCCGCTCTCCATGGAATCATCCCCTCTTTCCCTGCAGGCCTTGCTCTGTGTTACTGAGTCACTAAGTGAAGGGTGGGAGAAGCCCTAGGGAGTGTGTGTGGTGTGTGTGTGTGTGTGTGTGTGTGTGTGTGTGTGTGTGTGTGTGTGTGTGTGTGTGTGTGTGTGTGTGTGTGTGTGTGTGTGTGTGTGTGTTGGAATGGGAACTAGGGGAATGAGAAGGGGCGTGCACTGTGAATGTGTCCAGTGCCTGGTGAGCAGCGAAGAGATCCTGGACCGTGCCAGCAGTGTGTCGACCACGCTCCAGAGAGGAGGACTTTCATCTCTCTAATCTCCTCACAGCCTCCGCGCCAGCCTATGCACCACTCCACCTCCCCACCCCACCCCACCCCCACCCCTATAATGGATGCGCGGTCAGTTATAATCCTGTGAACATCGCTTTGAACACTTCTGGCCCCGGACTCGAAAGCTTGGAGAAAGAGACAGAGAGAGAGAGAGAGAGAGAGAGAGAGAGAGATTCTTAAAGGCATACAAGGAAATGTTTTTACAGTAAGTTAATTTAAGTCACATTGATGATTGAATAGCTAGCCCAGGTTGAATGAAGGCTCTCTCTTGGCCCCCTCTAATATAGATTCTGCAGTTATCACACTTGCAGAATCAGAAACCCTGGGAAGGAGGAAATCAAACTGGAACTGAATATAATTTATTACCAACTTGTCAGGCAAAGTAATGGATGAAAATGATCAGCGTTTGTTCATGATCTGTGGTTTACAAATAAATTTACATGGTGGAAATGCACAGTTGTATATTTTATTTAGCTTTATTTCATTTAAAACAAATAATTGATTAGGCCTAGATGAATCACACTTTTGCCTGCATACCTTTATTTTAATATTTGTTAAACACACTAGATCAGCCAACGCTTCGAGAGCGGAGGCTGTGGGTGCTGTCTAGACCTCACTTGGCTCATGGAACATTTACCAGTGTCCACATCAGTGATTCCCAATGGCATTTATTGATCCAACAACAAATAGGGCTTTAAGGTCATATGTACCAAAGAAAACCGATGGCCATTGATTGCAAAGGCGTAGCCTACTGTTTAGCCCACAACTGGGCTCACTCAGCAAAACACCCATTCATGCATGCAAAAACCTTTTTAGTCTTCTCTGGTGTTTATATATAAAAACATATATAAAAAGAGTATATGTATCACTTTCTCTTGCTTGTGCATGACTGAACAATGCCTAACTGTTCTCCATGAAATGTTATGATACATTCAAATGCCATGTAGTCTTACCTCCCTCATTAGGGCAGTAAGTAGCCTACCAACGCATACCAATCATATATTTAAAAAGCAAACAAACATTAAATAAATTAAAAGGTCTGCAAAAATCTCTTCAAATCTAGCCTATAAGATCTATAAGATAATTGGAGACCAGTTATAGTCCACAGCTCCAAGACTTCTTGGAGCTTTTCACACAGATACCTGGGGGTTTTGTTTCCAAGAATTTACATTGAGGCAGTAAGTCCAGGGAAAAAACTTATGATCACAACATGAATGCAAAATCAAATGCCAAATTTATTTCTGATCAAAAATAAATGCTAGATGTCTACAACATCAAGCTAGCTAAAATTTTGGATATTGAATTGGATTACATTGCCATGTAGGCTAAATAAGATGTGCTTTCTTGAAACAGATGAAAATGTGTAGTACATAAGAATCGATTGACAATGAGTTATTTTATTCTTTTACAATATTTTTTAAAAATGTTGCTAACTTGATGGTGTGACGGCAGGCTAAAGGTGTCTCTTTTAGCTAACATTACACGTTACATCCCCTGAGCAACAGTTGTGAGTGGCAGCCTGGTTGAATTTGAGGCTTGAACAGGAGGGATTACAGCTGATTCAGCCTAATCCCTTTGTGTTATTTTAAGATCCAAGGAGAATGCCACGGCAGAGAATTAAAAATTTATAATCCCATTAATTGTATTGACTAACATGGAACATCAAAAATCTGAAAAATAATGAATGACTTTTTTTACATGGAAGAGTTGACTTTTGGACCAATGTCTGGCGAATAAACTGAATTGAATTGAATTGAATTGACCCCCAAAAAAACTGAGTTTATGTTGGCAGTGATGAGAATTTGGGAGACTGCTGTATTGTTTTTTTGTTTTTCAGGTGTAAAAGTCTATACCAAAGTCTGGATTTCTCTTACTCAGTTGACAGAGGCATTCAAATGAACATAATAACGAAAGTAAGCAAGCGATGCACTGTGTGTTTATGTGTGTGTATGTTGTGTGTTTGTCTGTCTGTGTGTGTGTGTGTGTGTGTGTGTGTGTGTGTGTGTGTGTGTGTGTGTGTGTGTGTGTGTGTGTGTGCAGTAAGGCTACAGTAGCAGAAGGAACCTTTTAACAAGCAGTTTGAGTGAACTCACCAAGGGAGACACACCTGATAGGGCATACAGTAAGAACTAGCCTATGAATAATTACACATTAATCAACACACTCAATTCAACACATTTGGCTTGGCTGGATCGGAATATTTAATGCATTCAATACAAACACCACTCTGGACAGAACAATGACCCAGAGCGCTGCTCCAAATTATGTAAGACCTATTTAGGAGAGAGGGTGTCAAACTGTAATGTGGAGAGCTATGCAAGTCCTGCAAATTTCTCTCAATGGCAATTTTCAACCAGAAACGCAAATCACAAATTCTAACCCTTAGGCCTAAGTGTTTACTATTGTAACAATATTTGGATTCAATATTTTAAAATTTTATAAATTTATTGTTAATTGTGTCCTTTTAATATATCCTTTTAATAATCATTGTCTTTTTCCCACAAACAAATCCATGCTTGAAGTCAGAGCTAGCCTGTGCTTCTGTGTTATGTGCTCTTAATCTTTCATTAGTTTATTGGTTTTCGGCTGTACTGCTCTTCCAAGAAATAGATGTCTTTGGGTCTAAAATGCTTACTAAGTTCTATTTCTGATGGGAATGGTCTGCATGCTTGATTGCCACTGGGACTCCCTTGATAATGGGATCAAACAAAGCTTAGTATGCATTTGCTACTCACAGAGAAAGTGTGGTTCAGCATTTCTTTAATCTTTTGTTTTCTTCGGATTATTCTTGTTTCAGGACAAGTTGCATGCTTTCTTGTTTTCTTTTTTTAGGTCGGACAAATAGTTATGATTGCAAGTTGATCCTTCAGTGCTGTTAATCTTTTACCCAGCAATGAAAACCCCCGACCTGACATGACTAAAAGAATGACGTCACATCGGCACCTTGGTATTACACACGAATATCACCCACATGGCTGAGGGCTGTGTGGATACACAGACAGCGGACAACTATATCCCATTGCTTCACTGAGCTAAACGATGTCCCAACTGATGCGTTACAGATCTAACAGCTGTTGTGCAAATGACTGTGGGACTTGTGGACTGCCAGTTTTCTGCAAACCAATGAAACACAGTTATAATTACTTTTGATATGACAGCTGGACTATGCCAGCTTTATAAAATAGTGCATACATAAAGCTTATCTTGAAGATGGTCATAAGTGCCAAGTTACTGGATTTGTTTTGTCAGTTTTCAAGGATTCACAGACACTGACAGGGGTCATTGGGTCCAGAATTTCTAGCGGCGCCCCTGTCTCCCAAACACACACACATGGTAGCTGATATCTCAAAAGTCAATGGTGAGGGTCGAGATGACATGCTAATAGATCCCAGTGGGCTACTCCAACAGAGATATGTTCATTCATGCCCTGCATCGAGCTGTGGCTGGTTAGCGTGTGAGCAGAGGTCCTCTGGACTGCAGGCTGACTGAGCTCTAGGCATGGATAGACTGTACTTATCGATCCACGCTCCTGATATTATAGGGGAAAGCACAGCAAGTCCCATTCACTTTTAATTAACATAGGATGCCACTGGACAACCACCAGCCAATCCTGACAAAGGGAGCACTATGTCTTTTATCGTACAAGTTGTATTCAGAAGTTTATAACTGAATAATTATAACTGCCTCATCTCCATTTTCAAAATATATTCAAAATGTATGAGTTTTTATTGTGCCTGTTATTTAATAGTAAAATGAAAGTTTTGTGGCTTTGATTGGGTTAGGACAAATCGGATAACATTACCCCAACTACAACTGTTTCTTGAAAAGTCAAGAAAACACTTCAAAGAATTCATTAGACTTTGAACTTAAATGACCCATATAGCATTTTTGAAAAGAGCTATTCATCAAATACTTTCCACATAGCTGGTGGCTTGATTCTGTGTTTTTTCATATGGTATTTTCATTATTATGTGATTTTTTATCAACACACAATACATTGATATCATTCAGTAGGTGAACAACAGCTTTCCTCTTTTACTTGTAAGGAAGTTGCTCAATGTTATCACAAAACAAAACACAATAAACCTTGTGATGAAAGGAAGTAATTCATTTTTTAAACACAAGCCACATTCTCTGTTGGAGAAAAACAGGCTTTTGTTGAGTGGCAAGGCAAACAATGAAAAAAAGAATGACGATCTTCCACAAATAAAGACAGATCTCTACAAAAAGATTGCAAGTTCAACACTTAATAAAAAAGTGGAAAATTGTATAATTAGAATAATATTAATCCGTTGACGATAAACATCACACAGGGAAGGGTAAGAAAATGATAGATTTGTAGTCATGAAGAGAGACATCCTTTCCATTCCACAGCTAGTAGCAGCCTATGTGAACACATTGAACAGTGAAGACCTCGAAACAGAGAAAAGACAAGGGAGCTAGAACACAAAGATGGTTGCATTCTGAGAAATCCATTTGTACAATAGCACATTCTAGAATGACCATTCCATAGACTTTTCTCATCTATCTTTAAAATCATCTATGATCTTCCATTCAGCTATTTCTGTTTTTTTTTTTTCTTTCTTTCTTGAAGGGGTACACCTTCACTTGGGAAAATACACTCATTTTACGACTTTTAGTTAGGAAAAATATCAGAATCACAGTTACTTTTGATCCAGATGCTATTAGGTGAGATGCTAATGGTCTAATGATCTATGCTAGGGTGGAACTAAAAGTACTACCATCAGCGTCAGAGAACCGCGGGACAAGGGAAGGTAGAAAATGAGTGCATTTCCCCAAATGGTGCCGTATACCTTTAAAGGAGAAATCCATTCTACTTTAAGTTGTTACAGACAGACATACAAAAAATAATAAATTAAATGAATCAACATAAATACAATCAATCCAGCTCAAGAAATTGTTTCTCATAGTTCTCTTTTCTCTTCTGCAAGAGGAGGCAGTGAGTGCTTCAGCATGTCCTGCGCTGAAGGTTTGTTCATGTATTTGTTTGTTTGTTTGTTGTTTTGGCCCTCGTTTATTTTTTTATTTTTTATTTATTTTTTTTTGATGGCAGCATCGGCACAGAGGCTCTGGCTCACCCACAGGTGCTGAGAGAGAGAGTGTGTGTGTGTGTCTGTGTGTGTGTGAGTGTGTGTTGTGTGTGTGTGTGTGTGT
>JAODXP020000019.1:16352581-16362581 GCA_027497455.2 Sardinella longiceps
ATGAAATCAGCGCAGTACAGTACGCACCTCTGCTTTGCCCTCAGTAGGCCTCTGGTTGTCGACTTGCAGGATGCCGCTCTTTGCTGTGCGTGACACACGCACCTCATGCCAGGAATTCATGTCAATGGTCTCTTCACTCCTACAAGAAAAAAAACGCCAGAGAATTGTCATCAGATAGTCCCATCAATTCGATTCAAATACACAGAATTGTGGCGTATAGATGGAGTTATGTATGAGGAATGTGTGTTTTTTTTCAGATAATATACTGTAAATGAGGTGAAATTCAGGAGAAATCTTAACACTTGTTTCACACTGTACACGTCGTCAACGGACGACGGAGGGCGTGTCTGGCCTAGGGGGAGTTGATCTGATTGGCTGACAGATCTGTTTCTGCCTGAAAAGCTTAACCAACAGGTCGTATGGACACACAATACATTTCAAGAGAGCTCCATGCAAAGTCAATGAGATCCATCGATTGTGCACAGTGTAAAACAGATGTAAGTAGTCATCAATATGTTAAAATGAATTATGCGATTGCATGCTGTAATGGCATTACTTTGACGTGAGGTGACACTGAGGGAGTTTAAGACCAGTATGGATACAGCACCTGATGACAGTTGCCCCGGAGCCACAGTCGAATCGGAACTCCACAAACCCGTCCACCAGGTTGATGGACAGGAAGTCACGGCTGGCGAAATCGTCGCTGTAGAGGAGAGTGCCGTCAGGACTTGCGGGCTGGAAGACGATCTCAAACTCCATGAAGGACAGGTAGCTGTGGGAGGACTGAGGCCAGGGGGCGCTAGCGTACGAGCGCATGGTCTCATTGAAGAGGGGCAGAGCAAGCAAGAAACCTGCAGGATTTGGAAAAGGGGAACAAGTCAAGTGTGTGTCAAGTCAATTCAAGTCACTTATAAAGCACTTAAGAGAGAGTGTGTGTGTGTCTGTCTGTGTGTGTGTGTGTGTGTGCGGTGTGCGTGTGTGTGTGTGTGTGTGAAACATGTGGCAGCATGACTCACGCTCCTCGCAGAGCTGTCCTCGGAAGCCAAGCGGACACAGGCAGATGAAGTCGTCTGCGCGGTTGGCAAAGCACAAGCCGCCGTTGGCACAGGTCACCTCGTCACACACTCCCTCGCTGCACTCGCCTGGCAAGATAAAATCCCAACCATGACACAAGAAACACAGAGCCTCATTAGTTAGCTCTTTCCCAGTTAGCCAGTTTATGCAGATGTTCGCTTCCACTAACTTTTCAGAGTCATATTGTTGCTGTCATACAGAAACCACATCCAAAACTGTAACTTTTTCAAGAAAATGGAAAAAAGGATTGTCTAAATAACTGGCTTTGTAAAAGCTAGTATTATACATCATATTAATAATTAATAATATACTAAAGCAGATGCTGATCAGAAAAAAAGAAAGAATTCACATCCACCCAAGAAAATGTTCAATATAGGCCTATTATAACAATAACTGGATGACACAAGTGGCCATAGCCTACATGTGCTCTCTCAAAACAACATAAATCTCAAACCACTAAAGAGGTCATGACAATCTTTGAGACTGTCCAATGCCATGTTTCTTAAGCAGTCTATTGTCAGATAGAGCTGAATGAAACCCATCAAAGTGGCATCTGAATGAAAGCAGTGTGTATAATTTAGAGTATACTGTAATGAGCATTCATCTCTGCTTTTGTGTAACTCTGAGAGCAGGGCCTCGGCTCTAAGGATCTCTTGGAGAGGATGCCACAGTTATCAACATTATCAACATGTAGAAAATAAATAATAAATAAATAAATAAACAAATCCATGGCCATGTTCCTGAGATTTTTAGCTGACTTGAAGAGAGTGTGTTTAAAGAAGGGAGAGGACATAAAAAAGACAAGTGGCCATTGCCCCTGCCAAGAACTCCTTGTACAATTACAGGGTTGTCAATACAAGGTCAATGTACATGCATTGTGAGCCCAATAAAAGAAAGTACAGTACCAAGGCGACTCAACATGAGATCTTGATGCTTAAAGGTATACTATGAGTTCTTCATGCTTAAAGGTATCCTATGCAGGTCTGGAAGTTTTTAACTACTTACAGTCACCAATTACTAAATTCACGTGGACACACAGTATATTTGGATTTGTAGTAGTTAACCAAAGAAAAGGAACTAGCACTAGTCATAAAGCTGACTAGGAAATAAACACGATTTCATACAGCTTGTCCATGAATTACGTTCACTCCATAATGAGTCAGTTAACCCTAAAAGTGACTACAAACCTAAAGTTCTTGTTAAAGTCTGCCTTTAACATTATCTGCCATCTGTCTTGTATTTTTCTTCAAGCATAGATGTGCTCCTTTTCTTTGTTGGTCCACCCCAAGTGCCATGCAGGAGCTTAGCAACATTAGCATGCTGCTACACGTATCAAGAAAATCGAAGAATCAGTCAGATTGCGGACATCTTGTAACGCAACCACACAGAGATGGTCAAATATTCAACATCAGCATTGCACCACCCAGCAGTTCAAAAACACCTACACACTTGTCTGAAGGGCTTTTTGAGCAGATCATTCATTTCCATTGATTGGCTTGCCTGAGGCAGAGAGAAAAAAATTTGATTCTAAGCCCTTTATAATCTTTTTTTTTCTGCAGACCTTTTTTTTTGCCACTTCCATGGACTCTCATAATCACTGTTTACCACACGGCAAGGGCAATTTCCCTCTTGAGCGCAATGGGGGGAAAATTCCTGGAGGCAACTGAGGACAAATGGAAGAAGCAGGGAGGCGGATGGTGGTTGTGTGTGTGTGTGTGTGTGTGTGTGTGTGTGTGTGTGTGTGTGTGTGTGTGTGTGTGTGTGAGGGGTGGGGGGGTAAAGCACTGTGCTATGCATGCTAAGTGCAGGCATTTGTGGCAGGCGGCTGGCCCGGGCATCATCTATGGCTGGCACAGACTTACCCACGTCCGCTCCGCTCAGGGCGCTGCCCAGGGGCCAAGGCCGCAGGTCCATAAGCTTGCCGTTGACGTTGAGGGACTGGATGCAGCCCTGGAAGCCACGGTTGGTGCCCGCTGCCCGCACAAGCCAGTAGACGCTGGGCGCCCCACCCAGGTACAGGGGGGTGCGGAAGGTAATCTTGGTGTACTGGCCCTGTTGTTTGGATGAAGAATATGAAAGTTTGCTCAAATTTATATGCTGTCCTCAATCTTTCCTGTGTATGTGTGAGATACACTGTATAATACTCTATAAAACATTTTATTAACATTAGAATGCAAGCAACTTTCACACCAATATTTGAAGAGTTCAGATAAAAAAACATCTATGACAACTTGTAATGAATTTACAGAATATACAGAAATGTATATCATTTTGACAAACCTTACTATCTGTCAATTCAAATTGAATTGTTTTGGCTTAATTCGTTTTTTCATAAATTCAATTGCAGTTTTGTAGAGATAACTTGGAAATTATTCTAAAATTATTTATACTTCCTATACAGTAAATGGCAGCTGATCAGCGACAATATAATAATGTGAGAATAAATTAATGACTACCTGGATTTGTCCTTAAACATTTCTAGGGACAGAACTGAAGGATACTTCTTAAGAGCATTTTATAAATAAAATGGCTTCATGGCTACATTGCCAGAATTCTGCATAATTTTAACGCAAAACAATTTCCATATGAATGAAAATATGTTCTTTAAGCAAACATACAGCAAACTCCTGGAAAAATGTTGGGGGATTTGCGGCAAAGTTGCCAAAATTTCTTTAGAAGTTTGCCATTACCAGCAAATCAGTGGTAATTTGCCATGGTTACCTCATCATTGCTGACACTTTACAGTACTAGTGGCTAACTGTTTGCAGCAAATAAACAGCATTTTTTGTGTAATGTAAGTCAAGAGTTATCTATACAGTGGTTTGTACATAACCATGTAGATGTTCGGTGTGGCCCTTACCGGTGATCGTCCCGAGACTGGGGTGTCGTTATCCATCCTGAGCCAACCGTTCAGGCCGTCCCTGAAGATGGTGACAGTGTGCCACTGCCCCAGCACCACCCTGCTCTCACTGGTGATCTGAGCCGCACCAGTGCCGCAGTTAAACCTGATGGAGCCCCAGACAAACATCAGCCATTTAAACTATAACACATATATCCATTATTAAATACACATCAGCCATTCAAAGGATTACAATAACATATTTCATATTACAGTAGTTAACTTAAAGGATAGCTCCGGAGTGAATTCAAGCTTAGCCCTTTTGAAGGAGCATGCTAAATGCACCAGTTAGTGAGTGGAACAAAATAATTTCATACAGCATAGACCGAACGCGAATGCAAAAGCAAACAAGCACTGTACACTGAATCAATAGAACCTCCTTATTGGAATTTTTTCATTCCATGCGAAATATATTGCAGTTAGAAGGCTCGTGCAACAGGGCTATGCTTAAACTTACTCCAGAGCTATCCTTTAAGTCATATCTTACTGTAAATTAAACTGTGATTAATAACTGTGATATAACTACATCTCAATATCAGTTCTTAAACAGGCACACAAAGCAATCTGCTAAATAGTGTTTATGGTCACAGTTGAAGATAAAGGCTGAAATGCTGTTGTAACAGGCTTGAATACGGGTCCTATTGCCCTACCTGTAGTGAACTTTCCCCCGGACCAAGGCCAGAGAGGTGAAGTCTCCTCGGCCATGTTCATTCTCTCCACAGTATAGTATTAGCCCATCTTCAGACTCCGCCTGTCAGTTACACACACATTAACAGTTAAGGGAGAACTATGCTTCTCCGAACATCTATTGCGTCTCCATGTCTACGTCTCCGCTTGCGTGTCCACTGTCCAGTCATATCATACTTCTACGTCGCTTGTCCTATGTCTGGGGAATGACCAATGGCATGAGCAGCGCTAATTGTCCGCCTGTTCATTAACAACTGAAGCAGAACTCTGCTGGCTACTTCATGTACACAGTATTCTATTTGGTGTGTGGGGTTGAGCTTTTGATACCACTTGTATCTGCACACACATTGATGAGATACAGATATTGGATCTCACTCACTTTTCTTACACAGAAATTAGTTTCTTACACAGTTTTCAAGAAGATTTTTTTATCTGGTTGTCTTTAAATGGGTAAAAACAAAATGTACTGGATGCACATCAAAGGCATAGAAGGCGATTGTAAAATTTTACAGAACATGATTGCTACAACAATCATTTGGGAAAAAAAAATCTTTATAGGAAGATATGTATCTTGGAGGCCAATTATAGCGCTATGCATGTCTGCACCAGAAGAGGATTGAGTGAGTGAGTGTGTGTGTGAGTGAGTGAGTGCGCTGAATTACCTTGAACTGTACAGTCATCTGAAATGTCTGGTAGGAGTTCTTGAGTGGCTCAAAGGTCATGTGCGAATAGCCATAAAACTTTGGGAACTGCACCATCACACCTGCACCACACAAAGCACACAGACTACAGTATATTACACTGACACACACGACAGACTCATTATTAGCTGAATTTGTCACAGAGAACAGAGCCTTGGACCTGCTCTAGGGGATTTTTTTCCAATAAATTTCTCTGGGTGAGAGTGTGAATGGGAATCTCATGCATATCCTTTTTTTTCATGACAAAAAAAAAGAAAAAAAGTATGCTGCCAACCACCTCTGCTGGTTGACTGAGCTGATCTGCTCATTCTCTCCAATCCATTAATATCACTTCTCCATGCGACAGCACTCGGGGGGAGGTCAGTGTGAATCTGTCTCTAAACACACGCTCTCCTGGGCACGACAGAGGCCATCACGTCCAGCCCAGCCACTACTCCGTCTCCGTCATCCATCCAACGGACAGCGGTTAGCCATTAGACACAGAGATCAACTGAGAGAAGAGCCCAGCCCAGGGGATTTGCCATGTATGCTAACCAAAGCGCTGCAAAGTCTCACATTAGCCAGTGCTTGTACTCTACTGTATGTGTGAGCTACTCTTCAACACTTAAAGTAACCCAATACTGGACTTCCACTTATCATCAGCTGTCAACAGTCTTTGGCTAGCCATCTACAGTAGCAATAAGGGGGAAACTAAATTCCTTTAAAAACTGAGGGGAAGTGTCATGTTCTTATCAACAACATTACATAGGGCAGGGGTCTCCAATCTCTTTTCCTCCGAGAGCTACTTTAGCAAAAAATCAATGTAGCAGAGAGCTAGTCTATTACTATTTCACATCTGCATTACTGATCCTGGAGATCAATTTTACCATGTTACCACCTTACACACTAGTGCAAACACTCATCTGTAGTGTAATCTAAATCTGACCTAAATATCAAACCTAAAAATCTGGTGTGCTCTACCAACATCAACATCAGAGATCCAAATTGGGAGAGAATCGTTGTGACAAAAAAGATAGTTTGAATTAGATTCCACATTTTAACACTTCTACCTTTGTTAACGTTTTTTTTTTTTTTTTTTTTAACATTCATTTACATTTCCTTTGAACCTTTGGAGAGCTACTCTTAAGCAGAGCTACTGTTAGCAGAAATAAGCGAGGAAAACGAGGTCCTGTACAGATAGGAGGTGACACAGCAACTGGTGCACTTACAACAACCTGCTTCTCAATGTGAACAAAACATAAGAACTTATTGACAGTTAAGATTGTTCAGAGCATGAAGTTTCAGGGCGTCCACATCACAGACATCACATGGAATACCACAAACACTACCAAGAAACCCCAGCGGCGTCTCTACTTCCTGCAGAAGCTGCAGAAAGCCCTCCTACTGTACCCTGCCCCATACTGACTTCTTTCTACAGAGGGACCATTGAGAGCATCCTCAGCAGTGCCATCATGGTGTGATATGAAAACTGCTCTGCTGAAGAATGAAAGGCCCTGCAGTGGATCGTGAGGACAGCTGAAAAGATCACTGGGTCCTCTCTCCCCTCCCTCTGTGACATCTACAAAAATCATTGTCTGCACAAAGCCACAACTTAGCAAACACACTCACTGTCTGCACAAAGCCACAAGCATTGTGAAGTACACAACACATCCATCCCACTTACTCTCCTCCTCACTGCACCATAACACCGCCAAACCTCTCGAATGGTGTCTTGTGTTGTCCCTGTCTTGTGTGGTCTGTCCTGTCCCTTGGCTGTCCTATAATGCACCATGTAAGTAGTCACTGCATTTTATGTTTAACTCGTGAATGCACTGGCATTTCATCTCACTGTATACACTGTGAATTATTGATATGACAACAAAAAAACATTTCATTTGACTAGAGTCCCTATTGGAGACCTCTGATTCATGGTAGAGTAATGCCACAGTATTTCACACTCACATCAACAATTCAAGAAACTGGACATTTATATACTATGTAGAATTGAATTGAGCATGATGGTATTTTAAGGTAAAAGAACAACATTGTGTTACTTTGGAGATGAAAGGGACGCAGACTCTAGAATTTATTTCTGATGATGGTGCTGGTGATGGTTCTTCAATCATAGCGACTGTGTTTACAAAGCCATGTGTCAGGCATACATATTGGATGTACATGACCCAGAACAAATCCTACATTTGGATTCAAATTCATCAGTAGGCACAAATCCTGGCATCTACTGCAGAGCGGGGTTGTGTTGTGTTGTGTTGTGTTGTGTTGTGTCATTGTGTGCCTTGTTGCTATTCCCAATACAAATCCTTCCAAAAAAAAAAACACCACTGAAAATGCATCAGAGGGTGTTTTTAGCAACCAATCTGACAAAACACAAACCTTGTTCATATCTGTTGTGAGCTTTCAGTGAGGAGACAGAGGACAGGGTCATGAAAATATATATACATAGATTTGCTCGTAATAAACACAGTTCAGGCTTCTCGCACAAGCCAGTCACGCATATATACAGGGGGTTCATGGAAAGGCTAAGAGATAAATGGGGAATCGGAGGAACTGCATCTCCAAATGTTATCTGACAGAGAACAGAAAGAACAGCATCAGCAGTGAGGGGGCCAAAGGAAAGGTACAGGAAATGATGACTTACTCATCCAAGACTAAATCATGCCCACAGAGATTTGAGGAGAGGATAAAGCAAGAGGGAGAGAGAGAGAGAGAGAGAGAGAGAGAGAGAGAGAGAGAGAGAGGGGGGGTAGAGAGTGAGAGAGAGAGAGAGAGAGAGAGAGAGAGAGGGAGAGAGGGAGAGAGAGAGAGAGAGAGAGAGAGAGAGAGAGAGAGAGAGAGAGAGAGAGACCTGATCTTTGGGGTATCTTCGACAGCTAACACAGACACGCTGTCTCGGAGGAGTCTTTCGGGCGACCGAGAAGAAACGCGGCAAACTCTCTGTGATTGCGAGCTGAGTCAGTCTCTCTGAGGAGACCAGCTTTAGGCACCTCCAATTTAAGTGCACAGCCATCCTGACACTTGGCATGAGAAACTCAAACGCAGCACTCACACAAGGGGACCGAATGAGAACTCACTTCTCCAGAAGTTGGGTTTCCGGCTGGAGTCTGCACTAATGAACTGCACTAATATGATTTCATACTCCACAGAAAAAAACGAGTTAGATTGCAGAAGCACGCAACAAAAACGTGAAATCAAATGAATTCTGCACAACAGCAGCTACAGCTCCACTTAGCGTGAGAGTGCACCTCAACACAATGCAATATAATGCCATGATTAACATTCATACTGTCTGCTTTCATATTGGAACAGTGTGTCCTAACAGTTTGTCCTGACAGCGGCAACGATGCGTCTCATTGTGGGAAAGTAATGCACTGTTAGACACCACACACCAATATGTTGTGCTAAAAAGATAGTTATCATTGATGAAACCCATCTAATGATCACGACTTCATGATTATTAGGAATTTCAAGGTTTATGATGATAACATGAAAGGGAATTAGGAATTATATTGATTAAAAAAAGGAATGTCAAAAGAAGAAACATCTACATTTAACCCAACAACTTTCACTGTACTTCCTTAGGAGGGATGAACTAAGAAGGATACAGGTGTGTGTGTGTGTGTGTGTGTGTGTGTGTGTGTGTGTGTGTGTGTGTGTGTGTGTGTGTGTGTGTGTCCATGGAGAGGGCTGATTTATTTTTCTGCAGTAGCATAACTGAGCTCTCTATCAGTCTCCACAGGCACAGCCATCAGCCCATCTGCGGCCCTGGCGGGGTAGAGATAGGCAGGCCAACGAGAGCAGTGGCTCAGGGCTTACCCTCCGAGCAGGTGTCTCCTCGACGACCCAAGCTGCAGTGGCAACGTGAGCCCCCGCTGTCGTAGTCGCTCAGGCAGAAGCTGTCAGACGGGCACACCGTGTCCTCGCACGCCAGGTCATACAGCCGAGGCACGTCGCCTTTCCACGGGCTCAGGGGTCGAGAAGGTGTTGGGTCAGGGAGGCCGGGCGTAGCGGCGTCAGTAAGGGCCGGGGTCGGAGAGAAGGCAGAGACGGTGCTGGTGGGCATGGCTTGTGTTGGGGTCGGGCTGGGGTTGGGAGTGAGTGGGGTGGAGAAGGTGGGACTGGCTGGGATGTAGGGGGTGGCTGGGTAAGACGGCGGTCCGGTGAGAGTGGTGTTGGAGGACTTTGGACCCATCCGGAAAATAACGTTCCCATTTCTCGGCACGCCAGTTCTGGACCTCAGCTGGGATCTCCTGTTGTCGCCGGTGACGGATGGAAACTTTTTCAGCTGTATAAATAAGTGCACTAAGTTGAGTACAAACTAAGTACAGTATGAATGTGCACAGAGCACGGTGAGTCTATTTCCCCCCATCTACAGAACTTCCACCTGTCTCCATAAAATTGTTTCGTAAACAAAACCCATGGTGATGAGTTCACTCACCTCCTCAATGAATACGTCGTAATCGGAGTCATCTACATCAAAGCCATCATCGTCTTTTATCTTAGAGTCAGTGATGTAGCGCTGGCCATAGTCTCCACTGCCAACATCCGCTGAGCCTGTGGGTGTTTGTATTAGCACATGTAGGAAGAATTAGGGCCTATTTTAGTGCCTCTTTATAAATATCTACATAATGAGATGAGTGGGCAC
>JAODXP020000019.1:16365081-16367581 GCA_027497455.2 Sardinella longiceps
CTGTGTTATAATATCCGCAAATTAATGAAACGTGTTTTTATAATTCAGAGAGGCCTCCCATTTAGACACTGATTGATGTCCGTTACAAAAAAAGGTGCAGCGAGGAGCTACAATGTATGTTCACCTGCAGAGATAAGATCTATGTTTTCACATGAAAGAGCACTTAAGCAAAAATTAGGGCTGTAACGATACACCCAACTCACGATTCTGTTTGACCTACGGTTCGATACACCCCACGATTTCTTAAATATATCTTTTTGATTTTTTCGTTTATGGCTAGAATAGGTTGCAAGAGACTAATGATATATTTTTTAAAGTTTAAAAATAATAATGATATTGTTTTGAAGCTTGGAAGCACCATCGCATCATATCATGTGGTTGTTTTCTGGACTGAAGGATTACAGAATTTTGAAAGGGCGTATCACGATACCGCCCTCTTGTATCACGATACAGTATAGTGATTCTGCGTATCACGATTTCTCGATTCGATACAATATCGTTACAGCCCTAGCAAAAATACAGTAACTCTCATCCTCATGAATAGAGCCAGCGTAACAGATGCAGCATTGTTTTGACTGTGGATGCTAATATGGCATATTCCCCCTTGTCATATTGTAGCTCTCATTTGCAAATGTCATTTGACACTTGATGACATTTTTAAGTGTGTCAGGGACCTGATTAAATATAAGCATCATAAATAAAATAAATTAGAAGTTGTGAATAAATTCATACATTTCATAAATGAATTCATGACAAGACTTCAATTCCTCTGTGCAAGTACTGCAGAGATTTCGTGCACGAATCTCAAATGTGTTGCTGTCAAATCAAGCCACAAACATCATGACATCAGCCATTCAAAGAGAGGTCTCACAATACATAGCACTGTCTACAGTCAATCCTCCCATGAAGACAATACAAAACCACATCCTCCATTAATCTAGCGATCCTATTGATGGGCTGATCAGTCTACAGACCTCACGCTATGCTGAGCTCAATAACTTTGTTGTGCTCAGTCACAGTTCAGTATTGTACTGTAGGAACATGCGCTTTCTCCCAAAGGCTACAGGCTCACAGGGTCTCTCAGGGTCTCTTGGGAGAGGGCCCAAAGGTTTAGGATGCAGGATGGAGACAGGCTGCTCCTCTGGTACTAAATACAGAATTCTTGACAAATGCACCATAAAGCCCTTAAAGGTGGCTACAGACCAAATATCTGCGACGAGACGGGCTGCAACCTTCCAAAAACCAGCGACGTTCTAAAACTCCAAAACTGCGATTTGACAAGATGAATCTTTAGCGATGTCTTAAAACTGTTTGCAATGGCATGAACATTTGATTCAAACCGCCGCAACTCCTCTCTAAAATGGTCTTGTGCTGTTGAAGATCTTTGGTCTGAATTGGCCTGACGGTTCAGGATGTAGGATGAAGACAAGCTGCCCCTCTGGCATTAAAATCAAATTCTTCTTGTCAAAATACACAATACAGACCCTAACAGTAACCAGACCAAATATGAAATGCCATAAAGCTCTGTGTGGTCTCCTTCTGAAAAAAAAAAAAAAAATCTAATCTACCCGTTTTTACCTATTATTATCCACCTATTAAATAACTTGAATGCAACTGTGCACAAAAACCCACGTCTATGAAAACTGAAACACTACATTAACCTTGTATGGATGTCTCATGAGGCTGTGTGGTTTTGATCTCCTACCCACATCCACAGTTACAGTGGAGTACATAAACCCCTCTCACCCTCTTCAGCCTCAGTGACCCAGTCAGGATGTGAGGTAAGGGCCGCGGTCGGCAAACCGCAACACAACAACACTGAGCAGGAATGTGCACCAGTGACCTTGTCTGCCCAAGGGCAAACACGACTTTGCAATCATCCTCATCTAAACAAGTCGCCTCGGTTCAGCCTCCACTGTAACCAGTCACCCATGACTGGCTGTCTCAAGTCAAGTCAAACTATTATTTTATCTGACTTTGTTTACTGTTTGTTTGCAAACACACGTTTAGTAAGCAACAATAAACAACATAGCATTCATAAATCAAAAAACAATGCATATTTGAGGCGGGGATTTGTTCCTGCAAACGTTGACTTTTTTTTTTCGAAATGTCTTGACTTATGACATACTGTACATTGTCTGTCGATATGCCTTCTACAGCATACTTTTTCTCCACAGACAATTTCACCAAAAGTTCATAATGTCTCATGCAGACTGTGTAGTATAATTCTTTTCATATGTGTTTTATCTGTTATTTCTGAAATACAAAACTCCGACCTAAGTAGCATGACAGCTGTTTAAATACACCACTGCAACTTTGTGAGATTTCATGATTCCAAAGCACCTCCACTGCTGTTTAACAGACAGATCCAAGGTGACATCAGAGTAGCATTGTTCCTATTTAATGAACTTCACCACATTCCAACAACACAATCCAGAGAGAGAGAGAGGGAGAGAAGGGGAAATTGATAGCTGTAATGACATGGTTCTGTCCACAAGAA
>JAODXP020000019.1:16370081-16410081 GCA_027497455.2 Sardinella longiceps
TACACACACATACACACAAATACCCCTATTCCTTGCTACATTAAAACCTCCTTGACTGTGTTAGTAGTTCAGTGCCCTGCCTCACTGAGAGCCCTCATGATGAGAATGTTTCAGTCTGGGCGCTTCAATACAATTGAGCCACGGTCACAAGTTCAACTTGGTGGCTGATTGAAAGTGACTGATGCGGCTTAGTGATATAATAAAGGTTTTCATGGCAAGAGAATCACACTCTATGTGAATATAACTGAAGGTGAAATGATGGAGACTGTTTAAGCATCGCTTTTGCTATGAGCACAATCACATTTGTTAAACCTGGAGAGTTTTTGGTGAAAACTAGAACCCCCATTCATTCTAACCGAGGCTTCGCATGCAGTTCTATACACATTATAAATCATCATTTGGTATTTATAATTGCAATGTTGATGTCTATTTTTTGACTGTGCTAAATAGATTCTGATAACGTTACATATAGCCTCAGGCCACAACCTAAAGCAGAGTCATTCTGCCAGAATTAATAAGTGTTTATCTTACCGTGGAGCACTTCACACTTAATCTCCTTATAGGACTAACATATGGCCTGCTAAGAGAAACATAATGCTAAACTGATACTTCCTGCATGAAACCTCCAAGAAAACAAAAATTACTTCAAATCGCTGCATATTTTTGTGCTATCTCCACCTTCTCAGTGTCAGTATAAATAGGTTAAGTCAGACCACCTGATTCCTGACTCACACTGATAAGAATATCAGAATTCTCGTCTCGCTGGGGCGCGGACCACATTGTATCTGAGGCAGTCATCATCAGGTTATAATCCAATTACTCAGAAACTCGTTGACGAAAAAAAAACCACACTGCATATGAGAAAAGGTGTTTTTCGATGGCCATTTTCTTGGCAGTGTCTTACCCACAAAAAAGGAAAAAGAAAAAAATAGTTCACCGAGGGCTCAACACAGTACAAGTATTCTCATCCTTTCTGGCGCCCTAAGACATCCATTTCCCTGCCTTGTGCTTATCTTGGGGTGCAGCAAAGGTGATTCACAGGCTTGAGGGAAAGCTGTAGCTCGTTGAGAGAGAAGAGAAAAAAAACGTGAACCCCTCATGTTTATTTGCTTTGGCAGCTGTATCTCCTCAATGGATTCCTGCCCTTCTTGGATATCATATGAATTAGAGGGATAAGTTCCTTTAAAAATGTATGTTTTTTCTATAAAGAAAAAAAATATATAAATTTATATATTTCACAGAGCACTGGAAAGAAAGATTTATTCATCTGAGGTCTGGCCGGCAGCGGATATAGAGTACCAACCTTATATTCCTTCAAAAGTTACAGAAGGATATTATGTATAGGATTGGATGTGGAGATCACTTCCGGGAACTTTAAATTAAATGTTCACCTTACCACACGAGAGCTATAAAACATAATCTTGGGAGGAGAGGAGAGGTGGCTCGCAGATGATTCCTCACGTGAAGATAAAAACTACATCAGGGAAAGTTGAAACCTTTTTTTCATTGCATAAGGTGCACTACACCTTGCATGTGAATGTGAATGTAATTCTGAGAGAATAGAGAATATTCCCCCCCCCCCAGTCAAAGTGACACTGCATTATCTCTGATGAATCCATTTTGAATCCAAGGACTAAAAAACATCCTGGTGAGCTTATGTAAAGATGGAATCGCAACAGATGTGGCAAAAACCACACCTCATGGCCATTAACACTTTCACTGAACGAAAAAAAAAAGCCCAAAAAATCCATGCTTTTCTCATTCCCTTCCCCAACCTGCTCGCTGACAGCCTATGCAAAGCTGATGGATTTGCCAGCTCCTCTGGCAGAGAGATACTGTATGCCGAGAAAAGGAAAGGAGTTTTAGAAAAGGAGGAGAACTAACTTATTCAGCCATGTTCCAGCTAGCGTGGAAAAATCCCTGACAGGCGGAGCTGAGCAGCATGTCAAAACTCTGCTAATATAGGGGAATTAGGGGGAGGGTGGGGTGGGGGAGTTGGCATGTGCTGGGAAGTGGTTTTGTTTGGGGGGGGTATGGGGTGGGTGGAGGCGGAGGATCGAGCGCTACCTTGTACCCTGTGATGGTGCTGACATGGCGGCGGGGCATCTTCCAGCGCACTCGCAGGGCCGAGCAGTTCAACGTCTCCAGTTGGATGTCCAGCGGGGGACTGAGGCGATCTGTTTGTTTGTGGAGAAACAAAATGGTAAATAAATGATGGTAAATATGACATGACAACATGAAAAAGTCCAGTGACGAGTTTTACACAAATGGGGCTGTATGCACTGTGCTGAAGGAGTCAAAATGGTGATGAAACATCACACATTAGGATGGGTTTAAGGCATTGGATGTTTAGATGTAGATAGACCCAGTATTAGCACTCAAGTGCACACACGCCCGGACGGACACACACACACACACACACACACACACACACACGCACACACTTTCTTTCACACAGGCTCCTGCTCTTAACTACAGTTGAAGTTTAAAACAACAAGAATGAGAATGTTCACTACAGTAGGCTTGCCATCTCAGAGCACTATTGATCTGGAATATGGAATATTTATCCGCTTCTTCACTCCCTTAGGCACAAATAATTTCATGAGGTCCCAGCAGTGACAGTCTCTAGTGTCCTTGAAACAAAAAAAAAATCACCAGTTTCAATTAGACATTCCAGCAGGCACTGCAAGCAAGTCAGCCTGCCCTGCTGTTCATTTCCCAGCCCACAAGCGACAGCTCTCGGGGCCAGGGAGGACAGGTAGGTAATCCGTGGCCTGGCAGTGGTTAAGTGCTGTCAGCTGTGTTTTGGATACTTGCCCTGAAGAGTGACACTTCTCCAAGTCCCAAGCTCCCAGTCCCGTGGAGGCTGAGAGACACTTTGGTGGCTCACAGAGTTACGCATACACTCACACACACACACGCACGCACGCACGCACACACACACACACACACACACACACACACACACACACACACACACACACACACCTGCACCACATACACCTGCACCACACACACAAGCAGAACACACAAATGCACATACTCACACCCCTGCTCCATACACACATACTGTATACTAGTACACACACACATATAAGCTTACACTCACATCTGACTGCATACACATACTCACATACTCACACACACACACACACACACACACACACACACACACACACACACACACACACACACACTTAAGTCCTAGTGTCTTTAGACGAGTGGGAGAGCGGACAGCTTTCCACATGGCCGATGCCTGATAGAGGCCAAACCTTGCAGGCACTGACCAAATGGAAAGCATGTGTAGAGAGTGCAGCGGGTCCCTGAGCAGCCCCCCGATAATGCACCCTGTCAAACAGTGGCACCAGTACACACACACACACACACACACACACACACACACACACACACACACACACACACACCCTGGGGAGGCCTCTGCCTCCACCAGGACAGCAGAGATGGGAATAAGACTGAGAGCAGCATGCTGGAAGAGGGAGAGCGAGGTCAAGCCCTCAAGCCGACAGCAAGTCATGAGAGCATTAGACAGTGGCCCAGTCTTCCACTGCAATGGCAACGCTGCATAGAATATCAGTGGTCCACACAAGAGATAGATAGGCCTACTGTGGGTTGAGAGTAACCATTAGAATGAGACCAAAATGTCAAAACCAAGAGCAATCAATTTCTGTGCTTGACACACAGTTGTTAGACATGCATGGCCTAAAAAGGCTGGTAAATGAGCTGGTTTAAAGTTGTAACCTGGGACTTATCTGACAGAAATATTCTGATAGAATATTGGAGAACGTTCTCAACTCTTCACCTGTGTATGAACTGTATTGACGCCTGAATGGCGCAACATAGACTCTTTTGCACGTTGAGGTCTTTCAGTCTAGACAAGATGCTGCGCACATTGAAGTCTTTTAGTCTGTCAATTTCTCAAACAGAGGGTGTCTATTCTTGCTCACTTTTCTCACAAAGTGTGTCTCAACAACTGAAATATATCAGAAGGTGAGATGGACTCTGTTCCTTTCAAGCATGAGGAGTGTTTCTCTCCAAGCAGCCACTGACCCAGTGGCTGAGGCAAGAATGGTGATCCACACAAGCAAGGAGACAGGAGGTGTGATGGGTGGTGAGTGATTTGGGACCTGTAATAGAATACTCCAAGCTATAGCTAGGCTATGCCTCGTCATGTGATGCTCACGTGTAATCTGATTAATCTACTCTTCATTCTCTGAGAGAGAGAAAGAGAGAGAGAGAGAGAGAGAGAGAGAGAGAGAGGTGTGTAAGAGAAGGTGAGAGAGAATGTAAGAGAAGGAGAGAGCAAGAAAAGAAAACAGAGAGGGAGAGATTGATAGCATGCAGGTATTGTTGACAATGTGTGTGTTCCCAGGTGACACACATACACACACACCTCCACTCAAAAGCTAGTTTATAAACAATTACTCATCATTCAAGAGGGTTCACTACTTCTGTGTCATGAAAGAGCACTAATGCGTCTATCTCTCTGTTCTGACCATACCCCACAATCAACTTGAATGGCAGAGAAAATGAATACCGGTTTGTGAGTACCTGAGGACAAATGTCTTAATGCCTAATGACCCACAAAGTGCACATCATATGGTCAGATTGATTATTATACCAATTGCCATCACCAATAAAATGTCATCTGACATGGTCTGAGAGTGGTGGTGGACACACGTAAGGATATACAATGAATTAAAAATATCTTTAGATGTCTTCCTATACCATATAGTTTTTATTCATTCACATATCTGTAAAGTACATTCTTCTCAGTCAAATTGCAAATTCAGTGTTCCTAATAATGAAAACTACTTTAACTGTAGCCTACTATTTATGTAAAGTCAGTTGCCTGTTTGAAACTGACAGTTAAAATTTTACGTTCAGGTAGAAAATCACTGTAAGGACAAGCATTATGTCCATGACTTACGGAATCATTTAGGATATAGCAGACTATAGGCTACTTTAAACGAATATAAGACGTCATTTCAAAAATCCCATTCACACACTATTATTTTTTGTTGTTCTGGCTATAGTGTTTTGTCCTGTAACCAACTGAAAGAATCCATGCAGAGTACGACTACCTCACCTGATTTCCTTGCGTTGCTTTTCTTGCCACAAAATGAAATATCGATCATGGTGGTTAAAAAGAGGACCATAAACAGCAGACCTAGCTCTCTCCTGTGGAGAAACATCCTCTCTGCAATTGGGTCCGCGTAAAGTTTGAAAACTTTAGCGGTTAATAGTGGCGTCTGTATAAAAAAAAATCTGCAAAATAAGTCAGTCGGTCACATCCACGATTTGGCTGTTAAAGTTATCCAATCCGGAGACAGATTTCGGAGGAGGTACGGCAGCTCTGTATCCTCAATAGCAATGGGTTTGACACTGATGAGATTACAGACTGTGAAAGATCAGTCCAGCCGACGGCACGCGCTCCGCGAAAACAGGAACACGCGCTCGTGTAGTAGCATTGGAAATGGCATCGCACGAGTTTGGCAAGTGGAGTAGGGACCACACAGCGTTTCTGTCCAAAGGATGTGCGTCTGTTTTTCACGGCTTCCCGTCTGATTCGGAAGTTTGTGAAGCGACAGAGAAGAGAAGAAGAGGAACGAGGGGACACGCAGAGTTAAGAGGATAATAGGAGTCTAATCTACCCAGATGGAGACTTGGAGCCTGCTCCAGCCAATCAGACTAATATAGAAACGCCATAAGAAATCACTAGAAAACACGATGCAAGGGAGGTGTTTACTTAATGTTGCCATGCTTGAGTAGTCTAATGCGCATTACTAAAAAAAAAAAAAAAAAAGGAAAAAAAATATTCATAGCATGGCTTAATGCATTTTTAGAAAATTGTTTTACTTTAATGTAAAAAAAAAAATCACACAACAGTGTACAAAATTCGTCCCAGTTTGTAGGTTGCTGTCCAGTTCAGCACTTTTAGACATCTATGACACCAGTGCAGTGCTGAAATTGGTTTCATGTCCAACATACCTATTTTTTTTTTTTTTTTCAAATTCAACTGCAACTGCCGAATAACAAGATTATGGGAAAAAATCTAAATCAATTTTTCATCATTCAGTTTTTTCTTTTTTTTCCTTGATCTGGGAAATATGGTTTACAGTCCCCTTGGGATCTGTGACCCATTAAATGAGTAGACTATTCCTTGTTTTTTAGTATCCTGTTGACCACAATAATGGAACTTGCTGTTGTGTTGTGCACTCCAACTAAATGACAACAAGCTGCAGCCCTCCACAATGGAGATATTATTATTTATTTATTTTCTGCACACAGGTAAATCGATTTCTGACACTTCAAGCACTACTCCTTCGCATCAGGCTCACCTTGACAGTCCGTCCTGTCAGACCGATATAGAAATAATACGTGTGTTTCACTTGCCAGACACTCCTGGGCATAAAATGGCCCTTTGAGCGATGATGGCGGGCGCATTATTGTCCCTGTCAGCGTCGGGGAGACCGCCAGTGACTGCTCTCCGTCCAGTCTGCTATTAGTGCCACCCAGTCTTCCACTTCTATTAACTTTCCCAGCAGGTCACTGCAATTTAACCTTGCTCGGCAAGAAAAGGATATTAGGAATCACAAGCAGAAGTCAAAAGGAAATTGTTGAATTCATTACCTGTCATAGTCTCCTTAGTGAATCTTTTCCCTGCTTATTTCCTCAGAGGGCACAGGACGGAATATTTATAGGATGTTGTCTTGTTTCCACATAAAAACCAAGTGGAAGTGATTAAAGGACACAGGAGACAAGTCTTATATGAAAATGAGGTCAACAGATATTAAATCAAAACTTACACAAATTAATGATATGAGTGCATAATGTATGCTGACACAGTCTTATTTAATAAAGGTAATATAGGGACAATGTGCCATAATCTTTTTTCTTGGCTCTCGATATAGTGCCTCACCGACAGTTTTTATTGATCACTAATGTCCCTTGGCCAGTAATTTATCACTCCCGTTTCAATTTAATTTATCTTCAGCAGAAGGAGAAAGAGCAATTTGCTTTTACCCCAGTGTTAGAGGTTTTTTTTTTCTAATAAAAGAAAGAAAGAAAATGCTGTCCAAAATTAGCAGGCAAGCATAATTCAGCTGAATTCAACTGACAAAAAAAAAGAACAACAACAAAGCTGTGTTTCTATTGCAAAAACAAGACACCTCATCATCTAGCATCTAGACCAAATATCCATCAACCAACCATCCATCCTATATAGCCCCTTTCCTACTGCACTGACTTTGCACAAATAGACTAACACCAGACATAATTTCCACTGCATTTTTTACACCACTAATCATGTGCATGTGACAAATAAACTTCCTTCATTCCTTGATAGAAAATTTTTCACATTCAAAACATCTCCAAATCACACAATCCTTCTTCCTGATGCCAGTAACCAGTTCTTCTCTGCAGAGATAGTGGAAAGAAGTTGTGCCCCACAGCTGTGCTGCTACTGATGTCTCCCTGGTACTGGTCTGGGCACAGGGCCCTGGGTCCCCACAGAGTGTAAGCATTGCCGAGGACACCAATGTCACCACGGAGGGGGCAATGTCATGCCACCAGCTGCAGTGGCAGGGCACAGCATCTGCTCTTACCTTTAACCATGCCAGCACAGCCAGCACTGAGAGCACTAAGGACACTAAGCAAGGAGAATGACACAGATCAACACTACACACACAACAATATACACAGCACCCTCAAAATGACATGTTGGTAAACAGTGAAGGAATATTTTCTTGGTACCTTTAATAAGTCAATAGTTCACAAACTTTTGATAAAGCAAACATTCCTGGAGAGAGTAGAAAGACTGGATTAACCTCAGTGTCAGTCACAGATACTGTACCGCTGTGACTGTGTGTGGTAAAGCTACTCATTTACAACACACAGCTGTGAAAGAACGAAAGGATGTGTGTGTGTGTGTGTGTGTGTGTGTGTGTGTGTGTGTGTGTGTGTGTGTGTGTGTGGAGGGTGGGGGGTACGGGTATCCGAATGTCCTTTAATGTGGGTGGTAGTGTAGCAAGCCAATAAATGCCAGATGATCAAACCCAAGTTTATGTCCCACTGTATTAGCCCTTAATCTTTCACCCTACGGGCTGCATCTGTAGAGTGAGATTACATTGTGAACACAGGGCCTTATTGGATGAACTGGGTGCCAATCCTGCTGTAGTGGACAGCTCGAGAATTTTACAATTTGGTCCTGGGGGAGAAATTTCAGCTAGATGGATTACAGTAATGCATAAAAATAGACGTAGGCTATGCAGTGGACGGCCGCAGTCCAGATCGCTCCCCACAAGCTACTGTACCAGATGCTCTGTACGTTTCGGTATAGCTGCTTTAAATATAACATTGTGCTTGAAAATGGAGAGAGAGAGGGAGAGAGAGAGAGAGAGAGAGAGAGAGAGAGAGAGGAGCACTTTACAGTCCTTGCAAGAGCTTGGACGAGCTACATTGTTTTCTCTCGTGGCGACAAACATGGCTATTTTGGAGTTTGAAGCTGTAATTTAAGTATTTAATCCAATTGGAGAAATCATTTTTGCCACTTGAGTCGAGTGGTAAGAGCGGAATGTTCAGAATGCATAGCGTATGTTCAGAGGGCAGTTAAGGTGAATGCATTCATGTGTGGTCCACTGCTTGGATCTGATATGGAATGAAGTGCTCCATCCATATGCAGGGTGCCCTCTGCTGGTGAGAAGGTGACATTAGATGAATTTGGCTTGTTTACACACATTCACTCTACCATGCCATAATACTACCTGACACATATTATGTTTCAGGTGTCATGCATAATAAAACAAGAGATTAAGTGAATAAGATGGGTCATTAGCTATAACCATTAGCATAATCAGTAATATTGTGTGATGCCCTTGCAACTAGATCACTAGGGGCCAGAGTAAATGAGTAAACAACATAAATCATTTACCTAGACTAGATCAGTGTGTGTGTGTGTGTGTGTGTGTGTGTGTGTGTGTGTGTGTGTGTGTGTGTGTGTGTGTGTGTGTGTGTGTGTGTGTGTGTGTGTGTGTGGGGGGGGGGGGGTCTGTGTGAGTGGGTGTGTGGGTGTTCATGGGCCTTAAGGTAGTTCAGACTCCAATTATTCAGGTGATATCAAAAATATGTGCAAAAAATCCCCAAGAACAAAGTAGATTCCTTATGCAGGGGAACGTTGCCTACCAGTGCCTCTAACAAGTTAGACTATACCACCTTGCTGGCACCTTCTAGGCAACACTGCCTGGAAGGCCCTACCTAAGTCTAGCCCTAACCCCCTTATCCCTCACCCTAGGGGAGTAGTGCCTTGTGCTGCTTAGAAAGCGCCACTGAGGCCAAAAAAGACCAAACAAACGCACTGCCTACCACCACCACCTTCCATATCTCCGGCCCCTCAGCAACCAGAGCCATCTTATGTTGCTGTTTGACCCAGTTACAAATCTATGGAAGTAAACAGCCATGACATCATTAGAATGGCATATGGTATAATACACACACACACTATGAGCATATGGACTGGATGCATGATCCTAATTTAGATTAATTGGTCTTAATTAAAAGTTTGCCTCTGTGGCTTGATGGATGCTGGTGAGACGAGGTGGGCTTTGCTGACCTGTAATCTGTCATCCCATAAATCATATCACAGATAATCATATCTTAAGGAATATTTCTCTTAGCCCAGCTCCATTACTTATCAGTGATTATCAGTATTAACAGGTGATTAGTATCAAATCATTTTTTTCAAACAGTTTTTTACATTTAGGCAGCAACAGCAACTTAGTTATCAGCCTAAATCAGTGTTCTTGTGCAATAGTGGGGCCAGCCACAAGGGTGTGTACTTGGCAAAGCTGACGAGTGGCGAACTGGACCTTAGTTTGACTCTGTTAGTTAGTTTTGAGTTTCATTTAATTACATCCATATTGACATACAGTAGTAATTCAAACAGCCAATAGTCCTGAAAATGTACAGGACTAGGATGCTGTCAGTGGCAATTAAAGATAGGGTCCAAGACGTTCATGGAGCACTTTTTACTATATTGCGTAAACAAAACCTTCATAAATAAAACACACTAACACAAAAATTTAAAAAAGTTGGTTGCCTTTGGAATGAACAGGAAGGGAAAAACGGTAACCAATAATTTTGAGTGTCCCATTGAAGTGATTGAATGATGATGATATGTCTATCAAACTAAATTCCCATTTGCCCCTCCCTCCTCTCCCCTCTGTGCCACAGATAGCACTAGTCCTGTACTCTGTAGGTGGGGGCTTCCAAAGAAACCTGTATTTTCAAATTTAGCTTGTACAAATGTTTTTCTAGGATTCTGTACCCTGCTTTTAATAATAAATAGTAAGATAGTCACAGACAGAAATACAACTCATATCAGTATATTTTTTTCAAAAGTCAATGGAAAGAATATCTTCTCCTTGGCTCAGTGTGACTCAGTATCAAACACACACACCCAAACGCACCCACATACACATACACACAAACTCTCACACGTGCTCACACTCGCGCACATAAAGTTCACACACACACACGCACGAGTGTCAAGAGTGTCCACTCCCCAAGACCTACAATAACTCACAATTTCTGTGTAAAAGTAAGCCCACAAGAGAAAAAAAAACAATGTTTCCACAGTAGTCCACCAAAAACACTGATCCTCATGTGGTGCCGCAGCGCAGCCTTCCCAATCATTATGGGAGTCATCAGAGGGTCAGTCTAGCTGATTATGATCCATTCTTCTGCAGATTCCTCTTGCTGTCTGTCTGGTGTGTGCTCTCATAATTAACTGACAGTTCCTGCATAGCCCTGGCCTTGTAAATTGGAAACAAAAGAAAGGTCTCGGACTCCGCCATAGACTATTCAGGCCATTACTGTAAGAAACAGGAGTTACAGGAGTGCAGAGCATTTGATTGGCTGTTGGGGGAAACATCATTAACCTCTCTCCAGGGTCAGTGGTTACACTTTGTAAAGAGCACTTAGAAATGACAGTGAAACTATGGCCAGATTGCCATAGATTCTATACAAAAATTGGACTGCCACATAAACATACCTTTACTTGAGGAGAAGAACTTCAACACACACACAGAGAATCAACTGGTGGCATCACTCTCACACGAACAGTCCAAATGCACATGTGGTGAGAATTAAGACATTAGCATCGCCCCTTCTCCTTACTTAATCACACTTCCATTAGAGCTGTCAGATCTTCCCTCTGGGAGGCCTGCAACTCTGTGTGTGTTAACATGTGTGTGTGTGCCTGAGTGTGTGTGCGTGTGTGTGTGTGTGTGTGTGTGTACATGAGTGTGTTGTTGTGTCGGTGTGTGTGTGTGTTTGTCCACACGTGTGTGTTGTTGTGTCGGTGTGTGTGTGTGTGTGTGTGTGTGTGTGTGTATATGAGTGTGTTGTTGTGTCGGTGTGTGTGTGTCCACACGTGTGTGTGTGTGTGTGTGTGTGTGTGTGTGTGTGTGTGTGTGTGTGTGTGTGTGTAATAGGACTAAATGCTCCTAGAGGACTAATAGCAGGAGTCAAACGACCCCGTGAGGGCCGCCAGCACTGATAAAAGCACTCATTCATTCGGCGTCAGGAAGAGAACAGGAGAAACGCCGGCCGGGTGTCTTCTTCTCTCCATCTTCTCCAGCAATTGTTGCTCTGTGTGCAATAATTGCCACGGTATGCTTGATTTCCAGTGGCTGTGCTCAGAGAGGTCAGGAGGAGGAAGGAGAGAGGGAGGGTGGCAGTGGGGTAATGGCAGGTGATTGCTCATGTGTCCTAGCAGTCCGGAGCTTTCTACCAGAGCTGTATCACTCCCAGCTGTCTCTTGGCCTCATGCTGCGACAATGGAGAATTTAAGAAGTTCAGAAAGTCATCTAGACACAGATACGGATATACAGTCACCTTCACATTTTCTTTATGAGATCAAACCACCAGACTAAATTTACATATCTAAAGTTGTTTTATTCTAACTCTTTTTTTTTTGTTTAGTGGTGCAGCAGCCTCCTTAGGTTACTGGTGCAAACCCCAAAAGAATGTTGAAAACTTTCAGGTTAATCGGCCCTCAGTAGCCGTACGTCCTTGACACTGACTCCTGTGGATATAAAGAATTATTTCTCACAATCTAAGCTTTATTTCTTTCAGGTTGGATTCTCTTGGAAGTTACTTGAGTTGAGTATTTACACACAGTGCTGGTTATAGTCTTTTTGTTGCCCTATTGGCCAGTTTTGAGTTTTGCCCCCTCTTTTGTAGAAATAAAGGCAAAAAAAAATGAAGGAAAAAAAAGAAAGAAATGTATGTGAAGACCCCCTGATATATGGCGCCCTAGGTGATCACCTAGTTCGTCTATGCCTAGAACTGGCCCTGTTTACAAATACATTGTAGTTATATCATAACCGTTAGGTCTGTTATTAATCTATTAATAGTCTACTAATATGATTACAAAAAGGCGATATTTTTAAGCCTACATACTGTAGCAATATTATAACATTTTAAATGCATCAATAATGTGCCAAAAAAATGCATCTTAATTTACTTTGCATATTTACTCCACTTGGAGCTACAGTGGCCTAGGCCTTGTTCCATTAACAAACAGGCACAGAGCTACAATTACGGTCAGTCCACACAATTTCACAGCCACATACAATCTATGAAACTTGTGTACATGATCAGTTTTACCTTAATTTTCTTGTGAATTTTCTATAGGCTAATGTAGCCTATGGAGTCTTTGGCTGAGTGGGAAATGCAATGATGTCCATGCAATTACAGCCACCACATAGTTTTAGCACTAGACAACACAGTGACTGGTGGTGAGCCTCTGCCAGTCAGATTTCAAAACCGTCTATAGAGGGTGCAATTGCCATGTAACATACACTGTGTGTGGGCATCATAATATTGCTCTCCAAAATTTAGGCAACTGTAGTTACAAGTGATGGACTTTTTGTGTTGCCATTTATGATTGGCTATTTAATAGTCTACTCGCAATCCACGAGGTCATGAACATTTTTTACAGTTTTGCATGTTTAGCTGCAGATACATGATATCTTACGGTACGTTTCATTGTTTAAAAACTTTGAAAATTTGGTCTAATTATGAACTACTTTACTAGCTAAATCTTTAGTTATAACTGTTCTTATAGGTGATTCATAACAAGTTATTTCCACGCCTGGGTCCATCTACAGCAGAGAGTGAACCCCATGAGGTAAAGCACTTTTGCAACCCCCTGGTGTTCTATCTGTCATCATGCTACGCCAGGCATGAAGAAGGCGACTTGTCTTTCACTGAAAGGTTTCTGTAAAGTCCATCCAATCGCACTTTCATTCAAAGAGGCAACAGCGTAGCCATCGTGCGCCTATGGAAAACATCATGATGGAGATGTCACTCCAGCTTTTCGCTCGTTGGTAGGGAATTCACAGTGATCTGTGGCTGCGCCTAGCTACATCACACATGTAAATGAACAGCTTATTTTCTAGAATAGCTTACTTCCAGAGAGGTACTGTACCCACGACATTTCGGTTCAAGATTTGCCGTGCGCAATAGTTTTTCAACGACCACAAAAGTTACAGAAACATCAAGAGTTCGCAGTGTTCAAATAACGGATTTTGACAACGATTAAGTTGGAAAGAGAAAAGTTGTGGAAAGGGAATTTCTTTTAGCCTACTAACGTCATCGGTAGAGGGGTAAAGAGGACGTGACTGAATAATGAACTGAAGAGAATGGACCTATTTAATTATTTTCACTTATTCCCAGGATATCACCCATTGGATTCAGGATTGGTTTGCCATTTCTGATCAACATCTTCGACTCTGGACCATTTTACTCTTCGCTTAAGTGATGAAGTGCAGTTTTTTTCTCCAGCATGCAGACTGACTGATTAACTTTCATGACTTTTTGTGTCAACTTTTACTTGACATTTCTGGGCATTGAAAGAAGGGATTTAATGTTGTAGACTATATTCAAACCATTTGGCGTTCCAAGTAGGTAACAATTTGGATATTAATCGGCGCCTGAGTGTGACATTTGAATTGGTCATCTCCGCGGTTATCCATAATGGACATGGGCAACAAATGCATCCTTTTATGTAATTTTCTTTGATGCTATCAAATCATGGACCAAGCATAAGGTAAGTTATTGATGTAAGCATAATATTGTATTATAAGTAAATTCAAGTTGATGTGTTTCTTCACTTTAATTGTTTCGAATATGTTTGCAAATGACCAACTTTAGAATGTTACTTTAATCAGCAAACACATAGACATGTTCATTGGTAGGCAAGCAGAAGATATATATACCTTCTATTAAAAAAATGTTCCATTCTGGATTGATAATGGGTTAATATAGTTTTAGATCATGTCTGAGTGCACATGTAGCCCCATCTGGTGGCTATCAACAATTCCTGGCATCCCATTGTCACTCAGGCAATTAATGGTTTTGTCAATATCAGTAGCTTCATTCAAATCAATCAAAAATAGCTGGCAAATACATAGCAATCTCTAGCAAGCCATGTAGGTAGGTAATAATCACATACTCATTCAGAGATGGATGACAGCATCAACATGTTGTTTGGAAGCTGAATCTACTTATTTTGGTACAGATCCCCTCCGTGGAACTAGGGTCTACCATGAAGTTATGGGATAAAGTTTTCACTTGTTACTTGTTGCTGGACCACGTCCTCACAAACCCTCTTCTGAGGAGTTTACAGTCCCTCCCAGTGAGGCAACTCCATTATGGCTCACAGGGGAGACTGGATGCAGCTTCAGCGTCTGAGTCAAGAAGGATGACAGACAACACACCGCAAAAATCACCATTCAGAGGTAAAGGTTACATAATTTAGTTCCTCTCAGACACAATATCTGTTGTGTTGCTGACTACAGTAGATTTGTGTGTATCTGTGCATCTTTGGCACAATACACCATTGATACCAAAGACAACAAGAGAGAAGTGCAACAAAATGCACAGAGCAGACACAAATCAAAGATCTATCATACAGATCAAATCCAGGTGTCCGCTTACTTACAAAATTATCAGACTTGTCAGTGCATTACTGTATGTTGTATTGTCTCCCTGATTATTGTGATGCTGTTGAAGTTGAATTAAAGTTTATCGGTCTCTGATAGGAGAGTTTGAGGTCGTAAACCTGTGTTGACTTTTCCTCTTAGTACTGACCCAAAGGGGAAGAGTGCATGTGGGCCTGATTTTATAATTTTTTTAGTGTCCCATCAATGCAACCGCATACATCTAAAATTTATGGTTGTGTGAAAGAATTATGGTGCTGCGGTCGTATTTGCACCTTGCTGGTGTACAGGTGTCTTTGAAAGATCATTATTAGACAGAGGGACGCGGCGATTATTCTGGGTCACACCTGATACTGCGGCTGATTGAGTGAAGTGGAGTTCCTGAGGGGGTCGAGTTACAACTCACCTGTGCCAGGAACAGTTGACACCACTGCAAAATGAGCCAGCACCTGTTTGATGTTTAGTGGTTTACACCTAGACCTTAAAGCTTCGGGAGTACACCTTCTGAACTATTATCAATGCTGCGAACAAAACAGGCATTATGAAAAGAGATTCTTTATGTAATAGTATGAACCCTATCGTATGTTTAAGGGGCTTTGTGTCGGTCTTCTTTGTGTGTGGCCACTTTGAAAGCAATCACTGCTGAAGTGCAGTATCATGTCTTCATACAGAGACCTTGAAGGACTTATCTTGGTTCTTTTTAGACCTGTGTTTAGATGTGTTAGATGTGTGGGGTTTCTTTAAAGTTGGAAGGAGATGTTGGCCTTTCAACATGACAGGCTACTCTCATGCCTCTGTTTTTGTCTGTCATTCTTGTAGATGCCATAGTAACCCAAAGCCCCCAGCAGCTGGAGGACGTGCTAGACTTCGTCAAGAGCACCATCAGTAGACTGAGGAGGTCAGCTGAGCAGGACAAACACTCTGTGTTGAAGGAGAAACGGCTGAAGAGGAGAACACAGCCAGGCCGAAGGAGGGCACAGAGTGGGGGCACGTGGGCATCAGGTCAGGGCGGAGGCGGTGGTGGCGGTGGCAGGCGTCGAGGGAAGGGCAGCAACAGCAACCAGGGTCACGGCTGCAAGCTGAGGCAGATCCAGCTGAACGTGTCCGATTTGGGGCTGGGCTACCAGACCAAAGAGGAGATGATCTTCAGATACTGTAGTGGGCCTTGCACCAACTCTGAGACTAACTACGACAAGATCCTCAACAATCTCACTCAAAACCGGAAGCTGCTACGGGACAGTCCGCCCCACGCCTGCTGCCGACCAATTGCGTACGACGATGACCTGTCATTTCTGGATGACAACTTGATATACCACACCATGAAGAAGCACTCGGCCAGAAAGTGTGGCTGTGTCTGATGGACGACTTGAACAAGGCAGGAGGGCAAGGTTGTGAAAGGGACGAAGTAACATACCCAAAGCCATATTTGTATAACTAGTTATGTAATTACCCCAGGATATGCCTCTTACTTGTGACTTTCCAAGTGGGCAGCAGAGTTATAAGAACAATAAACCGAGGATATGTGATGCCCCTACAATCAATTTCAATTTAAAGAGGAAAAAAAAACATATACAGTACTATTATAGTTTGTAGTTCTCAATTCTGTAGCCCCCCCAAGAACAAAATATCTATTTATGTGGGTTTATTTTGAAATTAAGTTATTGTATTTATTTATTTTTGTTTTCTATTTATTTGACATCTTTGCAAAGTATCACAAATTGGTGCCAAATATAACTATGTAATACTTAATGTTTTTCTTAATAGACCTGACATGAAGTGAACTTCAAAGGGCGATTTCTTTTTGATCACAAATGTTTTTCAGTCAGAATAGTTTTGCATAGTGAGTAACATTGTTGAGTTGTGTCTGTTTATGTGTGTTAGGCCTTTCATTATTGGATTAGGGTGGATAGTTGGCCGAAATGTGTTTCCCATTCTTTTGGAATTGCAATAGATTGGTTCCTCTCTTTTGGATGAGTCAGGTAGAATGGATTGTGTGACTTCCAAGCCCTTGCCCTCCTAGCATGCACAGTCACACACAACCACATGTGCACACGACACACACAGTGTATTTTATATTTATGATAGATGTTTTCAGCCATTGTGGTACTGACTGCTTAATGTCTATATAACAAAATGATTTGTCAGTGTACAGTTTGATGGTACCTATTGATACATGTCCAAAAGATATTTGGTGCTAATTTATGGCAAATATTGCATCAGATTACAAGGGCATTTAAACATATTACAATATACACCTACAGTGGACATTGAAGCAAAATATTTGGGTAAGCGGTCCAAAGTTTCCAAATCATTTATGTACTGTGCATTCCCTCTCCTTAAAACAGGTCAAAACCATCACATTTTAGTGAGAATGGTGAAAAAAATCTAAATTGGTTGTAAGTTTGAATGCACAAAGTAGATATTGATGACCAAAATGACAAAACTTAACTGAGACTGCATTACAGACTATATTTTTGTACTGTATTAGTTTTATATTGTTATGATGAAGTAAATACTCTTAATGTAACACCTTCATCAGTTGTATGAGTTTTGTATATATCTACATTGCTGGCCAGATCAAAGTAATCACAAAACAGTCGGTTGTAGCTTACTACAGTTCGATCATGTTTTAGAGGCTCCTCTTCCAAGGAAGTGTTTGTTGGAACCTTCTTTTGATAGTTCAAGAACTATAAAACGGTTATTTAGTTAAGTAGGCCTATTTATCTAAAAGCTATTTAAAGGTTAACCGACTCCCATGTTGACTCCAGACTACCATGGAGAGTTTTTGGCAGCAATGTTGTAGAGACTGTTAATTCCTTACAAAACACCAACTTCACTTCTTTTACAGATCACCACTTCACCTCACATGCTGGTAAATATTATGACTGCTTCTGACATTTCTTAGTTGCATAGTCATTGATTATTGTACTGAGGTTTTTGTAACAGAATAACCAGACACTAAAATGTGTTTGTTTTGCTTCAGCTAGTAGCCTTCATTGTTCAGCCATTAGATTCCTCATAATTACCAGGGTCATTACAAACAGCGGCCATTACCAGTACCAGTACCAGTATGGTTGACCCATTAGCCCATCTCATCTATGTAAAAGCAGTCATCCCTCACGTTCATGTCAGACATAATCACTGTGCTGGAGGTGCCAGCAGGAACTCCCAGGTGGAAAGAGCATGTCAGAGAATCTGAGATGGACACATGAGGATGACAGGTGATCTGCACACCTGCAGTTCATGTTTCTGTCTTCTTCTAGTAGCCAATAGCTGCACCATCACCACCATGTGTGTGCGTGGGCCCCCCTCCAGTGAGTCAGGCAGGCAGGCGACATGAGCTGGAACTACAGCTCAGGCATTTAGCCTTACGACAGACACGCCATGCAGCAGATCACTGGTCAGATAAGCACGCACACTACAATGGCCCTTGTTAAAGTGTCATTAGCGGTTGTAAATGAGTAATTTGACCACAGGGGTGAGTGATGCTGCTCTGTGCCTTGCCTTATACTGTTTCAGGGATGCGTAAGCTTCACACTCCGCGCACACACACACAGAGAGACACAAATATATGGAATCACATCACATAAACACTTATGGTCACGAGTTCCAAAAATGACTTGACGAGTTAATGAACAGCCCTCTCAAAGGAGACTGAGACACTGAAGCAGACAACTTCTGAAATGTCTGAAAGCTTTAAAAGTGAGTCAGGGGTCTAGTGCGGTAGTGAAGGTTGTGTGTGTCTGTAAGGAGGGGGGTCAACAGAGGGCATGAAGTCTGCCATCAAACAAGCCAACCATCACAAGTTGGCCCTCAGCCAGCCACCTACGTCAGCCCGTCGGCCAAAAATACCCTACCCATGTCACGGCAACATTTAGCGTGTGTGAGTATGTTTGATTTCCTCTATGCGTCATTGTCAATCTCAGATGGTTTTTGACAAGGTTACGCAACACTGGTCACAAAAATAACCATGCTTCGTTCTTTACAACGAGGCAATTCAACCACTCGACACTTTCTCAGTAAACGAGACACAATAAATCATGCGGTTTCGTGACTTATTCTGGGAAGCATCATCAGTATGTGTGTGTGTGTGTCTGAGAGAGAGTATACATATGTCGGCCACAACTGTGTGTGAGTGAGAGTGTGTGTATGTGTGAAACACTGAACGGTAAAAGATTGACTGCCCTTTTGGGCTCAGAGGGAGAGACACAAAGCAATTTTCCATCCAGGAGCTGTTTTCCCTTTAGCACAAACATAATTGCAGGCAGGAGTTCTGTTTGGTAGAGACGGTCAATACTCTCCCCCTGCACAGTACATTAAGCAAAAAGGGTGAGCACTCACAGACACCAATTCTCAATGCTTTTTTTTTTTTCTCTCTCTCTCATGCACTTTTCCAACACGTGCCATCATGGTACCACCTAAATTGGACTGCACTCACCTTGGAGGACCTGTCAGTTCTCCTAGCTAAATTACTGCTCTGAAACTGGGCCTAATGCCTGTTATGGCTGACAGCTAACGAGAGAGAGGAACACAGCCCACCAGAAATTATTCTGACATCTGCGGCTGACTCCCTAAAAAGATTGTGCAGAAACACTGACATATCGGTACTCTTGGTGGTGTTGTCCTTTAGTAAGGGTGGAAAGACAGACTTAGAAATTAAAATGTGCTTTGAAATTTCTTTCATGTTGCCCAGAGCGCTACAAAACATGTGTTTGAAGATCAGAGAGCTCACTTTTCAGACTGCTTATTTCCTGTGGATCTCACACACATCATTGAATAAAAATCAGGCGAATCATGAACAAGACCACATGTGCTGAAAACACCTTCCTGTCTTTGAAATTCATCTTTGTAAAATGAATTTGACAACAGCTGTCATCCATTTCAGTGACGATGCCTCACCCACTATAAAATACTGAGAAGTCTTGAGCTTGGCCTCAGTCTCTGCATGCACAGATGTAGTGGCAGGGAACTTGAAATATTCCTCTCCAGTTGATCATTTATGGGTTTATCCTTTTCCACATGTTGGACAACAGTGTTTCTCTATTTGAGCTGTCAGGGTGAGCATTACTGTACATTACTCCACACAGGATCTTAGGTTTTACCTCAGCATGTGATGGTTCTTCTTATAACTAGAAAATGCACTCGGAGAGCGCAGACCTCCTCCAAGGGCAATATCGTTCACTGACGAAGGAGCGTTTACAGATGGACATAATTAACTGTCAGTAATGAGGAATCCTTTAAAAAGTTCCTGAGTTCAGGTTTTTAACGGGTTCTTCCTTGGGCACAGACACATCTCTGGTGAAATTTTCATGGAAATCCATCAATCACTTTCGACACAAAGTTGCTAACAAACAGATGGACAAACAAACAGACAGACAAACAAATACTAACCTCAGTGGCTGAGGTAATAAACATAACACACAAGAAGACCATGAGAAAGAAGTTCAGTTAGCGTGTGTGGCTCTCGTTCTCCATTTTGTGGTGTGTGTGTGTGTGTGCGTGTGTACTGTACATGCTTGGTTGAAGAGTACATTTGATCTGGCTTAACTGTCCATTGTCCAACTGCTAGAGCAGTCTGTCTGCACCTTAGGCACTTACTGTCAGCATGGACATTCAGCCACTGATTCATGCCTATCCCTAATTAATTTAATCCACCCGCACAGCACTCCAACAGGTTAGCTTGGAGACAGCAGCCATCTGAAGTGTCCAAGTTGAGATTAATTGTCTTTAATTAGATTAATAAACCATTTATTTCCTCAACCAGAGACTAGGCCTACATCTGAGTAGGCCTGAGACATCGACATTTTAAATCACTTCTTCCACAAACAAATCCAGTTAATGCAATTATAGGATTCTCTGCAGCCTGTTTCCAGAGTGCTTGGTTTTAGATACGCTGGAACTGTTCAGTGCTCGCGCCAGGTCCCAAAAGTAAAATTTAGACTTTTTCTATGAGCGTGGGTAAGACCATACATTTCAGTTGACAGATATTCTCTTCAAAGGAATGCCTCTGTGAATGGGTTCTGTTTAGCTTTGGACCTTGGCGGCCGTGTTATATACAAGAAATCTGACACATCTTGAGGAATAGAGCGGAAATCACCTAATCTCCTCCGTAAACACCGAATCCCTGTCTTACCCTTAAAAAGATGAAACACCGTCTCCTAACATCCATGTTTCACCGCACTGTCCCCTCTTGTAGTCGATGTCTGCTCTGCGTGTGCTGATGCTGGCAGCGGGCCAGTTTTCTCTTCTCACTGCCGCGCGCCCTGAGCACATTCACAATATAACTTTCACCTGGGCTGGTGAATTTAACCATTTCGTAATTAGGCCTACATATCATATCAAGCGTCAAGTTCTTCTTCAAAGCATTTTTTTTTCTTTCTTCACTTATTATAAAATGATTTGATGCAAAACAGCGCGCGAGGATCAAGTCTACTTTCAGATAGACTGAATTTACAACTGTATTTAGAAGGCTATCCCACCTTAATTTTTTGGCATCTGAGGACTGAATCTCGGAACATGAGCCCATTGTGTATTCATTCTCCCAGCTACAGTGTTTATTTCCAGCGTGCCAAATGTCTTCTCTCCGAGTAAAATGGCAGTTGCCTGGTATACCTTGCATGTTTACGTTCCAGTGGATTCCTGTCAGGCCCAGCGCACGGATTCTTTTTTCATCCACCAGGGCCCTGTGTTGTGACTTTGTTTAACTATTCTAAATCTCACATGCGTTTCAGCAGGAGTAACCTCAAATGTCCTGAGCAGCAATCTTGTGGAACTCAGTTGAATGTTAAGACATCTTGTGATTAGGGTGATGGCTGGCTCCTGGTCCTTTTGGCCTATTTTAATGGTGTATTATTATCCATATTGTATATAAGTGTTTCATGCAAATGTTATGGCTCAGAGGTAAATACACATAACAAACTGATGGGGAAATGGTTTGGGATTACATAGAGTGACATGGTTACAATTCATATTTTATTTTGATATTTGCCCAGGTTTAGCAGGCTCTGAGCAACCTGTCATTCCGTGCGTTGTGTGTGATATGTTTAATAAATTTAGCCCACTAATGCCACCCCAATCCAACACACACACACACACACACACACACACACACACACACACACACACACACACACACACACGGTGCAAATGATAAATCTCTAAAAACAGGCCCTAATAAATTAGGCTAATAAATTAGGTTGATTGATATTCCCACTTATGTAATATTCAACAATTATTTACTGTAGCCTACATTATTTAATTATATACTATACTAAATAAAAGTAGTCCAAAAACCATTCACAGGATTAGAACAACCATGGTCTGTAAGTAGTGTCACTGCATATCAGCGAATCTGATGTAATTTCTGCCCTGTTGCGAATTGAAAGGTTTAACAGTGTACCTCTCTCATCAATCTTGCTCTGGCTCAATCATATGCATTCACAGGGGACCAAGAGGCTGTCGCCACGCACAATAGACAGGAAACGATGTGTCCCTAGGATGGAGAGGAAAAAAACACACTTGTGAGAGGCCTTCTATCAACATCCAAGAAATTTCCATCACATGAGCACCTGCCCAGAGAGCCGAGAGGATTTTCCCTTCCCCAATGACAACCCACACACTACTGAACACAAAATCCTTCCCACAGTTGATGGCACACATATGCTCAATTGTGTGTATGCCCACAATAATTCACACAGACATCATGCAATAACTCAACTAAAAATGATGACAGTTAGGGAACTGTAACTGAGAACTGGGTGGAGACAGATTTATTTAAGCATTTACAGTACAGTAATTACTTACAATCTTTGTGTTGTTTATCATGTATCCCCAGAATATTTGACGAGAAGCACAATTCACACCGCTCGTTCTAGTATATCTTCTGAAAGTGATTTATGGAACATTAATGTAGATCAGAAGTGACAGCAACGGAGGTTGTTAACCAATCTTCCGATTTCTTTCCCACATCTGTTGAGCACATTATTGTACTGGGAAGAGGAATGGAGCCTTTCAACAATGAAAAGCATATTATGTTGAAGTTCACGATTGAATGTGTTACCACATCCATTATGGACCATAATCTAACAAACAGAAGTCGAAGGCAATGCAAAGCTGAATGAATGACAAAGCCACACCAGACTTCGTTTTCTGTTTTCATTTTAAATAAAAAGAGACAACATGACATATGCGATGCAATAAATCAAATCTATTTGGATTGTCACACTTGTCCTCAGTCCACTCTCCAAACATGTAGCAAAAAGACCCCACATGCCTTGTCCTCCATGTCTCTTTTTTGGCCTAGCTCCACACGTTCACTGACCTGAGCAACATTATTCGGTCCCACAGGTGCAGACAGGAACACACCACGTATTAACGATTAACGTTCCATATCGTTACTTCTAATGACCCAGCAAAGACAGAGGTCTGTCCACAGCATGCTGTGCGCACAAGGCCATGCGAGCGACTCCTCCTGAAGTTGAAGAAGTGGTGGACTGTTGTCCATGTGTTCTGAGACAGCCAGCCCAACGATGAAAAGCAAGTGGTACTGGAAAAGAGGTGAGAGGCCAAAAACATGTCAGTTCTCGTGTAAAACTCAATAAATCACCCCACTGGCTTTTGTTGAGCAAAAACATTTTGTGGCCAGTAATGTATTGTATATACACAATGGATTGGCTCAGGCTGTTAAGAGAGTCTCATTTCGAGGACTGTTTCATGTCACTGTAATGATCAGGGTGAAAGATATTCCCTCGCGAGAAACAACACAGGAGCCCCCTAAGAGAAAACGCTTTTCATATCGTTTTTGTCACCTCTGCCCAAGTCCCAACAAGAATCTGGATCTGCTTATCCAAGGATCTGCAAATATCATCACTGACAGAATCGATAGCATCTCACACACTAAGTAGCTATAATCTTGATGATGTGATCTTATCTCAGCGAATCAAGAAATGAGCTCTGGCAAAGCAGAAATAACAATCCACCTGGTCAACAGAAGTTTGCCAAGACACACTGCCTGGCTGATGTTTGAATACACATGAATAGCTTCCATCTAAGACCAAGTAGGCCAAAACCAATCTCTCCTCTTGAGTTGTGTGTCTTACAAAAACTATGCTTGGTGAGGCCAGCTTGCTTATTCCCTAGGTCCCTTTAAGCAGTGCTCAATCAAAGGGGAGTCTGTGAGCTACTGTGTGTGTGTGTGTGTGTGTGTGTGTGTGTGTGTGTGTGTGTGTGTGTGTGTGTGTGTGTGTGTGTGTGTGTAGCCCGTGCTACTCTATACTGTGGTGATGCAAGTCAGCAACTCCAAACAAAATACTGAAATAGTGTTTACTGAAGAATGAAAATGTGTGCTGTTGTGCTCCTACCCACCCTCCCTCCATATCCTGTTCCCCCACCCCCGCCCCCTCTGTCTATACTTGGAAATAGTTTGCAATCAGGGAATCCGCTAGAAAAGCAGGTATGAATCCTGGAGGGTTGAGGTCTGTGTGTGCGCGTGTGTGTGTGTGTGTGTGTGTGTGTGTGTGTGTGTGTGTGTGTGTGTGTGTGTGTGTGTGTGTGCGTGTGTGAGGGGTGTTTTCAGAGCTATTAACGCATTAGCACATGCCTGCAGGCCAGTGTCTCTGCGGGGAAACTGGCCCGCGGCCACGCAGGGTGGAAGTTATCCATCACCTTCTCTCATCTCCTCCCCACCAGCACTGGAGCGAACTAGGCTCCCTCAGCTCCCTCTCCGTCTCCACACACGACCTGCCAGCCTCCTTCCCGCCAGATCGCAGCTAAGCTTTGAGTTACACAAGACTGTTTAAGAGAAGCAACTAATGATGACAGGCCATTAAATACTAAATACTTTAATACTAAGGCCCTTTATATCATTTTTTACTAGGTAGTAATAAATGTTTTATTATCATGTTCTTGTAGACAATGTTGGACTTACTCCAGATGTCACTGCTTATTCTCCCCACTCCATCTCATCCTCAGCAGGTGGAAAAATTCCAGTACTACTTCCCCACAAACTCCCACTGTAAAAAAAAAAAAAAACACTAAATTATAGTATCCAGGGGCACCAGTGAGTATCCCAGTCTCCTGATAATCATACATCAAACATATACTCCAGGCCAGAATCAACTTAATCCTCTCCTGCCAGGGATGTTGTGTCAGTCATGTCATGTTCATGTGCTTTTCAGATAAATTGTGTAATTTCACTGACCTGGGAGAGCAGAAATCTCCTAAGCTGGAGTCAATACTGTGTGGGATAGCGCACAGAGGTCTGCAATAATGCAAGCAGGCCAAAATAAACGCTGGAGGAATGCACAGCACACGTCTTGAGTTGTCTGAGGCACCTGTGAGAGAAAGAGAGAGAGAGAGAGAGAGAGAGAGAGAGAGAGAGAGAGAGAGAGAGAGAGAGAGAGAGAGAATACCTGAACGGGTTCATTGGAAGTGTGACCATTCAAGAATGACTAAAAGGTTTGAATCAGAACATTGGCAGTCACAAACAAAATCATGAGGTATAAACAACCAATCTGTTTCTAAAAGCAGCATTAGAAAACACACACAGGAACAGATGCTGCAATCAGAAAGAGCACCTTTCATGTGTGCTTCAATGCATGTTAGATTGGATTCCATTCCAAGAAATGCATGAATAATATAAACTCATACATAATTGTAACACAGCTATGACATGGTTTTGACATACCTGATTGATTCCAAGGAACATTAGGTCTATCAGAAAGACTCGAGAACACGATTCAAGCATTTAATAGAAACCACAAATATTGTATATGAAATGAATAACAATAACATTTTAACTAAATAAATAGAAGTCCTTTGAATAAGACCCAACATCAGCCCAGGACATGACTCGTCTAACCCCAACAGATCCTGCCGGAGTCAGCTGGCAAGGACAGGAGTCTACCCCTGGCCTGGGCAGATAGACAGTGACCAAACTGGTGGTAGTGGTGGAGGGAGGAGGGGACATCAACACGTCAGCACCTGAATAAGTTCTGGATGTTAGACAAGTTGTAATAAATTGGACAGCAGTATTGAATACATTACATGACATTAGAGTGTTCCTGGTACTTGTAACTTGCACAAAAATCCATGTTGATGGCCTCACATCTGGATATTATCATCCAGGTCTGGCACACACACACACACACACACACACACACACACACACACACACACACGCGCGCACAGTCACACAAATCAGTCACTAGAATTACTACAGGAAAGACAGACAAAAACAATAAATGTCATTGCCTATGTACAGTACAACTATGAGGAATATATGCAGCACTACAAGTGCATTACATCACAAAAGCAGTTTGAATTCGTCTGTTCTGCACTCACCGTACTTACAGGGATGGTTTACATGTTACTGTTATGTCTCAGGAAAGCCACATGTCATAGCACCATAGGAAGCAAAAAAAACAAAACAAAACAAGGCTCAGCCGTGAATGAGGTAAGATGTCTGGGAATATAAATGAATCTAGTGAAGTTATTTCCTTCCAAACAGTTCCTCAGCAGTTGGAGACTAATCTACATTAGACTAATCTACAAGTCCTGGGAGACTCCATCATAAGGGCCTACACACAGCAACACAATGTCTAAAACACGAAGAGGACAGATATCCCCAACAAGGACAAATCCAGACTAATGATTCCTTCATTAGCGTTATGGATTACACCAATTCTGGCACACACATTGAGATTTCACAAGGGATTTTAGGAGCTCTTGGAGCATCCCCCCCTCCACACCATACACAAATACAGACATACTCAAACAGCCACACACACACACACACACACACATATACACAGGCTGGTTACACAAGGGATGAGGCTGGGGTACTGCAAGATCCCCATCTATCACAGCTCTTTAGTGTGGTCCTCCTGGAGCCAAAGGTGGGAGATGAATGCATCCGTTTGCAGTCAGACTGCATGCAGAGAAAACACAGCGCCTTCCACCCAGGGAACATACATTCACACCACCACCACCGCCGCCGCTGCTACACCGCACAGGAGGGGAAGGATGCCTGGCGCAAACAAACTCACTCTGCGAATGTGGTTTACATATGAAGCTCTGCTCCAGCACGAGTACAAGTAAGCTAGTCCACTTGAAGAGAGAAGAACAAGTTATCTAACAGTTGTTAGTGAATTGGCTAGTGTTGGTTGGCTTGTTAAATGACGAAACATATCTTTAAAATTGTGAAGAACTGGGTGTTATACTGTACTAGATTCTTCATCCAGATGGAATGGAAGACTTCCAATTCAGTTTGACAAACAATAGAGGATGTTGTCTCCAGATATGACTCTACAGTATGTAGCTATCAAGATTCAACCCACTGGCAAGAGAGAGAGTACAGGTCTGTAACCATTACCAGACACTCACACACACACACGTCTCGGACCTCACCAGCTGCCACCTGGTGGCTGAACAACTCCTGAACAACTTGGAACAAAAGCGACGTCAAAACACTTCAAAATAACCTCACAAAACAGATTGCAAACATATTGTAATGAAACATGGATTAGTAAAAAGTCAATATTGACCAAGTTAAAATATCTTCACTGAGTTGAAAAATAGCTCTACTGGAAGATTATAGAAACAGCAATTACATATTTAATTGTGTTTGTTCAGGCATGGCCAGAACTGTTTTAAGAATCTGATGGGATGAAAGAAGAGAAAGACATTGACAAAGCACTGCAAACAAAAAGAAAGAAGCGAGATAGGCATCTGTTAAGTTACAATATTATTTTAATAGCTCTTTGCCAAAATCCATACAAGAGTTCAACTACGTGGCTAAAAAGAACTATACTTTCATATAAAACCATTCCGATCATATCATGAGCTTAAATAAATGTCCTTGTTTTAAATATCAAACTAGCTGCAAAGAGAACGCTGTCAACCTTCTACATTTCTGCTCACACTTTAAGACCTAGGGTATGTGAGGTAGGAGGTTTATCGGTTTTTGATTTCCAACAGTTGGCAAATTAGTGTTGTACAAAAGCCGGCGGCCCGTGCACTCCAGTCACGCAAAAGGGAGACAGATATGATGAGGGTCAGAGAGAGAGAGAAAAAAAAAGCAGACAGTATTTTTATTCTCTTTTTCTTGCTTTGAATCGAGATACTGTGCTGAATATATCCACTCCACCCATAGCTTACAGAGGCTATGCTGCCCCTGGGAAAAGCCAATGCAAAACAAACATACAAACAAACAAACAAAAACAATAATAACAAAAATACAAGTAAAAAAAATTCATTGCAGTATGTGTACTGCCCACAAGTGCTTGGATTTTTTTTTTTTTGTCTTTGTTTTTGATAACCAGAGAGACTAAATACAACAAAAGGTACATTTACAAAAGAAACCCATTGAGTAGCTCAGAGGTGGTGCATGCATAGGGTTTCGTCAATAAATTACATCAAAAAAGTATATCTCTGTTATAGTACAGCATAGACATACACAAAAAAATGGAACAAAATGGAAAAGAAATGGAAGAGCTAATAACTAATATAAAAGCCGTTCGCTGCTCTATTACTCCAAAAAGAACTTTGTGTCTCATTTTCGATAAGAATGTTAAGAAACTAATTTACTCCCCCAATATTCACTTCATCTTTTTACACATTTCATTACTTTTCAGATATATAAAGAATATTTTTGTCGATGTGAAAACTTTTGTACACTCAAGAGTAGAAATCAGACAGCTGCACAACAGCGAAGGAGCACCCAAACAATGTTTCGCAAACATCATTTTCCAGTGATACCTTAGAACCGCATCCTGGGATCACTTGTTTCTTTTTTTTTCTTTCAAATTTTTTTTTTTTGTCTTTTTGTCTTTTTTCTTTTAAATATATATTTAATATATAAACGAGGGGGGAAAAATATATGCACAATATAAAGCAAGGATGCACCGTAACGCCGCTGGAGTAGTGTGTTGGGATTGTGTCCTCTGGGATTTGGCAGTTTTGTGTAGGGGGGAGGCCTCAGGGCCGGGGGGGGGGGGGGGGGGTAATCACTAGCTAGAGGTGGCCTTGGCCGCGTAGAGCGCCCGTAGCGTCTGCGCTACTTTGTGGGTCAGCTTGTTGCTGGCCGTCAGGGGCAGTTTCTTGTAGATGATATCTGACTCCTTGATGGTGTCCAGCCAAGGCACTAGTTTGCGTCCTTCACGCCTCTTGGCCTCCGTCCACTGGCTGTTGTAGGAGCCCGACAGCCACTGGATGCTGTAGCCGTCGGCGGTCCTCTGTACCACACGGGCTATCTGCGGCCGGTCTTTGTATTGCGGACGAAGGATGGCCACCATGTCTGATGGCTCCACTGTCTCAGACATGTTCCCCACTGCTTCCCCGCTGTCACCGCCACGTTTTGACCTTCTGGCCTAGAGACAGCAAAATGGGAGACAATAATGATGGAAATACAACAAAAGGTTAGGAGAGTAGGGGTAGATGAGATCAGATAAGTGCCCTAAGCTTAAATGTAAGACTTTTTAAGACCTTTTTAAGACTTTGATTGAAATTTTATGATTTAATTGATTTGCATTTAAATTTATAGATTCTACATCCAAAGGATAAACTTTTTATCAACTATAACTATCAACTTAACATGAGAGAATGTCCACTTCATATAGAAGAAACATATTAGGGCTGCAACTAGCAACTGCATGTGTGTCTACAGGGCTTTCAGCTCCATAAGTGGTGTCTTACCCCAGGGGTCTTGTCTTCGGTGTCACTTTCATCCTCCTCTGTGTCGGCTGCGTGGTTGCGGGGGCTGTGAGCATGACCGCCGGCAGGGCCAGACGCTCCCAGCAGGGCATTGATGGCTTTGTTCCGGGCGTTAGCGCTCGCTTCTCCCTCCCCCCCTTCCTCGTCCTCATCAGGGTCAAGGTGCTCCATCAGCAACTTAAACTGGAGAAAGGAAAAGGCACAGGAGACAGTGAACACAGAGTAAATGCTACAGTATATGACTTCACAGGGGCCTATAGAAATTATACTATGGCTTTAATGACTTATTTGGAGATTGTTGCCTATGATAATGCCATACAAGGGAGAGACTCACGTCGAGGAACTGTTGGACGATCTTCATCTTCAGGTCGTAGTTGAGCTCAACGTTGGCTACATTGTTGGATAGGAACTCGAGGGTCTGGCGAGGGTTGAAGTGCACATTTTGCTTCCGATTGACAGCCTTGTCATAGACCTTCGCTGACTCAGTGGGGGAGTACTTGAGGATTTTGCTGTGAGAGAGTTGTTAATTATCCATTATTATTCAATCCTTTAACCTTCGAGTAATAACTTGGCTTAATTAAGTAATTATATGAATTCTGTGATAAACCATCAAACTCAATTTGTCCCTTTCTACCTGTGATTTCATCAAACTATTGTAATGTCTATGCAAATACTTAAGCTTTTACTTAATCAGCAAACTAATTTTTTTTCCTTCTAAACAAACAATGTATGTGATTACAAGCTAAGGACCATAACTACAAGGTTGGATCTGATGTGCGCAGTATAGCAGTTATGGTGGGTTGCTCACCCGTCTGAGAAGCCGTAGAGCGCTTTGAGGTGCTGTTTGAGCACCAGCAATAGCAGGATGCCTTGTGAGGCACGGGCAAACTCTTTCAGCGGCGTGGGGTCCTCTGGCAACCGTTCCATCACTACGTCCATGTCGTCTATGTCTGAGTCCGAGTCCGACTCGGCGTCAGCCTTCTTGTCAGCAGCAGGCGGAGGATTCTGCCGCTCCTCTTCCTCCTCCTCTTCCGTACGCTCTGGCTTTGCGTCTTCGTCGCCAATGTCAGGGTTATCACGCTCCTCTCCGTCGCTTCCGTCCACGTCCCACACTGTGCTGTTGGCCTGCCGGTCCTTCTCCTTCTTCTCTGGCTGACCAGGCCTCAGCAAGGACTAGACAGATAGATAGAGGGATGGAAAGAAAGAGAGACAGTCAGATGGATGGAAGGATGGTACTTTATAGTTATTTATAGTATTTTCCCATAGGAAAATAGAAAATAACAGAACAGAAAATAAATCTTGTACCATCCATTACATGACAAAACACAAGACACACACACACACACACACACACACACACACACACACACACACACACACACACACACACATCAGAAGCTATAACATGGGAAGAATTTGTGCAGTGCTCAGTAGCGCGAGTACAGTAGTTTAAGCAGGAAGATGTAGTCTTGGTGTCATGAAAAGTGTACCCTGCCTTAGACATGGAAATATGACATAGGTCAATTTCATACAAAGACACAGAGAAGAGGCATCAACGCAGATGAGAAAACATGTGAAGACACCCTAGACATCCAAGGTCAGGTGCAGAACTACACGTTGAGAAGAGAGAGGGAGAGAGCGAGAGCGAGTGAAAGAGATAGAGCAAGTGAGAGAGAGAGAGAGAGAGAGAGAGAGAGAGAGCAAGTGAGAGAGAGAGAGAGCGAGTGGTTGTGCAGATAGTGTGGAAGGTAGAGAACACAGGTGAGCGAGGAGCACCTCTTTGAAGGTCTGCAGCAGATTGCTGCCGGACACGGAGAGCCTGATGTCGATGTGGTGCATGATGAAGAGCGGCTCCTCCTGCGTCTGGAAGGGGAAGTAGGCCAGGTTGTCGGCCACAAACAGCAACATGTTCACCTCCACCTTCTGCAAGACCAAACACACACACACATTCACATTAGACACTCAAGGACAAACTGAACACTTTAACAGAAAAAAGAAAACTGTCAGTGGTGTCAACATCAACAATGTCAATTTCCCTATGCAGGACGCCTTCTACTTATAACGTTTTTATACTTATGTTATTGTGGTAGTGTGGTAGCAATTTATGTATGAGTGAACCTTGGCACATCTCTGTCCGCAAGGATTAATAAAAGTCTCGGTCCGTTTCCATCTGTCTGTCTGTCTGTCTAAACTGAACGTTTCTGAACGCCAGCCACATGCCTCCTCGCTGCCAGACAGTGGCGGGAAAAGCGAGTGCAAGAGTGCGAGTGTGCAGCCGTGTGCGCTTGGCTCCGGCCCAACACAAGCACAGGCACTGAGCAGATTTGGCCGAAGACAACGACGCCGTCCTGAGAGCAGAGACAGCAGGTGCCTCGGACAGTGGAGCGCCCAGGAGCACGCATGCAGAGTCCTGAGCGACCACACAGACCGCACAGCCGTGAGTTGGCGCTCGAAGAAGGCGCTTTGAAAGCCTCGCCCGACACCAAATACTCTGAGGTTTAAGAGCAGCGCTTTTGCAATCATCTGTCATTTACCTGTCTGTCCTTGTTAAAGGCTGCGCAGGCTGGAAGAGCACTGTACTAGCACAGCCAAGTAAAGACAGACAAGTACTCCCTGGGACATCAACTACTTTCATTTACCTGCTTTCCCCTTCTCTAATCAAAGTCAACTGGAGGAGTGTTGGGACTAGCAAAAGCCAGGGTAATGACACACTAATCCAGGGAACTCAACAACTCTTCACTTCACTGCGGCACATTTTGGCTAATGGCCCTTTGAAACAGCAGAGGGTGGCCTGGATCACTCTCAGTGGGCCTATCACTGTGAGCTGGCGCCATTTCCCTTCCCACACTCTGGTCTCTGGAGGTAGGGGCGAGGAGCGAGGCCAACTCACCGAGGTGTCGTCAAACAGGTTGAGCAGCGAGATGAGGAAGGCGCGGCGGTGCTGCCGGTTGCTGCGCACCATGGAGTAGAGCTGCGAGCACAGTGCGCTGGTAGACTCCTCCTGGCGGAAGCCTCGGATCATGCCCTTACGGTGGGCCATGATGGCCTCCTGCACCTGGTAGGACATCTTCATGCCGGCCGCAGCCTTCATCTACAATGGGAGAGAAAGATATTGTTCATGTGTATGGATAGATGGATAGATAGCTGGATGTGTAGATGGATGTCTGGTCATATATTCATTCATTCATTGTTCATTCATGGCAAGTCGAAATACACAGAGACTGAACAGCTGAAATATGCACCTAACATGCATAACATGCATCAGGTGTGTTTTAAGTATTCCACACAGAGTCGACTGACTTACGTGAATGAATCCTGTGTACTTCTTGTCTATCTCCACAATCTGCTGGTCTGCCTTGTTCCTCATAGTGGGCTCTGGGTCTGTTCCCATTGCAATTAGGTATGGCACACACTACACGTAAAGAGAGAGAGAGAGAAACAATAAGCATTTTCTAGGTACAGTACATCTGAGAGCATTGAGACTGAGCATATCAGCCCCCTCAAGGGCGCCTTCATGGCAGCACTGCCCTCAAGGCACTACCCCGCCAAGTCTAGGGTTAGGGTAAGGGTTAAGGAGGTGAGGTTTAGGGTTAGGGTTTAGATACTGCTTTTCAGACAGTGCCTGTGGGCAAAAAAAACACCATTGAGTGATCAAGATATCAGTATGTGTACACTGCAATTCTAGCCTAGGGTGAATCCCCACCTGCACAGGATGGATGAGTCCTTGGTTGAGCGTGAGGGCGATGACGCTGAGGGCGAAGTGGCGTACGTTGGACTGCGTGTGGAAGAAGGCCTCCAGCACCTGCTTCAGGTAGAGCTGCATGATGGAGCTGCTCATGCCCGACGTGATGTCACCCATCTCCTTCAGGTCCTCCTGCTTGGACAACTTGTTCCCTGAGCAGAGAGAGAGAGAGAGAGAGAGAGAGAGAGAGAGAGAGAGAGAGGGAGGGGGGGTCAGACTAGATAGAGACAGCATGTTCTCTGTGCTACGTCAGATCTTGGGAAGGCCTAACTCTTTGAAGGGGGGAAATGCTCCCAATAAATTGGTAGCTGACAGACAACATGGTATACTGCTAAACCGGTATATTTAGTTCACTTTATTGACAACATGTTTCGCATGTTGCTTCTTCTACATGGGAAAAGCGTTGATCAACAAAGTAAATTAAAAATACAAGTGTGCAGTGGTTACCCTTCCTTATACTGTATATGAATTGTGAACCTGCAATCCACCAGTACCTGCTTTCAAGACACAGTTGGCCGTGCAAAGGGATTTTATTACTTGCTTTACAACACTGGCTCCTGATGCATAAAACGTCTGGTCTAACATAAAGCATAAATCAGAGAGTCCCTGTGGAGACAGCAGACATCAAAGTAGGGGTGCACTTGAGTAAGACACTCACAGTCCCTGTCGGCCTCCAGCATACGCATATCCTCCTCCTGCAGGTACATCTGCAGGTTCTTCAGCACCTGGATCTTCAGGTTCACTGGGCTCTTCACGTCCGACAGCAGCCCGTTGTACAGGCGCTTCACCTCGGGGACGAACATCAAGCTGGGGTGCATGATGAGTAGGTTGCCTGTGAGGCGAGCAGGGCAATAGGGAAGGGGAGAGATCAGATGAGTCGTATGCATTTAGGAATACAAGAATAGAAATAATTTTAAATTTTTTATTTAACTGATAATTTGCTTCCAATGAATTCAAAAGTAGTGAGATACGGTACTTGGCCTGAAGTGTCTTTGCACCATGATGTGTTGGTGACAAAATGTTGTAATGACTAATTTATTCTTACCTAAACCAATGAGGGCCTTAACTTGCACCTCCTCATCATCATTGCTTATGAAGTACAGAAGCAGCTCCAGAACCTTATCTTTGATAACAACCTAGAAAACAAAGTGACAAAGATGAATGAATTTGGAGTGGTTAAAGAATCAGTAAGGCTGAACAACAGTAATAAGGCAGTGTTGTGTCAGATTTACGATCTCTGGGCCAGAAATGAGAGTCGAATACCTTGCCCACGACGTTATAAAAATACACAATTATAAACGTTGAAATCAAACTTCTTCCAAAAGGAAAAGAGTCCGGGCAAAGTTGAGTGCAAAAAGTACAGTTTATTCTGTCAGAAAACCAACATCATAAACCGGAGCAAGGATCCGAAGATTCCGCTCCCGAACACAGAAAGTGCCTGCCTTTTATACATGCAGGGTGCTTTGTTTTTTTCAATGCTGCTAACATAAATCTCTAACTACTGCTTTTGGAATCATCATACAGCAATGCCAAATAGATAGCTCTTCAGCGCAACATTCTGCTGAATATGAGGTGACATATTTCATCAAAGAGGCATGTAACATATGTGAGATATTGTTGAAGAACTTAGAACAAAGCTGAAGTCTAGCCTGCTGAGTAGGCATTCATAATTCTTCCTTGATATCATCAATGCTCTTATGGTGACACTTTAAAAACAACATCCCTCCATATGTGGTCCCCATTAAGCTGGGAACAGACCTACCGACTTTCTCAGTCTTTTACGATTAGAACGCCAGTCTTTTACGATTAGTGAGCCAAACCTACAGACTCAATCTAGGACGATTGACAGTCGTTCATGAGCACAAACCTAACGATTGAGTTGTCGGCATTTTAATGTCATAATTGGTATCATAGCGACCACAGAACCGACTGGTTAAGATCATATCAAACATGTTTGATTCAGTCGGACCCAGTCGTAATTGCGTCAACAATGGGAAGAATCGCATCGTTACAAATCTGTCACCCAAACACACATAACGATTCTAGCCACGACTGAAACTTGCGACTACTCATGATTACCCGTGACTACCCATGACTGACACGGACGTTCCATCGTATCAAAATCGGGGTTAAAAATCGGTAGGTCTGTTGCCAGCTTTAGGTGCAAGAGGGAAATCTCTAAATCATGGAGGTGGACAGTAATCATGAGATATCAATTGATTGGAGTGGTAAAGAAAAAAATTGGAGTGGTGGAGTGTAAAACAGAAAATGGAGTAGAGAGAAAAAAAAAAGGAGTGGAGAACAAAAAAATGGAGTGGAGAGAAAAAAATGGAGTGGATCTCTGGTTCACTTGGAGGTCAGCCATCACACCTGCATTATAGCCCTCGAATAACCTCTCTGAACTTTCTTTGACCCTCCTAGAGTGGAGTGTTATGCACTCAGTCAGATTGTGATATTAAGAACAATAATTTGTAGCATTTCCAAGCTTGCTGTCTTTGGGGCATTACACACTATGCAAAAAAGTTAATTAGTATACATATATTGGTATATCAGAACTGTGATGACTTTCATCTACCCGAGTATTAGTATGTTTAGGTCACACTCAGAAAATTACTCTACAGCAGGATGCACTGCATCACCAAATAAGGACTCACCTGGCTGCTGCCCTTGAAGCGCTCCAGGTCAAAGTCAAAGTGGCGACAGAGGGCACCCACAGTGAAGAGGGAGCGCATCAGGATGGGACGCTTGGCATCCATCATGGAGTGGTTGGAGTCCTGCTGATGCTGGACCTTCAGTTTGGTCAGGACACCTGGGGAGAGGCAAAACAGACCATGAACAGTTGAGAATGGACTCAACGGACATTTAATGACTGAGGGGCCAGAGGTTCTAAAATATACAGCTGACTGAAGGTAATTGATCATGGATGAAAATGTTGAGAGATCCTGAGCTTACCGTAGTATCGATTGAAGCAAGCCCAAACAAACTTGTAGTTGTGCGTCACTTTGTTCACTACGGCGCCAAGACAGCTCACACAGTGCTGGACCACCTGAGAAATTAAAAACAAAACAAAAAAAAAGTTGAAGGAACCACAGCGATGAAATAGTTGGGGAAATGTGTAGAGCAGTGCATCCTTATAGCATCTTTGTGTGAGGTCTAAAAGAGGACGCACCAGCATGCCGTATTTGATGATGAGCTTCATCAGGTCCTCCTCAATGGTGGTCAGGAAACTTTCGCTCGGATGCTCCATCAGAGGAACCACCAGCTCCAGGATCTTGGCCACATTGCAGATCACCATGAAGTCATTCGTGGACTGCAATTCAACCAACAAAATAGCACATTATTTTCCAGAAATTATAAGACAATTAATGACACATTTAACGTCATCAATGATTGTGGCAAAGACAACGCACAAATATACACAAACGGCAAAATTATAAAATGTTAATAAAATCCCATAATTTCATGTCTTACGTTGCACTTGGTGGTCAGGTAGGGCTGCATGGTCATGGCGTGTTTGACCATGAAGTCGGCCTTGACTTTGCTGAACAGATAAAGGGTCGTGATGCAGGCGACCAGCCGTGTGGAGTTCACACTCTTGTGCTCTGCAGGAGACAAAGAAAGAGAGGCTCCTCGGGTTGGTCATACAACAGCAGAAAGCAACCATGTCAAGATGACACTAGTGGCTCGTACAACTGACTGGGTACTGTACGGTAACGATGATGCGCTTCCCATTGCATGCTATTCCTGCACTGAACTGCATTGATTCAATTGTAGGGAGAACCCTAGAAAAGACACAAGGAATGATTTTTCCTCTGTTACCTGAGAGGGACTCTTCATAGCGCAGGATGAAATCCACCAGGCTGTCCACCAGCTGCACGCAGGCCTTCCTCGTGGGCTTGTAGGAGGAATCCTCCTCTGCTTTGAGCAGCTGAGACACCAAACACAATCACCACATTACTCCAGGCAAATAGGAAATGTATTTAAAACATTTATTTTACATATAACAGTGCCATAGAACTGTTATAATAACAGAGAAGTCCAAACGTTAGTTAAGTTTCATGTTATGTTTTCGCAATGGGGGGGGGGGGGGTCCCCCTTTATGCAACCCAAAGTCAAGCTCTCATACGCTGATATGAAAGATCGATGAAAAGTTCATATTGTGATGCATGCACTGATGTAAACCGGAATTATTTGTGTTTGCTCCCAGTCAGTATTCCATGATCTTTGCTTGTTTTTTTTTTGTTGTTGCTATTTTTTCAAAGTTACATCTCACTAAATGTCTCATTTCATGGACACTTACATTCTGCAGAAGCTGCTCAAACCAGTCGTAGCCACTGTCTTGGCAAGCGGCAACCACATCAGTGATGTTCAGAATCTTCCTGTTCATGGCCTCTTTGTCGTTGCCTGGCGTCGGGGTGAACCACAGCTTTTGGAATGTCTCATTCACCAGTTTCTGTGAGCCAAACACAAACAAAAGTGGTCAAAGCACTTTAGAAAAGAAAAAGAAAAAAAAAAAAAAAACACATGTACAAATAACCTGTTCGCTTCTGAGTGCCATTACATAAAAACTAGCAATATATTCTAAGACAAATGTCCCTATTCATGGAATGAAAATGAACAAAATATATACAAAATATTTTTAAATGATCAAAAAAAATCCTTATATTGTGACATGTAATAAAAGCTTTGGCAGTGGCATATTGCACATGACTGTAGTCTTTCTTTAACATAGTCAGAAGTAGCTACCTTGATGCCCTCTTCATCATTGACCCTGCGGATCATCTTCACACACATCTCTGTGATCTTGCTGAAGGTGGGCTGCTCCAGACAGATGTCTCGCAGGATCTTGATGACTCTCTTTCTCACGCTGATGCCCGTGTCCTGAGGGGAGAGTGAGTAGACAGTGAGCAGATGCGAGCTGATGTGCTAGTGACCCAGTCAAACTTACAAAATAAAAGAAAAATAAATAAATAAAGAAAGAAAGAAAATACACTACGGGGAATACTCATCAATTAAATGTGATAAATTAAATAAATTAAATAAACCTTTTTTTATCCAAACTCCAACTGCACAACTGTGTTCACACCAAGACCTAATAGCTGTAAAATCGCTTAGGACTCAAAAAATGACTGTGCTCGCTCAAGTAGCCCTGACACTCCCGTTGACATTTCATTTATAGGGGTTCTTGGAGTGGCTGTTACAGCCAAATGTGTCATAGCTTATTTCCATGAAGATGAACAACTTTTTTTTTTTGTCACTCTAGTTGCCCAAGTTAAGTTCCTTGTTGTTTTTGTTGCTTTGCTGTAGTCATTTTCTGTCCATACAAAGTGTATTACTTCCGGCACTTTTTCAGCTTTAGTCGCTCTTGGTGTGAACACGAACAGTAAGAGTTATGAAGTGTGAAACGCACTGAGACAGGAAAAGCAGTCTATACAGGAAAGGCTACAGGAAAAACTATTTTTAGACATTAACATGTTAAACACTCCAACTGTCCTCAACTGTCCTCAGTGCACTGAGCTCCTCTCCTGTCCTCTCCTCTAAAAGCATGCACAAGAATGAGCCCATACCAGTATCCTCTTGATGAGCATGTCGTAGTACTGCTCCGTGAGCTGGGGCCGACTCAGCACAAAGCGCCCCAGCAGCTCCACAGCAGCCTCCCGCACACTGGTGGACGAGTCCATCAGACGCCCGTGGACCCCGTTCTGCATGTCTTTCTGCAAGGGTGGGTTGGAACAGAACAACTTCAGACCTGAGCTCAAAATCATTACTTCAAATGTTAGCATCTATCAAACATAAACATAAACATGTAACATATAACATATATTACCAGGCATTTAACACTAAAACATTAATCTGTGACAATGAATTGGTGGCTGGTGGCTGGTGCTAATCCTGAGCCCTGCTTTAGACTCATTTAACTCGTTTGAAAACACACACACACACACACACACACACACACACACAAATAAAAAGTGTTACAGTAAATTAAAGGAGTATAGAGAGCTTGCTCACCCGTGCCAGTATACTGGGGTCCACCGCCACCACCTCTGAGAGGCATTTCATGGCTTTAGTCCTGACTGCTATGGCACTCTCCCCCAGGACTCTCAGGATCTGTCACGACACCAAACAAACATGGTGCTCAGCATGACGCACAACCAGCACTATAGCTTCTCAGGAGAGGCTATGGAGAGATGTGATGTGACTGTATAAACTGCATTGCTTTAGGTGTGTCTTAAGTGTGATGACTCACTCACCTGGGTCAGGTAGATGTCAAAGCTCTGTGCAAACGGCCTCATGGAGGCTAGGTAGCGCACAATCAAGCCGGCATCATCATAGTCCACATTTTCTGAGTTCATTCTAGTGAAGAGAAGACAGACAAGAAATGATGCTTCAGACTTCCGGAGATGCCATGTTCATGGCATAAAAGTGGTGCTCCATCCATCTGCTCATTACAATTCCTCAAAAACAGTTGAAAATTTGAGGATATAATACAATTGAATGATTCCAGAAATATCCAGAGGCAAGG